>OY729850.1:19697694-20239333 GCA_951394115.2 Drosophila phalerata
AACGAGCCATATGTAAAAAATAAAATAGGAATAGTTTTTCTTTAATATTGGGAAGGTCAATTTTTATTTTAGAATTATGCTCTTAGCGAAACTTACATATACTTCGTCGTAATTACATTACAATTTTGACAACCGATTGTGGCTTTTTAATTATTAAAGAATATATAGATTATTACAAAACAAGGAAATCTCTATTGGAATTCCATCTACTTTTATCGTAACTAATATGCTTGTCTTTTGCTACCTCACATTATTAATTTATTTAAAAAAAAAATAGTAAAAAATATAAACAAAACTAAAAACATTAATAGAAATAATAAGTTTTTATAATTTTTCTTTAAATTTTTTGCTTAATATTTAAATTGTACGAGTAAAATTGTCTATATGAATGTCTTGCCATGTATTTATTACACAACATCAAGTAAATGCAAGAAACAATTTTCAAATAATGAAATAAACTAGAAAAAATTATTTACAATAATATTCTCATATTCGAAAAGTTTAACTGATTCAGTATTTAATGCAAGGTCTGACGAAAACACAGGAAAAAAACAAGCGAGAAAGGCCATAGTCGAGATCCCGACTATATGATACCCGTTACTTACTTAAATATATTGAAAAGTACTTTAAAGAAAATACTTGTTTTGCTCTGAAAACTTTAATTCGCCATAACTGTCGTTCTACATGTCCGATCTTGATGCGATCTTGATGGGATAATAGATAATGCTAATAGATAACGGTAATAATCACGAAAAACGTATTATCTTGAAAACTGTGGTTGTGGTGGTTTTTCGCGATTTGCGGGGGCGGATGGGGGCGTGGATTAAATTTGAAACAAACTTGATCTGCGTGAGGTGTATATAAATCTGTGTGCCAAATTTGGTTACTCTATCTCTTTTAGTTTCTGAGATTTCTTTGTTCAGACTGTTTTTCGCTATTTGCGGGGGCGGAGGGGGGCGTGGCTTAAATTTGAAACAAACTTGATCTGCGTGGGGTATATAGAAGTCTTTTAGTGAAAGTTTGGTATCTCTATCTCTTATGGTCTCTGAGATCCTTTTGTTCATACAGACAGACAGACGGACAGACGGACATGGCTATATCGACTCGGCTATTGATGCTGATCAAGAATATATATACTTTATAGGGTCGGAGATGCCTCCTTCTCCCTGTTACATACATTCCAACGAACACAATATACCTTTATACTTATTTTTTATAAGTAACGGGTATAATAAGCTGTATACGATCCACTACAATGTTTATAATAAGAATTTTAATAAGAAAAAAGAGAACTCTTTTATTTGAATACTTACATAAAATGTGTTGATTAAAAAAAATCTACTAATTTATTATCATAAATAATAATAATCTGAATCATTCTCTTTTTCCTCTCCCCACGCAGTAGAGAAAGAGGCGCAACCGGATCTGCTGAACAATACGCCGCCTGTGCCACCAAAGCGTTCCCATCGACGTCGTCATACGCCGCCCAGGCCCATCTCCAATGGTCTGCCACCGACGCCCAAGGTGCACATGGGCGCCTGCTTTTCAAAGATCTTCAATGGATGTCCACTGCGAGTGCACTGTACCGCCTCGTGGATTCATCCGGAGACACGGGATCAGCATCTGTTAATCGGTGCTGAGGAGGGCATTTACAACCTTAACATGAACGAACTCCACGATGCGACAATTGATCAACTGTTCCCGCGTCGAACCACCTGGTTGTATGTGATCAAGGATGTCCTCATGAGTCTATCCGGCAAATCCTGTCAGCTTTATCGCCATGATCTGGTCGCGTTGCACTCGAAGCAGACGGTGCGATTCTCGCTACACATGAACAAGATACCCGAGCGTCTGGTGCCACGCAAATTTGCCCTGACCACCAAAGTTCCGGACACCAAGGGCTGCACACAATGCTGCGTCACTCGCAATCCGTACAACGGCTACAAGTATCTGTGCGGAGCGACACCCAGTGGCATATTCCTGATGCAGTGGTACGATCCCCTCAACAAGTTCATGCTGCTCAAACATTGCGATTGGCCAGCCACAAGTATTCTAGGCGGTGGCTATGGATGCGTTCAGAATGGCCATACGCCGGTCTTTGAGATGATCATCACACCGGAACTGGAGTATCCCATTGTGTGCACGGGCGTACGCAAGGCCCTCAACGGTTGCCTCAAACTGGAGCTCATCAACATGAACAGTCAGTTGACCATTGATCCCATTGATTAAAGTTATCAGAAATTGCAGTCATATTCAGAAAACAATATAAATTAATTTTTTATAATTGAAATAATATGAAAAAAAATAATAATATTTAATAATTTGAATCAAATAGCAATCTCATTCTAATTTCAATTATAAGTTCTATCATAATTTTTAATTGCAATCCCTAAAAACTCCAACCTTCAGTTTGAATTTTAGATAGGTGTCAACTATAAATTCAATTGACAAATTTAATAAGGACAGATTTAAGATCTTTATTTCATTAGTTATTGTAACCAAATCAATTTTCATGATTGATTGCATTATTTAATTAAAATCTATTATCGATTACAGCTCTTATAAATAAATCAAATGTTATTATTCTTGATTTCAATCAGAAAAGATTGAAAACTTTAAAAATGATTGCAATTTTGAGCAGCTCTGTCAGCATATTAATGATATTTAATTTTATTTGACAGGTGCCAGTTGGTTCCACTCAGAGGATCTGGAGTATGACGCCATGGCCACGATGGTGCCGCGTCGCGACCTGCTAAAGGTGGTGCGCGTTCACCAGGTGGATAAGGACGCCATTCTCGTCTGCTATGGCAATCTAATGCAAGTGGTCACACTTCAGGGCAATCCCAAGCAGCACAAGAAAATGGTTGCTCAACTCAATTTTGATTTCAATGTGGACAGTATTGGTAAGATAGGATGAACACATTAACAATTAATGTATAATCAATTGTTAACAATTGTATTCCTCTTGCAGTTTGTCTACCGGACAGTGTATTAGCATTCCACAAGCACGGCATGCAGGGCAAGTCTCTGCGCAACGGCGAGATAACGCAGGAGATCAAGGACATGAGTCGCACCTATAGGCTGCTGGGCAGTGATAAGTGAGTGTTACTCCCAAATCATTATCAAAAATACTTAAGTCATATTCTTCACAGGGTCGTCGCCTTGGAGAGTCAACTGTTGCGCACTGGTTCGCTGGGCAGCGAGGAGGGACATGATCTGTACATTTTAGCCGGTCACGAAGCCAGCTACTAGGGGCACTAATTGTTATATTTTAAATATAATTCAAGATAGCGAGATAGAGAGATTGTGGGGAAGTGAGAGATACATACAAATAAATTTTAAATGCAGCTGTCGTCGGGCAGCGTCAACTACTAACTGTAATTTAATTACTCGTAGGCCCTAAGCTCTAAATTAAACTCAATTAAAATTGAAGCCCAAGCAATTAGCAATTTCGAGAGCTACTTAGCGCATTTTATTCTAGCAGATAATGAGGCAGTCACGAACTAAAATTATAACTAAATCAGCAAACAACAATAGATTCTTAGTCCTCCCATTAATCCATTCTTTGCCAAAAAAAAAAAAACACAAAATAAATAAATAAATGCAAAAAAAGAAAAATTCACTAGAAATACATAAATTATATGCTACTTATAATGTCGTACTGTCTACCCGATTCCGTTGTAGTTATTATTATTATTATTATATTTTTGTATTAAAAAGAAAGAAAATGCTTTAAATTATATGCCTAACTTTATTAAATTATGCATATATTACTTTTAGAGATTTTGTGTAACATTCACAAAGCAATTTAATAAGTTTCAAGCAAGTTTAAACCATAAAGAAAGAAAAATGAGTGTTAGGAAGAAAGTCAACAGCGGCGAGGCAAGGCGAGGCGTACGCATTAAAATTACCGTAATTAAATTTAATTCTAATTAATAGGAACTAATAATTATAAACGTATGCATATATAACAACAAATTTCATAGTTTTTAGCAATTGTAAATCGCAAATGTTTTTGTAGTTCTTAATGTAAAGCAGAACTGCATTAGATTGGAAATTAGGCACGATGCGAAGATCCAACTTAACAGAATATGAAAGAATGTGGCATGCATTACGGTTTGTTGGGAAACAAAATAGCATAAGAATTTTCTAAAAAAAAACACTTATATTTAATAACAAAATTATGAAATAAAATTTAAAAACACAAAGATACATTGCAAATTGTAAAAGAGCTCCATTTGGGCCCCGTTCCGTACGTTAAAAACTGATTGTCATAGTTACAATTTGTAGCCTAAGAGATTATCTTTCCGAGCAGCACGTTTTTGTCTTCAGTTGTAAAAATAATAATTCTTAAGTTAATTAGTTCGTACGTACGTAAAAAAGCGAGAAACCGAAAATTATAAATTAATAAAAAACAAAAAGCAACCTGTTAAACTTTAGTTTAGTGCAAAAATAAAAAATATTTAAAACATATTTCAGACGTTTTATTAATGAAAAAATCGGTCGAAAATCATGTTTTGGTATGAAAAACTATTTAGACTTTTGAGATATCCCAACCAATCTAACACAATGCGCTTTTGGGTTAGTCTTATACAGTCTGACCAAGTTTAGATTAAATCGGACTACTGTATATATACTGATCTTTGATATGCTTGATCAGGGAGACTGTTTCTTGTTGAGTGTTGCCTGCTTTATTAAGCTTTTTCGTTTACTCTGTACAAATGTGAGGGTAATTTTTATATATACGATAACATATAACACGTATATTAGGAAAAAAAATCTATTTTGAAATTCAGGTTAAAACCCGCATGAAAGTAACAATAACAAATTGAAGTCAGATTAAAACAGCAATTTTTATGAAAACGTCATTCAAATTCGTCAGTTAACATTAAAGCTTCGAAAAAAGAACACCTACGTGCTCAAAGAAATATTTAAAAACCCGTTTAGAGTATATTTATTATTGGGTTAATTTATATTGCTGAAAATGTGTAAATCAAGCTATTCTCTTATAATATTGAGCATAATTATTCCTATAATAGCAGCGGATATTCCCGGGTGTGACTATTTTGATACAGTCGATCTAAGCGATAGAAAAAGTTTTGTAAACGGATCTTATTTATATAAAGATACTTTAATACCCATTGACAAAGTGGGGATCTACACAAATCAGACATCGTTATACGGTGCTGTGATACAGGTTGACAGCTACCCGAGAGGATGCCTCTGTCAAGTGAAGTCCTGTGTGCTTTTGTGCTGTGAGCCCCACAAGATGATTCGCAAAATCACCGCGAATATGTTTCTTAATAACGCAACAAAAGTGCAGGTCGATGTTTTAAGACAATTCGCAGTGCAAGTAAAGTTTGAATTATCGTGCAATCTACTGATAAGTGATAAACAGACTCAAAGTGAATGGAAGCTTTTAGAGGTTCGATGCAAATTGACTATTGATTTAGCTTATATAATAATAATATTTGTTTTAAAAAGAATGGAACAGTGCTTATTGAAGACAGCATGGTAAAGAAGGAAGACTACTGCCTGATTCCAAAAAAGGTTTCGAAAGACGATTACGTCCTTGAGCCCTACAACTTCATTTCAATCGAAGAGAAAACAACTCGTAAGAACTTAATTGAAATGCTATAAATATATGTTATAATTATAGTATTTTACTTCTAGTTGACATATATAGTGCTATTAAAGTTGTCTCTGTTTTTTGTATGGTTATTACCATTGCTGTGTATTTATACTTGCCCGAGTTTCATACAATCTATAGCAAGTGCTGCCTATGGTACTTTATTTGCCTAACTTTAAGCTTCATGCTAATTTGGGTTGAGTTACTATTTCGAGATGCACAACCTAACATAATAGTGTGCTTTATACTAGGTAAGTCCAAACGCATTATTCGTTGCATCAACACAATATTTGTAATTCATCAACCAGGTTATTGCGGGTATTACACTGTTATGGCCGTATTCCTCTGGCTCTTAGTTATCAATTATAATTTGTGGAAAACATTTAAAAATTATGGTATTATGTCCAATACCAGCATGCTAAGATATCATATCTTTGTGTGGAGTGCTGCTGCGGTATTACTTGCGATCACAGGATCAGCTGAATACACGTTCTACGTCATGGAATATGATGGGGATTCATGGCAACCGGGCGTAACTCTTTATTACTGTTGGGTCAATGGTGAGTTTGATATTTTAAAACTTACTATGAAAATAACTAATGAATCGATTCTTTACAGCACTAAATTGGTCGGCAATGATATACTATTATGGCCCAATATTTATTGGAATAATTATCAACATAACGCTCTCTATCATGTCAGCAAGGCACATATATGTGGAGAACAAGAGGAACCAAAGAGACTTGAACAGTTCCATGAATCAAAAGAATTTAACAAATCAAGCACGGTACTATATATTAATGCTATAGTTTCTCTAATTATATTAAATTCATATTTATTAAATTTTTTTAGATTCTGCATGTTTTTTCGGTTGTTTGCTATCACAGGCGGGATTTGGCTGCTTGACTTACTTGCCTATCTGTTTCAATTTAATAAGAATAACCGCATTACATTGATTTTAGATATAATAACATCGGGCCAAGGCATATTATTATTTTTTGTAACAATCTGCAAGAAGGAAATTTTAAAGTCTCTTTATGAACGGTAATATAATAATTATCTTACAATATTTATATTATTTCGTTTCTTTCTCTTAGAATGGAAACAAAAGGCAATAAACCAAGTGAACAAATGCTAACGTCAACTACAAAAACATTATGTGAATAGGGGCATAATTACCCGTACTGGCAATTAAAACACCCCCATCATGTCGGTGTCGTTATAAGATTTAATTGTATTTTTGTTTATGTTTGCATTTTTCTTTTATACCGTTTTGTTTTGTTTTAAAAAATATTTTTAAGTTTGTAAGGCCTGTCTTTGAAGCTAATAAACAGCCGTATATAATTAATTTGCCATACAGAACTTACATTTTATATTGAAATTAATTGTATATTATGATTATATTTTTAACAATGGCAATTTATAACAAATTACATGATTTAATCTGTTCATAGCGTAAATGCTATAAATAAATGACTCAAGAATGCCAAAACCGATTTTTAAAAACTTGACTTTTTCTGAAAGATAATGAGTATATGTATAACTATATAAAATAATTTAAAATGTAATAACATAATAATGCAATATAAAATGTAATCCTGTTGCGGAACTTCATGTACATTATAGTAATTATATTTGGTGTAGACAGTTTAAATTATATGAACAAAATTATAAATATAAACTGACCAAACTGCAAAATAACCAGTACAATTTTAAATGAGTGAATAAGTTCACTCGTTCATTTCATTGACTCGTTCATTTGAGTTTACTCTGAACGAAACGAACCATTTTATGCTTGAAATATACTAGAACATCTGGTAATTAATAAATACTGAATAATGCAAAGTATCTTTAAAAATCAAAATTAGATACAAAGCAAACATTTCACAAGTTACTTATTTAGTTCTAAAAATATTAGTAGCAAAACTTAGCTGCATATATATATTTAAAATAGCCAGCTAATATCAATTTTGAAAATTTTCTAGCAAAGAAACCCTGAAAAAAGCCATAGCTAGCTATAAAATAGCTAAATTGGCAACAGTGTTTGACGAAAACAAACCTTACTTCACGTGGTTGTGTTGTTTTGATCTCGAATCAATTTAAAAATATATAAAAAAAAATAATGGCTTTTGTGGTGCCTCCTTGGGAAAAAGGCGCCGAAGTAATCCAATTCAAGCCGGTGCCCGGTGCAAATAATGGAGCTGCTGCCAGCAAGGCGAAAGCCAAAAAACTCAGAAAGAAGAAGTCAAAGAAGTTAAAGACGGAAGGGGAGAAATTGACACAGCCAAAAAACACAACCTACAGACTGGGCCAAGGACCGCTGGCTCCTCCGCCGGATTCCAATTCGTCAGATGACGAGGCGGACGACGAGATGCGGGCCATGCACAAGGTGAGAAGTGGAAGGATTGAGAAGCAGCGTCCGCCCGCAAAAGCAGCAAAGGATCAAAAGAAGCAGTTGACGCTGAAACCAGCTCTGGTTCAAGCTGCCGTCGAGGCGATGGAAACGACACCTGCCCCTGCTTCCGCTCCGGCAACACAAGCCACACTGGCCAACAAGCTGCAGTCGGAACTCCTCGGTGGTCGCTTTCGGTACATCAACGAGCAGCTGTACACGATGAACAGCAAGAAGGCCGAGCAGCTTTTCCGCTCGGATGCGGATGCCTTCGAGGCCTACCATGCCGGTTACCGGCAGCAGGTGGAGAAATGGCCCTCGAACCCGTTGACCCGCATCATCAAGACCATCAAACGGTTGCCCAAGACGGCTGTCATCGGTGACTTTGGCTGTGGCGAGGGTAAGCTGGCGCAATCCGTGCCCAACAAGGTGTACTCCATGGATCTGGTGTCGGCCGGCAACGGGATCATTGCCTGCAACATCACAAACACTCCGTTGCAGCCGCAATCACTGGACGTCGCCGTCTACTGTCTGTCGCTGATGGGCACCAATCTCACGGATTATCTGCTGGAGGCGAATCGAGTGCTCAAATTGCATGGCAACGTTTACATCGCCGAGATTCAATCCCGCTTCGAGGATGTGCGGGAGTTTATGCGCTGCATGAACGCCTGCGGATTCGATTTGATCAAGAAGGATGTGGCCGTGAATTACTTTTATTTCTTTCACTTCCGAAAGATGCGCCATGTGGGCAAGGATGTCAAGCTGAAGCCTTTCTCCCTGAAGCCGTGTCTTTACCGCAAACGATAAGAACGATACATACAATAAATAAATGTAGTTGAAAATTGAAATCTGTAAAATGCATATTTTTGAATCGCTGCTGTGAACGCAGCAGCTACTCAACAGTTGAGCGTTAAGCGTTGCCACCTAAGCAA
Source organism: Drosophila phalerata (assembly GCA_951394115.2). Taxonomy (NCBI): domain Eukaryota; kingdom Metazoa; phylum Arthropoda; class Insecta; order Diptera; family Drosophilidae; genus Drosophila; species Drosophila phalerata. Next base: position 19,706,648 of record OY729850.1, read on the forward strand.
AATAGTGGGCACACACAGCTCCATTTGAAATGTTTCTTTTCTTGTGAGCAGTGACGTCACCATTGAGATACAAATGTATCTCTCTTTTGAGTTTAAGATACAAATTTACAAATGTATCTCTCTTGAGAGTAGATTAATAAGTTGCTTGGAAAATGAGGAATTATAAGGTTACTCTGCACTTGTTTATTTTAATTTTGAAATGAATAAATTTATCCTACTGATAAAGATTATAAACATTTTTAAAGTTTTTCAAATTATTTAAATATAAATTAAATTGTTTTATTTCAACAAACTTTTACAAATATTTTGATTTATTTATCTATTGTGCTATAATTTAATTTACTATATAATTGTAATTAAATTTAGTAAGTGAATATTAAGACCATACATATTTAAATTTAGTGTTCTGTTTACAATCAATATTTGACTATAAATCTAAACTAAATTTAAGTTTAAATATTTAAATTTACACATTTTAAAATGGTCATGTTTCCGGTTATTAAGAATTTTAAAATATTTCTAGCAATCGCACCCTGAAAATAGCCAGAACAAGCTAAAAAAATAGTTAAGTTGTCAGCAGTGCCGTTTGCCCTTTTGAATTGAGAGAGTGTTCGCTCTCTTGACTCCACCTTATTGGTTGCTGCACCATGAGTGGGCAGTGGTTGTTTGGCAACTGCTTCTCTGTCGCTTGAATACGAATGTATCTCTCAGTACTAGTTTGCTCTTCGTGCGCAGCATTTCGAATATTTTTACCACGGTACGTTTGTTAACTGAAACGCAGTCGCAGGCCAATTGGCAATAAGAAAAAAAAAGATACCAAATAAAAGAGGCAAGAGTAATGCCAGAAAAATCAAAGCATCTGTGTGCCAGTTGCAGAAAAAAGCGCGCAATTTTGTGTTTATAAATAAAACAATATTCCGTATTTAATTGATCAACTGTTGTTACAATTTTCAAACGCCCACGCCTAGTTTCCACCCCCTTCTACACCCCCACGCCCCCGAATACTTCTCTCACTCTCACTCAATATTCTCTATTACTCACTCAACGTAAATTTTCAACAGGTATTCAACGACGACGACGACAACAACAACAAATTGTCTTTTTTCGTGCTCAATAGAAAAAAGTGGCCAAGAATTTGTTTATTTGTATGTGTGTGTGTGTATGTGTGTGCGAAATCAAATAGAATCATTTGTGAAAAGTGAAAACAGCACGCAATCCGAACTCACGGCTCAAACAAAATCAAAACAGAACTGAAGAATAGCGCCGTAAAGTATTCAACGCTTCCCGTGGATTAACAATTGAATTCTAAGCCAAAGCTTAAGCTCGTAAGTAACGGCAACTTTAAGTTTTCCTTCGACTTCCCATGAAATGAAGTCGCGCCATTTGCCATTTGATCAGCTAGTGTTCGTAATTATTATATTTTTATTTTATACTTTTTTTTGGGCTGTGGTCAGAGTTTTCAGTTGCCTGCTTCGTTTACGTCTCCGTCTCCGTCACATTTTATGCTTTTGACATACACACATTCATAGCAAGCAGAGTATGACTTCATAGTTCCCGCACTCTCTCTCACACACACACACTTGCATCAAAGCTATGCGAGCACCGCACTCTCGCACACAAAATCCCGCTCTCTATCAAAATGCAGAGAGCGCGAGAGTGTGAGAGCGCGAGAGTTGACGTTGACGTTGTCGCTTTTTGGCCATAGCTTCGTCAAGCTTTTATTGTATCTTCTGTACGTAGCTGTTTTTTTGTTGCTTCTTCTTCTTTTGATTTTCTTGCTTTTGCAATTGCGACGAGTTTGCGGCCCACATTGTTGTCGTTGTTGTTGTCGTTGTTATTATTGTTGTTGCTGTCTCACTCGTTTGACAAATTTTGTGTTTTACTCAGTTGCTTCGCATTTTGTTTTGGATTACTTTGGAAAAACGGGGGCTGAAACTCGAGATATTATATTCTTATTGGCAACGGAGTGACGCGTCGTCAAGGAAACAGATTCAACACACAAACCGATCAGATACCAATATAAATATTTACATATGTGTGAGAGTGTGAGTGTGTGCGACTGTGTGTGAGAGTATTGTAGCAAGCAGCTTTATGGTTGAATCACAGTGGGACTGAGTGTAGCATTTACCACAATGGATACAAAACACGAACCAACAATATGAGGGGTATATGTATGTAATTATAAAAAACAGCGCAGTTTGACGCGATTGCGGTGTCGACGGCGATGTCGATGTCGATGTCGACGTCACTGGCATAAAAATAAACCAGCAGCTACCATGGGAATTGATCGTTGAGCAGGTTATTTTCTTATCACGAACCACGAACCTCGAACCTTCAATAGATGTTTGGATTTCAGTGCTTTTTTCTCACTATTGACTTGTTTGATATCAGGGCTGGGAAGGTAAAGGAAGTCTGAAAGCTTTTTTTGTGTGTGTGTACGATCACATTGATAAGGGACGAATTACTCAGATACTCGTATTCTGATAAGATTTCCAAACAAAACACCGTGCGAATAGTTATCTACAAAATATGTCAATGTATTTATGGCGTTATGAATGGCAAGTGACTATTTGGCTAGGATTATCAGTACATGGCCAATGCGTCAGCCTTAACGGCTTTTCACAATCAACGGAAATTGGAAAAATCTCATAGAAAGTCGTCTTTGGACTTGACTTGAATGTGGAACAAAATCGTTGACCTAAATATTGCAGGCAATGTGAGAAGACATTTAAACACATACACATTTCCATAAAAGTCTTTTGGACAATGCAAGACAGAATAGACAGACAGAAAGAGAGAGAGAGAGAGACAGAGAAGTTGCATTAGAAACCGGTTACTACTTGGCCAAGAAATTGGCTACATAGCAGACAAACAAATAAAGGAAACGAGCAAAGCAAATGCTAATAACTGTACAACAGAGTAAACTGTGCAACTCGAAAATTATAATAAAAAAAAATTGTGAAGAGACAGAGAATGTGGCAGAGACAGAGACAGAGACAGAAGCAGAGAGTCAGAGCAAACGACTTAACAACACGCAACACACACAGACACACACACACAATCAAACAAACAAACGTGAAAAACGCTGTGGAAACCTGAATTCAACCAACAGCCAAAGCCTCAGTTATAGCCAAGTTAAGTACCCCCCTCCCCTCACCACTGCCAACAGCAGCAGAACAAGGTGTGTCTCTGCCGTTGGAGCGTTAGAAGAGACCCAAAAAAGAGTGAAGACACAGAAAAAGAGAGAATAGAGAAGAGAGCTGGAGAATAGAAGCGTAACAGAAATGCCTCTCTTAGCCTCAAAGTAAGGCTTTATTGTTAACTGCTCGTTAACTGGAAATTTGGGGCATTGCAACGTTTTAGAGTTTGACATTTGAAATTGTTGTTGTCTGCTTAGCAAACATGATTATCATGACGCTCCCCAAGTTACTCTCAAATTTATGCTCCCCCTTTTTAAATTGGACATGGACCTATTTTTGAGATGCTCCTCTATGCTCCCGCTAGTCAATTCAATCTGTCAGCGTTTTCACTTACAAGCTAAACGCTTTCCCCCCCAAACACACATATACACACACACTCTTACGCACACATATTTTCGCATTCAATTTTCTATTTTTATTTGTTGTCGCATCGATTTTTATTGTTGTCGAGGGGGGGATTTGGAGAAGGGGCTGGAAGAGACGCTATGATTTATATGGCCAAAGTACCAGCTGTGTATTTTGGTTTGTTTACTAGCTGAATGGGGGCCACCCTCACACTGCCAACTTCAGCTGGATTCTATTTGTGGGTGGGTCCAGAGTTCGATGGCCAACTTTAAAATAAAACAAGTGGGCACACTCGACAGAAGGATACCCTGTGCCTAGGTACTGTGTACTAAAAGTTGAATTTCAATCGATTGTTTCTATTACAGCTATATGATATAGGAAACCGATCTGAACCAAGTTTGGCTAAGAGTGGAGCTTTCCCTACTAAAACTTCATCTTCGATTTATCGTTCCTACGGCCATTATATGATATAGAGGTCCGATCCAAAAATAAAAACAAAACAATCGACTCGGCTGTTGATTCTGCGCAAGTATATAAATACCTTATGGGGTCTGCCATGCTTCCTTCTGCCCTTTTTTCCCATTTTCAATGGGCTCAGGGTATGCACAATATACATATTTGTTGGGGCGTATATGCGCGTCAGTCACTTTGATTCACTTTCCGTCATTGCAGTCACTTTTGATCAGTAGCGAACAATTAGTCAAGCCCCATTGAGTACTCAAGCTGCTGACAAATACCCGAATTGAGCACATAACATACGTATATTGCACATAAGTCAATAACGTACTTACTTTTGTAGTCAAGTGTTTGATCCACTCAGTACACTGTCCAACAGCAAACCATGTATTTGCCATTTGCACAACTGGAGCGGATGAAATCTGGCTTATCGTTTCGCATTTCGCCATTTGTGTTTTAGCGATAACCGCAAATAGCTAAAATATCCGTTGTGGATGTGGAATTACTTATAAATAGTACGTGCACTCAATGCAATTGTTGTGAAACACTCCCTGAGTCACATTATCGATTGACCCATATAATTATGTTATTTTTCTCGCTGAACAAACCAAAACAACTTTATTCTTTTGCACGCACACCCAAAAAATATATATAAACGAAAAGAAAAGGAAAATATGCGCCGAAATATCTGAGACTTCTGTGTAGTCAATAAATTTGGATTTTCATTTCCTTCATTTGTATACCCTGCACTAATCAAATGTATTTCAAAGAAAGGGGTATATGTATATATCTAATTTTAAAACGAGTCCTCGCTCTTTTCCTACGATCTTTTCTCCAAATTCCCTCTTTATTTATTTGTCACTGTATATTTAAAAATATTTATAGATCTTATAGATGAAATTTTCAAATTGGAATTTAATTTATTCATTTAAACACAAACACTAACTTAGAATAAAAATAATTTTGTTGTGCTTAAATAAATTAAAAGTCTGCGGATCTATTGATTGTACAAATTGACCATTTTTTGATTTTACGATCGCAACTCTATGAAAATGTAAGCTTAAAGTAAAGGGTATATTCGAGTCATGCAATGCCCTTGAAAGACGTCAAAGTTAATAATTTGTGTATTTAGGAAAAATGCAAAATGAAATTTCTTGCGGAAGTAGTCCGAACCATGGTCTGTTCAGGCCCATGGTTATTAACGGATGTGAGCACCGCCCGCAACTCTTTCACTCATTTCTATACAAAATACATTTTGAATAGAATTTATAGTTAACGCTTCGTTGATTCCCAAACAAAGTCCGACAGCTAAAAGTTTTGTGCATTGTGCATTTCACAGCATAGAGAAACGCGTTATAGCCATGTTTTTTTTTTTTTTTCTTTTTTATTAATATTAAAGCCCACATTGAGGTGGTTCTGTTTACAACAAGACTTGCAAATATCCACACCCTCCACACTGACGTCACTGGGAACAGCTCAAAACTTCAGATGACATAATGCCATGACGGAATGTGGACACATTCTCCTCATGCGTTTGACTGTAGAATGGATTGAGTTAAGGTTCAGGTTCATATTCATCAAGGTACATATTGTTGTTGTTGTTGCTGCTGCTGTTGAGTAAATTGAATTTGATTTAAGTTGAATTAAATTAAATTTAATTAGGGGAATCGCTGAGGCATTCACAGTGAGTGCAGCACAGTGGCAACTCAATTGAATTGACCGCCAGTCAAGAAGTCTGAGACTGACTCTCATTCTTCTTTGTACATTCTCAGAAACTTAACTTTGGAATTCTTTTAAGGGGTATTATGAGTGCGTATGCATACCGGTCACGTATTTGTTTTTTGTCTGTTTGTCTGTCTGACTGTCCATCTGTTGATAGATTCTTCAGTTCTGACGCCTCGATGAGGCAGTGAGGCAACATTGCCATGATTAGAAGCACACCCAGACATTGTCCCAGCCCCAAGCTCTCTGCTGATCATACACACAAACACACTGTTTGTATCTGTGTGTTGGGTGTGTGTGTATGTCTGTGTGTGCGTTTCAGCTACTTGATGAATTTCACCTCGACCTCCTTCAATTGAAGCGTTCGTTCTTCTGTTCTTCTTCTGTTTTTGGGTGTCGGCGGCATCTTGCAAAATATTTATATTGCGCTCGCTTGTTGCACGAAGCTATAAAATACGTTCAACAATAACAAAATTCAATAACTTGTGAATATGCCTCTTGAGTCGATGCCACAAAATACATTCTACACATTGCTGACGCTGTTTACGATGATGTCATCATTAATTCGATACAAAAATAAATCATAACGCCATTCTAGAGCACAATCTAACTAAATACGATGTGTTTAATGCACTACAGCGATGGCTCTCATATGGCAAACTTTGCGAATTTCAAGTCGAATTGTCAACAATTTTGGTAACTATAAAAACTATTTTATCAGGATCCATATTAGTCTTGCAGTAACTTTTTCTTTTTTTAAATTAAATTAGAGACGGCAAAACATCAACATTTTTTATTAAAAAATTGTTATCTTTTAGAAGAATATTACTCGACAAAAATTTGTTTCCCCACCGTTTCAAAAAGTGGCAAAAGACAGCAATATATAAAAATTAAAAAAGTATGTGTAAAATTTTTCTTTAAAGAAATAAAAATAATTTGAATTTTTAAAAATTAATTTGGAGATACAATTGAAAGTAAATTTTACTATTATCATTTTTATTAAAATATCACAAATTGATGCTTTATAATTAGCCAACTTTCACTGTATTTGTTATAAATTACAATAATCACTAATCGCATTTAACACGATTCGAATGCAACGAGCTGTGATGAGGCATCACAGCAGATAATCATTGCGATTCATGTGATTCATCTGGCATTCGTCAAGCAGTGAAGTGTGCCCCGAGACTCGAAACACTTCATTGTCGATTGACTTGGAATGTAATTCATGAGGTGCAATTGCGATACAGTTAATTACTTGATGTCGATTTCGATGATGATGTCAACTATGAGAACAGATTGCTCCAAAAATAATAGTGCTAAATAATAATACTTTCAAATATAAATGCTACTGTTTAATGTCTCGCGAGTTGAGGCCGCGTAGACAATAAATGGATGAAAATAAACACAGAGACTCTAAAATTAAGTATATACATAGCAAAATTAGATGTTTGTCTGTTTTGTCCGTTTTTTTTTGTGTATTTTTATTTCGGATTCTCAACAGTAATTTAGCAGGCTCGATGACGCCACCAGCTTTGAAATTGTGACGCGATCTTTTGTATTTTTCGAGAGGTTTTTCGCGTTTTTTGGATTTTGATTCGATGCCGCCATTAAAAATTATCTACATAGATGTATCTGTGTCTAGTAGCTTGTAGCTGTATTTGTTATTTGTTATAAACTGAACGCCGCGTGCTTTTTTGTTGCCTTGATCAAAACTGGTTCAGCCTGTCCGGCGATCGTGAGTGAAGATTCTGCCTGCCACATGTAACTTAGCTCACAGCTGGAACTGAGAAATTGAAAAGAATGCAACACATTTAAAATCAATTAAGCAATAAATTGATCACTTGCAATTACTCCTGTTTTTCCACTAAACCACGAATTAGGGTTGTTGTTTCTGAGTTCTCTTTCGAGATATGGTTTTGGGTGTGGTGCAACTCGACAAGAGTAAATAAGTCATATTGTTGTGATAAACCACACTCTTGAGTGTTCTGTTACAAAAATATATTCATATATTTGCATTTTTCATAGTATATATATATATATTTCTATATTTGCTCGAGTTGTTGCGGTTCCAAGCGGGGAAAGAGAAAGACATCATGACGCTGCTTCCCATTGACGGCTTATATAACATCATCCAGCATAATCTCATAAGAGTATTGAGAATGAATGCAAATGTATATAAATATGTATATGTGTGTTTGAGAATTATGTCACTACAGTGGTCACTCGAAAAAAAGAGAATGCTTTATTATTAAAGCTAATTCTTAATGTGGGACCAATTATAATAATAAATCTATAATATAAATAAATAGAAAATCTCCTTTCAAATTAAATTTAAAAGTTTTATTCCGCCCGCATTAAGAAATTTATTAATTGCTGATGAACAATATTAATATTTATTAACTAGATTAAATAGTTAATAATGTATAAGTTTTATTTTTTTCTAAGAAGTGACAAATTTAACATATCGAGTGACTACTGCACTGAGTTATTTGCATTTGCTTGCTCAGTTCAACTCAGCTCAGCTCAGATTTACTCTCAATAACAAAGTCGAGGGTATTTGCCTTTGATTTATCTACAAAAGTTGACAGGATGCTGATCTGTTTGGGCGAAACTTCCCTTTCCTTTTTGTGTGGCATTATAAGATATTACAGTGGGACATCTGTACATTTTCCTCTATTTAAGAGGGGTGCGGCAGAGTGGTCATATATTAAGCTTGAGTTTAATTATAAGTACATCTTGAATGACTTTCTGCGCTATCCTAAGTATGAGTTTTTCAGCGGAGCTGCTTTTTTATGACTTTTTGGAGTTTAACTGTTATGTCTGGCGATTAATTTGGGGTTTTGGCTTTCGCTAGTTAAAAATTTCGAAACAATTTTTAATAGTAACAATTCTCATATTTCTATTTACAGCTCGTCGACAACAACCGCAGCACAAGACCAAGAAGAAGACGAAGTTATTGCAGAAAAATAATAGAGCTTTATTCAAGTAAGTGTTATTGTCAGTGTGAGTGCGAATACGATTACGAGTACTTGTATTTATTCATAATATACAATGTAGTATACTATAATGTCATCATGTCGCATGACATCATGGGTCAGTTTTTGGGGTGGCTTTTCGTTTAGTCCAAAGGGAGTTGCCTCTCTCCTTTGCTTCGTCCTTTACCTTCCTCCTCTTATTGTCCTGTTGCCTGCAATTTGTGTACAGTTGAAGTAATTTCATAGCCTGTGTTCCACTTGCTTTACGAGCTGGCGAATCGCGTCTGGCGCCAAACGAATATAAAACTGTGGAACGAGCTGACTCGACTGAAAGTTGGAAACAATTCCACGTTGGTCGCCTAATGAACGGAAAGTCGACCACACGCGTTCATTCGCTTGCAGCCAGCACATCCGGCGGGGCAGGATTGCTGCTTCTTCCTCTTCTTCTTCCTGCCACATAGACGCACTTAACAAATTGCTTGCCGCAGTGTTATACCCAGTACATATTACATAGTTTGAAAAGTGTGTAATTATATATAGATATAGTGACAATCATTTATTTAAGTCTGCATTTTCGAGCTTAACTTACAATTTTCTTTTAATCAAATAGAAGATCTAATTGTAAATGCAATTTTACCAAAGATTCAAATTTTAAGAATAATTTAGATAAGATTATTAATTAATTTTTTAAGAGGTTATCTCAATTTCGCCTGAATATCTTATCACTTGGCTTTTTCCGTTATTTTTGACAAAATAGAACCTGCATTTCGGTTCCTTCGAAATCAAGACATCAGTTGATTTTAATGTTCCTGCCTTACCTCGATCTTTAAGAATTCATTTAACTTATCATCGAGATATAAATTCAAGTCGATGATAGCTCTATTTTATTTCCTGAATTTTTACTCATTGATTGCGTTATTATTGCAGCGACCTGTCTCACTTTCCTGCTGCATCCATCAAACTGTCTGCGTAGCTGAGCGCCCGAAACGATGCCGGCGGAAATTAAACCATCCGCGCCTGCTGAGCCGGAAACTCCGACCAAGAGTAAACCGAAGAGCAACTCATCGACATTTTCAAGGGCCGCTTTGGCCCGTGTCACACTGCTCGATGGCTCCATTCTGGACGTGACCATTGACGTAAGTACTCAAAATCTTCGCTATAAGCTGAAATTTAATTTTTAATGTTGTTGCAGCGCAAAGCCAAGGGCCGTGACTTGGTTAACTCGATCTGTGCGGGACTGAACATCATTGAGAAGGACTACTTTGGCCTGACTTATGAGACGCCAACCGATCCGCGTACCTGGCTGGACTTGGAGAAGCCCGTGGCGAAGTTCTTTCGCACAGATCCCTGGCCATTGTCGTTTGCAGTCAAGTTCTATCCACCGGAGCCGTCGCAGCTCCAGGAGGACATCACGCGCTACCATCTCTGCCTGCAAGTGCGCAATGACATCCTAGAGGGTCGTCTGCCATGCACATTTGTAACTCACGCCCTACTCGGCTCGTACCTGGTGCAGTCGGAGATGGGAGATTATGATCCCAAGGAAATGCCGACTCGTGCCTATCTCAAGGACTTTAAAATTGCACCCAATCAAGCAATGGAACTAGAGGACAAAGTCATGGACCTGCACAAGACCCACAAGTATGTGAAACGCAAATCCTATCCTAAATACGAATTTAAAACAATACTTTTAATTACTACAGAGGTCAATCGCCCGCTGAGGCCGAGCTTCATTATCTGGAGAACGCCAAGAAGCTGGCCATGTATGGTGTGGATTTGCATCCCGCCAAGGACTCTGAGGGCGTCGACATTATGCTGGGAGTTTGTGCGTCCGGTCTCTTGGTTTATCGCGATAAGTAAGTTGTCAATTTTGAAAGAATCAATTTCAATAAAAAGCAAATCTTTCTTTATCTATTTTTAGACTGCGCATTAACCGTTTCGCTTGGCCAAAGATCTTGAAGATCTCGTACAAGCGTCATCATTTCTATATCAAGATACGACCGGGCGAATTCGAGCAATACGAATCCACCATCGGTTTTAAGCTTGCCAATCATCGGGCTGCCAAGAAGCTATGGAAGTCCTGTGTGGAGCATCATACCTTCTTCCGTCTGATGACGCCGGAGCCCAACACCAGATCCACGTTGTTCCCACGCTTTGGCTCCAAGTATCGCTTCTCGGGTCGCACCCACTACGAGAGCAAAGCGACACCTGTCGACCGTACCGCACCCAAGTTTGATAGGGCTCTCTCCGGCGCTCGTCTCTCATCTCGCAGCATGGATGGTTAGTTCTTGACATTTAACTGTAGATCCCTAACTAATCGATTCATTCTTTGCAGCCTTGGCCATGGCTGAGAAGGAGAAGGTCGCTCGCAAGAGCAGTACCTTGGACCATCGTGGAGATCGTACCAATAATGCGGACGCCCACGGCCGTAGTCCCATCAAGAAGGACAAAAAGGATAAGGTAACTAAATGATCGAACTAATTGACGCTAGGGATGGGTATCGAAACAATTTTTAGTTAAAAACAATTGCGATATATTTTAGATGCATCGATTTTTAATAGCATAGATATTTGGGAAAATACCACATTTATTTTTGAAAAATTTTCATTTAAACACTTAAACTTAGCAAAGTTACGCATTTTTTTAACCTATCACATTAACTTGTACGAATACTGTTTCTGCTATCGACTTCATAGTAACCTACATATCTTATATATTTATATTTATGTCGATTTGTCCGATATTTATTATAATATGATATTTTCCATTTGATATTGTATGTGATATTTTCCCCGATCTTAATATCGATAATTTTTAGCCGATACCCATCCTTTATTTTAACTGCTCGACTTGAGAGGAATTTGTTAAATGATTATAATCACCAATATTTATTGAAAGTTAACCAAACATAATTTTTTTACTTGTTTTTCTCGGTTTGTTTGTTACTAACTCTTATTCACAAACCAAAAAAAATTACAATAATAATAATAACAAATGCACACACACAAAAACACAACCATAAAACAACTGTAATCGCATATACCGTGTGTCCCCTTACGATGTGCTCTTCATTTTGCCCACTCTAAACACGAATTGTTGTGGCAACCCTAACATCCCGTTAAACCGTTATACCGTTAATCAGTTAATACGCGAATCGAGCACCGGTACAGCTTCAGCCTCCTCGCAGAGCTCACTTGAGGGAGACTATGAGACTGACATCGCTGCTGAGGCGATATCTGTTTCTGCTTCTGCTGTTGCCGAATTTTCGTCTCCTCTTCAGGTTACTTTTCACACTTTTCTCAAATTTTCCTACAACAAATTTGCCAATTTATCAATATTATTTCTTTGGCTTGAACTCTGCTTTCCTTCTTATCTCTTTTTTAATGTTGTAATGAGCTTCTTAAATAGCTAAATTGTTTATACCCATTTCTCCCAACCGATTCCCTGATTTTGGCTCAGAATGAAGAAAAATAAGTACGAGTATTATACATTTATCCAATTATAATTTCTTTATTAATTTTTGCTTGATTATATTTTTATTTGATTACATCATTGATCTCTGGTAGCCCATGATCGAGGACTCCCTATATATGGTAATTTTTATGTACAAAATGAAAGAATACAATTCCATTTCGATGCTATTCTATTCTATTCTGTTCTTATCTCTGCTCTATATAAATATAAATTGTAAAAGTTTCGTCTGATTCACATAAGCTTACACTATTCTGACTTTATATAAATTTATATCTGTTTTTCTGTTTAGTTTAAATTGAGCTCACAGTGTCGTTTATTTCATTTTGCGATATATTTTTAAACAAATCTTTCTGTAAATATCTATCGAATGTCCTTCAATACTAAATACTTAATCTATTAAAAACATGTACAGTCTACACAAAACATTCCTTTCTCCAGCTAAAAACTATAATACTGCATTTGAAAACTGCATTAATTTTAATTTGTACAGCTAACAAATCCATTTAAAATTTTTTTTGCTTGTAGAACACATCTTTTCACATCCTTCTTTGTTCATTTTGTTGCATGTATCTGTAAGCTTCTTTGTCCAGAAAATCCTTTTGTCCGCATTGTAACTACAATTGTCAACATTATATTAAATACATTTATACTTCCAAATAGGATGAAGAAAAGGAGGCTAAGTTGCGTGAAAAGAAACTAAAGGAGAAGGAAGAAAGGGAGCGCAAGGAGCAGGAAAAGAGAGATCAAAAGGAGAGGGAAAAGGCAGAGAAGGCGGCTAAGGCAGCTGCTGCTGCTGCTGCCGCCTCCGCTGCAGCCGCCGGAGCTGGAGTTAATGGTAAGCAGAAAATGATATCCTAAAGTGGAAAATTAAACACTATTGGATATATAATTTTGAGGCTTGTCCGATCAAATTCAAACTCATATTTGGGGCTGAAATACAATGATAAAAAATTACTCCAAACATTACTATAAGTTTGGTTACTAAATCCATTTCAAAATAATATATATCTGTATCCCTAGTGGGATTGAAAATCCATTTTCTCAGGTAATATTTTGTATTTACACTTCCAATCAATATTTAACTTTCTTTATTATTATTTAACAGGCAATGATGACCTTAATGACTCCAATAAATCGGGCAGACGTGTAAGTATAGCTAAATATAGACAATTATTTATTTAATTATAAGATATCAATATATTGACTATAACTTTATGATCTAAAAAGTAATGTTAGATCTGACCGCACTGATTGCGCCCGATCTCGTGTAAATACAATCCCCATTACTCCCATCCAAGAAACCTCAATTCACATCTAAGTTCAGTTCCTAAGTAATGTTAGTTTGTAGTGTTGATCCATTTAATCCAAAAATTCCTTAAATGTTGAGTTGAATTACTTTTAATTTTGTATTTTCCCTCCTTCCAATTCTTTATCTTTTTATGTTTCAACCTTTTTGACCTGATGATTATGATTTTTGATGATTGGAAAAACGGGAAAACAGGGCGTTGGTATTTTCTCATCGGGTCGGAAGAGCAAGAGCGGTTCACCGTCCAAGGATGGCAAAGACAAGTCCAAGGATGGCAAGGACAAGGATAAGGAAATGGGTCGTCTTGGTTTGGTCGTTACCTCGGGTCTTGGTGATCAGGATAAAGAACAAAACGATGCTAATCGCAATGCTGGAAATGCTGGAAGTCGTGGATCCACCACACCTGGCGTTACCCGTCCCTATGAGTATGCCGTGGATGCCGATGGCAATGCCAGCAGTCCAACACGCAAATCTTATACTCCCGGCGGCTTCCGTTACGACCAGGATCCGAAGAGTGGCAAACTTCTAGGTCCCGATGGTCAGGAGCAACTATCGCCGACATCTCAGCAAAAGAAGATTGGCCTAGCTTTTAATTATGCCCCTGGCAATGAGAGTGCTCTCAAGGAGACCGCTGAGAAGATCAAGTCTGGTCAGCTGTCGCCACGTACGCAGGATAAGCTCAACCGCGGACAATTGTCGCCCAAGTCGAGGGCTAAACTCCTCCAAGATGGCAATCTGTCACCCACCACGCGTGCCAAATTACAGGGTAGCGCTGTCGATGCTGCTGCCGTGGGACTCAGCGATGCCCAAAAGAGATCCTACTCACCTACCAAGGGAGCGGGACAAGGAGCGGGCTATTCCTCGGGTGCTCCGGGCAGTTACAAGCCGATCTCTGATCCCACAGCCGATTTCCTCGAATCGCAACGTTATAACAAAGAACCTGGTTATGTGGGACCTGCAGCTGGCGTCACCAAACCTGGATCTCCCAAGAAGTCTGCACCTGGAACTGGATCAGGAGCTGGATCAGGAACTGGAGCAGGTCTTGCTGCTGGCGCTGCTGCTGCTGCAGCAGCTGCTGCTAAGCCGAAGAAGAAGCGGGTTAAGATCATGGTCATCACCTCGAAATTCGATCCCGCCACGAAACGCATTGATGCCGAGAATGGCTCCATTGAGCACTCCACAGGCATCTTGGACCCAGCGACAGGTCGCATCGATACCAAATATGGTGTAATCGATCCCAAGAGTGGCACCTTGGAGGCATTGAATACCAAGACAGGCAAAAAGGAATTGTTCCAGGGTGATCTAGATCCAAAAACAGGCAATCTGCATTTGGTTTCCGGCGTATCAGATCCCAAAACCGGACGTATCGATGAGTCCTTGGGCCAGATCGTGTGCATAACGCCACAGGATAATCCAGTTGTTGAGCTCACCGTCATCACCAGTCGCATTGATCCCGCCACGGGCAAGATCGACACTGTTAATGGTGATGTGGAGCGATCCTTGGGTGTTTTGAACCTGGACACAGGACTACTGGATACCAAATATGGTGAGATAAACACACGCACTGGTGAGTTGAAGGCCATCGATCCGAAATCTGGCAAAATTGTGGTTACCAAGAACGTTAAGGTTGATCCTGGCACTGGACAGATTACAATTCTGGGCTTAGTCGATCCCAAGACGAACAAGATTGATCCCAACCAAGGTCGCATTATCGAAGTTGGCCAGCAAATTGATCCTATTGTTGAGGTCACTTCCCTGGCTGGCAAATTTGATTCAAAGAAGAACGTTATCGATCCGAAGACAGCTCAGGTGGAAACATCGGGAGGACAGTTTGATCCAAAGCAGGGCAAGATCGATACGAAATACGGACAAATTGATTTGGTAAAGCACACGATCACTTTCACGGATCCCAAGTCTGGCAAGACAGTGACCCGGGATATCAAGATTGAACCCGCAACTGGACAGATCGTGCTAAAGAACCAAATCAATCCGAAGAACAATAAACCCGATAAGGATTACGCAAGGATCATTTCACTACGCATCGTTCAACAGCGTGTGGATCCGGCGACAAAGGCTCCTATTGCTCAAGTCAGCGCCGCCAAGGATAAGGATATTATTGTTGATCCCAAATCCAACCAGATTTGGATGCCGACTGGTGCAAGTGATCCTAGCACCAAGGAGCAACAGTATATTTCCAGCAGCGTTGATCCCAAGACCGGATATGTCATCACCATCTATGGCTACCTTGACCCCAAGACCAACGAGATCAAGAAACAGACCAAGCTCGACCCCAATACCATCAAGATTGAGCCATCGTCCGGCAAGATCTACACAGCCACCGGAGAAGTGGACAAGGCCACCGGTGAACCGCTTTACGCCGCCACCCAAGTGGATCCCGAGTCCGGTGAGGTGTACACCAAACTGGCTCGTGTTGATCCCAAGACTGGCAAGATTGTGATCGTGAGAATTTTGTTAATATCGAAAACAGACGAACGTGGTCGCCCCGAGGAAATCGATCCAGAGACATGCGAGATTGATCCGGTGTCTGGGCGCGTTCTTAAGTTCTTCAACAAAACTGTTTATGTTTACAATATGATTGATCCGGTAACTGGTGAAATTGTACAGGTCGATCCCAATGATCCTCGTTTCGCCGGCGCCCGCACCACAGTGACTCACACGATGACTTTGACCGGTGAAATTGATCCGGTGACGGGACGGATCAAGAGCGAGTACGGCGACATCGATCCAAATACGGGTGACATCGATCCAGCGACAGCAGTAACAGATCCGGTTACGGGCAAATTGATACTCAACTATGCCCAGATCGATCCCTCGCACTTTGGCAAACAGGCGCAGGTGCAGACGACCACAGAGACGGTACCGATCACACGCCAGCAATTCTTTGACGGAGTCAAGCACATTGGCAAGGGTGCACTGCGTCGCGACTCCGAGTGTAGCTCGGATGATGACATGACCCAACAGTATGCCAGCGATCAGGTTCAGGATATTATGACAAGTCCGGCAAATCAATCGGGTGCCACCAGTAAAAATGTGGTGTGCAAAGCCGTGAGCACACCCACCGTGGTGAAGACGACAACGAAACAGGTGCTGACCAAGAACAATGACGGTGTCACACACAACGTCGAGGAGGAGGTGCGCAATCTGGGCACCGGTGAGGTGACCTATTCGACACAGGAACACAAGGTTAGCGCAAAATAAGGCACACGTTCTCTCTCGCTTTCGCTGTCTGTCTCTCGCTCTCTCAGTCGATCTAGCTCTCGATTGATTTGAGTTTAATTAACTTTTCATTTCCACTCGAATTTTGCTATTGCTTTAATTGTTGTTATTGTTGTATGTTGAAAATTGTTGTTGATTTTGCACTAACCACATGATGTAACCACTGAAATCGTCACCCACTCCCCACACCACCTAGGCTGATGCAACACCAACCGATCTAAGTGGGGCGTATGTCACAGCAACCGCAGTCACCACACGCACAGCCACCACGCACGAGGATCTGGGCAAGAATGCAAAGACGGAGCAACTCGAGGAGAAGACGGTGGCCACCACACGCACCTTGGATCCCAACAATCAACAGCAGCGTGTTGTCACCCAGGAGGTGAAAACAACGGCGACAGTCACCAGTGGCGATCAGGTAAATTGGAGGCAACTCCAAGCGATCTTTTTTGCATGGCTGCACTTTTTCATTTAATGCATGAATTGATTTTCATTTTACATTTGATTTTTTTGCAATTTGTTTATTGTTGTTGTTGTTGTTGGCATCCGCGTAGTATCAGAGACGCGACAGTGTGTCATCGACAAGCTCTGGCGATTCCGGCACACCCATCGATGGTCCATACGATGGCACCAGCGTGATACGCACTGACAACCAGGTTTGTTAACTACTCTCTCTCACTCTCTCTCTCTTTCTCTTCTTTCTTTGTGTAATAATACTCTTAAAATCGAACTTGATCTAACAATGTTTCTCTTCTCTAGAAATCTCCGCTTTATGCTTCAACTGCAACCACATCCACCGGTCCACATGTCGAAAGCACTCGCGTGGTGCTCGGCGAGGATACGCCCGGCTATTCAGGACATGGCGAGATCATCTCTACACAAACTGTCAGCAGTAAGACCCGCACCGTGGAAACGATTACCGTAAGTACAAATTCCAGAGTGCTACAGCACCGTATTCATCAAGGTTAAAAATCAAACTAAAGTGAGTACACGGAGGTAGGATCTTGTATTTGAAAACAAAACTCGAATTTCCTGTATACGTATCCGCAATGCCACTGTAAATTCCATATGCATTCGTCTCTTGTTTCAAATGGGTTATTAATAGTAATTGTATATAGTTTCTGGTTTAAGGATTGTACATAATTGTCAATGAATCAATCAACATGGATTTTTGAGTTGAAAACAAACGATATAAAATTTATATTTTAATTCAATGTTCTTTAACGATCGATCAACGATCACATTAAAAAAATGTAAAACAATTGCATTAAATGCAATTATTATATGAGTTATTTGATTGTCTTAAATTTTGTTTGAATTTAAGTATTTTTAATTATCATAGATTCATCTTCCAACTCCAATAATCCAAAACACGATCGATTGATTTTTATGTACAATATATTTAAGAATTATTAGCATTCCTTGCTAAAAGGTTGTCAACAATGAAGTATTACTAACTTATTATTCTTTTCTCCTCAAATACAGTACAAAACCGAACGCGATGGCATTGTTGAGACTCGTGTGGAACAAAAGATAACCATACAATCTGATGGCGATCCAATTGATCATGACAAAGCTTTGGCTGAGGCAATACAAGTAAGTTCTTTTAACTTTCATCTCGTAATAAAATATCATCTCACACGATCCCTTCTTTTATCTTGCAGGAAGCGACGGCCATGAATCCGGACATGACAGTCGAGAAGATTGAAATTCAACAGCAAACGCAGTAGATTTTATAATTATTTAAAAACAAAATGAAATACGAAATAAAAACCAGCACAGCTTCACACACACACACCATACACATACAGCACTTGCAGTACACCTTTTATACTATCCTACATAAACACTAAAAACTACACTACACAACACACACACACATAACTACAAGTTCAATAATTCTGTATAGAAAACGAGAGCTATCCATAACGTCTTGGAGTAATTGCATCCAATTTGTATTTTGTATTTTGTACTTTGTATGTTTATTATTTTTTTATATATTACAAACTGTTGTTTAAACGAAGAGAAAAAAAAAAATATGAAAAGCTACCTTTTAATTATTATGTCATAAAGTATATATTGAATGTGCAAAAGCAAAACTTTAATTACAAAACAATTAAGAAAGAAAGAAAATATATATTATATATTAAATTGTAAACCACAATTGCATTCTGAATAAAAACAAAACCTAAATGTACACACTATTCACATTGTTATTCGTTTAGTCTGTTGAATATTCGATGAGTGCACACATCGATGGTAATTCAACTTCCAACTCGGTCTTTTCACATCATTGCAATTAAAAGAAATTACCAGCAAAAACCAAAAAAAAAATAAAAAAAACGCTACAAATGGAAAACAAATGAACACATTGGGGACAATTTTCCCCCTTGCAACGTCAACAGGACATGAGCTGCGATAAGAACTTTGCATTAACATGAAATCCAATTCGCAATTTCAAAGTGCGCGACAACTCGCGACCTGCAACGAGGCAAATTATTGTAATGCAATATTTATGGCCAAAGGAGTATGACCAGAAGGGGTAGAATGGGGAGGGTTGAGGGTCTGTTAATAATATTACGTTCCATGGCAGAAATTCCTGTTACCCTCCTGTTCACTATATTCTTTTATTTGTTCTATGCAATTTTTAAATTGTGGCCACAACATGCGAAAAAATGTCAGCAAACGATTAAATTAAAAGCGAGAACTACTGGAAGTGGGTGGGAGGGAGAGGGGAAATGAGAGAGAGAGAGAGTGGGAGACAGCATAAAAAGTAGTAATTAAAGTGGAGCGTACAAGGTGACTGACTAATGCATTGATTCATTGTTTAGATAAAAAACCGCGCCAAACAAACGTACAACCTGCGCTTGGTCAATCCATCAGTAAGTCAGTCAGTCAATCAGTTCGTCAGTCAGTCCGTCAGTCAGTCAGTCAGTCAACCCGCCATTCTGTTAAGAATTGCAAACGGCCTCATGGCTAACCGCATTCCCTTTCCGGTGTGCAACCCTTGACCAACCCACTCCACTCCTTTGGGGCACGGACAATAGAACAGCAGGAGGAGATCGGGTGGATAAGGGTTCCATGGACACGATAACTGACCGCGTTGAGTGCTTTCAGCTCATGCATTTTTAAATGCGCGTGGAAATATCCTCTTGCGAATATTTTTGTTATTGTTTTAGTTGCTCGTGTTGTTATTGTTTTTGGCCGAAAGTCCTGCATATTGCATGTTGTTGTTGAGGTCAGTCTAAAATTTCACAAAGGCCAACAAAACTTGTGGCCAACTCTTGCCTCAAGTATGTTGTCGCTGCTATTAAGTCGACCTCATGCCACATTACCAAACTGCAACCTGCAATTCCTGTGCACAAAGTTCCTTGCCACATTAAACCCAATCAATGGCATTGGATTCAATTTAATAACAAGAATTCTTGACTTACTTTTCAATCAAACCGAAGCCAAAGCCATTACCAAACCATTTCCAATGTGAGCTGCTTTTAAATGAAGATAAGCCTCATTTTATACAAAAACTCGAGCAGCAGCTGCCATTTAATAATAGTATCGAATAAATAAATCAATCCGCAATCATAATTTAGTTTATAGGCAAACAGAATTGGGTTAACATTGCTTTAGAGAGCTTAAACATTGGGATTTGATCAAACGTTTTGTGGGACTAGCCGAAACTGCGACATTATATAATTTTTTTTAATTCTGAGTTTAGCTGCAATATCTTAAAAAAATATAAAGCTGAATTTGACCTGAATTTTAGGAGCAACTCCTACTATAAAAATTTCAGCCTTCTAGCTCTTACCCTTTAAGCCCTGTGTTGACTGCTCATGTCAGACAGGACAGCGATATTTAAATATATTTTATGTAAAATATAAAGAAACGTAATCAGGGGTGCTTCAGAAAAGAAAACCAACCGAAAATCTTCAAAAATCTATATTGTTTTAGGAAATTTTCGGTTGGGAAACAGATTTACAATTTTAATCAAATTTATTTCAACAATTTAGAACCGCTCGCTCCCAAAGAGAATTATTTAACATTTTCATCTGATTTAAAAAAAAAATGTCTTTAGAGTATGCGAAAATTTATATAACCCAAACACGATAAGCTTAACAGAGATATTGCTCACTTCAAAATAGTCATTAACACAATAATTGGTAGTTCTGTGATATAGGAAACGCCTTCTTCAATAAATTGCACATTTCTTGACTTGACATTGTAATATTCACAGCAAAGTGAATCCATTGAACCAATTCAAATGCAGATAATATGCTCATATTGGTAGATAAATAAATTATACCGAGTCGACCGTGTGATTCCCATTCCCTCAGTTGAATCGAAATCAGTGCAAAAAATCAAAATGCAGCACGGCAATTTGAGACTCGGACATTGTCGCGACTCGCGACGTTACCAATTAGATTTGATGGCCTTTTGCGCTAAAACGTTATAAAATAAAAGCCAAAATGAAAATAGTGGGCGTGGTGGCATTGACGAAGGGACGAAAGCGAAAAAGAATGTTAAGCGCAGCAATGCGAAATGTCATGAGGAACGCAAAACAGTCTAAAACATGGCCATAAAGGATTCGAGGGGGACAGGAGCTTGTGTATCGTGAAACGGCAATTTGCATGTCTGTCTGAGCTATCCACCTGTTCGTCCGCCCACGGGACTAAGTAATTGCCTTTTCGAATGTGCCACATGCCACATGAAGCGCTTTGCAATCAGCAACAAGTGGAGAGGAGGCAATTATAAAAAAAAAGACCAGAAATATTTGCATGCGTTCTCGCCAGGATAATGCAGCAGGACGATGGAGTGCGGTTCTCTCGGCAATGTTTTGCAATTGTTTGTAAACAAACGCTTTCCCTAAACGCTCCCAAATTGCCCGCCACATTGGAAATTTACGCTCCCAAGTGAGGTCCACGCATGCGCCTCTCAACTTGCCACAAAAACTGTTATACGCCACATTTCCCCAGTCGCAATGAAACTGTTTTGAAGATAGCCCTCGAGAAGATGATCGGAAATACTTTAACTCCTGCCACATGCCCCATGCCCCATGCCACTTGCCACTTGCCACACATGGTAACTGTTTGGCCCATTTTGGCTAATTACTAGACCATATTCTAATGGAATTTTCCGTTAGTGAGCAAATGGTCTTGTTGGTCAATCGCTTAAGAAATTATCATTAGAGCCCACTCCAAGGTATTTGATTGACAGTGAAAGTGGCCTAAGGAATAAGGACTAAGGACGAAAAAGAACTTGGCATATGGGGAATATTTGATTTGAAGTGCTCCCCTCCCGAGAATTTCTCAACAAATATTGAACAGCGTAATTAACGACCAAAGACGTAATTATGCACCCGAATCATTAATCAGGCCAAAAACTTGGCCTACACTTTCCATTTCCATTTGAAAGTCATCGTTAAACTCGATGAACAACTCAAGTATTCAGGTGGAAATCCAACTAATATATAGCTTCTTTCAATTTTTAGATTGCATATTGTTTTCAGTTCAATATTTATTAAAACGTACCTTAGCGTTACTAGAGCTAAAAAAATTTTAAAATTTTAAAATATGAATAATCCAAGTTCTAATTATAAGTCATTCAATACTAAAATGATTTTCATGAAAGATTTAATGTTGATCAAAGTCAAAACTTGAAATAGATTTTATAAAAATAGTTTAGAAAAAAACCTTCAATTTATTTAAAAGACTTAGACTAAGTTAAGTAGATTTATTGGGAATATTTGTATGATTAATAGAATGGTTCACCATAACATTAAGAGGAAGAGAACAATGCATTGTTAATCTTGGAAATACTAGAGTTTATCACCTGCTTTTCTTCTCTGCATTTCCGGACATCACAAAATTCCCAAACTCTCTCGTATTCTCGGCACGCAATTCGCATAAAAAAAAAACACAATAGAGAATATTTTGCAATCAAATTGAGACTCAATAAAAGGCCTAAACTGACCACACAAAGTGGTTACGGCTAACTCAATTTGGGCTTATTGGCTGCACACACAGAAATATTGAAAACAAATTTGCGCTAAACACTTTCAATTGCCAAAGATGATATTTCGGCCATATAAAAATGGCAATAAATGCAAATGAAAAGCGATAAACACACACACACACACTCACACACAGATACAGACAAAATCCACACACGCACAACCCTTTGTTGAGCCAAGTTAAAAAGTCAATTTTCAACGCCCAACACAGAAATGGTTCAAAAGGGGTTTTAAGGGGTTAAAGGGGAAAAGGAAACGTCGCAATGGGTTAACAAAAAACGCATTTTCAATAAATACCAATTATGATCTGAGCCAGTTTTGTTACAATTCTGGATTTGGGCATGCGAATTATTGTCGAATCTAAACGATTGAACGACGTAAGGACCTCAGGACTTCAAGGACTACAGGAGCATATGGTCAAGGGTCGAATCAGGTGGTTATTTTCATGGCCCATTTATGGAATTATGCCACCGCATAAAACATTGATGAGCTTCCATTTTACAAGTGGTCGCCGCTTCTCATATTCTCACACAGAAAGTGGAGAACTTTACTGTAAAAAGAAGTCAACCCAACTAGTTCCCATAGATGTGCTCCATCCAAAATTATCAGTTACATGTCTTTGGCATACGTGTAACATGAAAAATTCATGGCCAGGCCAGAAATGCTTCCACATCTCCTTCCCTTTGCACATAATTAGTTTGTCGCTGCCAAAAAATAATTACAATCTCTGCTCGACTACGAGATACCCTTCACACACACGCAAAAGAAACACTAGACAAGCTATGAACAATAGAGGGCGCCAGTACGCTTTCTCCGGGCTGACTCTGGCGAAATACACTACTAAAAAAAATTATAAATTATAAGATTTATGTCTTAAAAATAAAAATTTGTATGCTTAAAATTATATGACTGGACAAATTTATAATACCCCTTTTGGAGCTTGGGGTATACAAAGAAACAAAATTGTAGCCAATGTCAAATTCGGATATGACGCAGCCAAAATGATTAACTGCGTATTGGTCAATAATAAAAATAAAAAATAATAAAACTAATATGGCAATTATTAGATCTCACAGTTAGATTGTGGGCATTGAATTTCTGAATTTCACTGAATTTCTGAAATTTGCGCGCTTATCATCGTAATGTGCATTGGGTGACCGAGTCCCGAGTAGATAGGACACATGTTGGTCATTTCCATTTCGCATAATAAAGGTCATTGTGTTATTAGTCCTTTCCCCAGCCCCCCCTTCCCAGTCCACAATTCATCCAGCGTATGTAATAGCCGCACAATTTATATTATTAATGCCTTACATGTGCGCACACAACGGGAACACTTATGGTTTAATACTCCTTGACTAAAGCGACAAAGGGTGGAAAGGCTTTCAGATTGCTATAGGGAATTTAAGGCACAATATTGGATAGATTCCAACTGATATTTATCTATGAGAACGAATGATTTGATCAAAGAACACGCATTGAAAATGTATATAATTTACAATCTTAATAAGTATGCTATGATTAAAAAGCTTTAGAAAAAACGTTTTCAAATAAAATTTAAAAAATGACAGTTTAAATAAATTTTAGACGACACTTTTAAAAATATACCAATGAAACTTGGATAAAACTTCCAATAAAATCTGCAAATTTTATTTATTATATTTATTTATTTTTTACAAAGTTAAGTTAAAGATAAAATATGAAATATTAAATTTAAGGTATTTGGTGGAGCTTAGTGTACCAGTAAAGGAACCGTCGACTCATAAGCATGGAACTATTTAATAATTATCTTGATTTCAAAAGCCCTATTTAAATTGTATATATTTTTCACTCAGTATATCCTTTTTCAAACAACTTTAAGAAACCGCTTATAGGTTTCTTCTTAACTTGACTTTTCAGTACGAATTTCGAGAACATATTATAGGATATTTCGTGGTCGAGACATGAGATAAGCTAAGGAGCTGTTTAATCTTCGGAACATGCGTCAGGTTAAGGGATTCGAAGAAACTTCTATGAGCTCAATTATACGTTCTATTTGAAAACCAAAATATATCTAATAATAAACAAGTAAACTTAGTAATATAAATAGTTATTCTTAAGCTCGTTAGCCAAAGTAATATGCCGAATTTGTACTCATTGGAGCAATGAAATGTCAAGAGAATTTTCAGTAGTGTTGGCAATTAGCTTGAAGGATAACAATGACGCGATGGAGTGTTAAAAATATAAGGCTCGTCACGGTAGGGAAATTGAAGGGAGGGGGAAAGAAAACCAGTTAGCAATGGCAGCACACACAGAAATTATGCGTTTTAGCGCAGTTTGGGGACGCGTCTTTTTCTTCGGGTGTACTTAACAAATTGCCTGACCAGTGTTGCATAATGTATGAAGCGCAAACAGTCGGGGAAAGTACACAACCAAGTGCCGAGCTCTTGTTTTCTGGGGCGACATTTTCGCCAGTCCAAATCAAATAATGTTGCCCCAACATGGCTAATACTAATGGGCCTAAACAATGGCCATTACCAATGTCACTTTCATGGCCTTTTGTTTGGGTGACAGTTGACAGTTGGAGACATGTACGCATGGGCAGTTAGAGATTTGGATACGGATGCCCCAACCAGGATTGAACCTGGAGCACACACATGCTGACTCGTCATACGAGTATTCGTGATATTGCGCATTGAGGACCGCCTCTCCGCCCACCTTTGGGGTTACGCCCACCCATCAAAAGATAATTTAATAGTCGCATACAGAGAATACACGTATCGATCGTGTGAAGCCCAAAATGCTTTTCCGAATTGCGTGCCAAGTCCGTGGTCAATTTTCCGAGCCGCAAATGAACAAACGAAACCGCAAATGAAAAACCTTAACTCAATGCAGGTGGAAATGTGGGCGGGGCAGGGCAGTGGACTGGGGGGGGGGGGATTGCTACCATGGCATGTGTGTGCCGCGCACATGAATTATTAATTGACAATTGCCGAAAATGTCCATTATCAGGTGAATGGGAGGAAAGGGGAATAGGAACGAGGTCATACTGCTTCTGTCCGTCGGAAAATTTCAATTTGAGTCTAATGAAAATTGTGGCAAATGCTTGTTTTCCCTCATCCCCCTTCCACTGTGCCAGGCAATTGCCATAATGGGGTTAGTTGATTTTGGTTCTCCTACTTCGTCTCCCATTTCTATTCCAGTTCCCATTCCCACTCCCAGAATGCTATGCAGGTGTTTTCATTTCGGCCGCTTTTCTTTCGGCCAATTGCAAATTACAACTTCCGCTCCTGTCCCTGTCATTTAAGCCATGTGTGTGTGTGTGTGTGTGTGTGCTCTAATGACATTCCATTCGGCAATGACAACGTCGAAATTACGCACCACATTTTGTGGCACGCCTCATTGGGCTGTGAGATAGCTTATCGGAACGGCCTTAAATGTTATTGCAATTGAAGCTGAACAAATTTGGCCAAATGACATTTCCATCAATCGCAGCGGCCTCGAAATAATAATAATATTGTAGAGAAAATTTTAAAACTTTTCGATTTGAGTTTGAATTTGTATTTGTGGCTGTGGCTGTGGCTGTGGCATTACATAAGGCGACATAAGGTTTTAGGCCAGAAGAGGCAACAAAACGAAAGACACAACAAACAGCCAACGGCTTCTACTGACGTGTTCAAAAGTCGTTCAACTCGATCGAGAACTCTGCGCTCTCTTCCATGCTCTCTCGCTCTTCCGCTCTCTTTGAGCAGGTGAGTAAATGAGCAGCTGAAGAGCCAGAATTGGAGTCAAAGCGAGCGTCAGAGCCAGGCTAAAAGCCGCGTGGCTATAGCAACCAAACAGTTCTTGTTGAGCTAAGCAAAAAGTTGCAAGTTTTTGGCTCTCAGTGTCTCAGTCAGTGTTACCAAAGAAGGGTCAAGGTGTTGCTGTTTTACAGCTTACAGTTTACAGTTTATTATTTACAATTTGCGAATAAGAAAAACTAGCAGAATGTTCAAGTTGTTGTTAACAATACTGCTGGCCACACTTCAGGCCAAACTTGGCTGGGCCATCTCTTGTGGCGGCTGTGTGGACCTGGATGAGATCAACTTTGACAAGACAATTGTGCGGTTTCCCTATGCCTTGGTTAAGTTCGATATTGCATTTCCCTATGGCGAAAAGCATGAGGCATTTGCGGAATTCTCCAAGGCGGCGCATAAGGCAACCGCCGAGCTGCTGGTGGCCACCGTTGGCATCAAGGATTACGGCGAGCTGGAGAACAAGGCGCTGGGTGAACGCTTCCAGGTGGATGAGAAACAGTTTCCAGGCATATTTCTCTTCAAGGGCAATGTTGACCAATATATACAATTCCCCGCTCATCTGGATGTAACGCTGGATAATCTCAAGAGTTTTGTAAGCAGTAATACTCCACTCTATATTGGACGTGATGGCAATCTCAAGCAGTTCAACGATGCACTCAAGAACTACGCCAACAAGGAGGATAATCAACAGTTGTCACTGATTCAGCAAATGATTGCCGAGCAGCAGAAACTAACACAGCCCGAGGAGCAACAGAATGCCAAGGTTTATATCGTGTACATGCGGAAAATCAATGAACATGGTTACGTCTTTGTCGAGGAGGAGACCAAGCGTCTGCTCCGTCTCAAGGCCGGCAAGGTTACGGCCGCCAAGAAGTTGGAGCTGCAACTCAAGCTTAACATTCTGGAAGTATTCCGCGTCTCGAAGCTAACCAAAGCTGTCCAGGAGAAGGAGGACAAGGCGGAGCTATGAATAAACTATGTAATCCCTGTAGAAAAATCAACCAAACTCCATAATTTTAATCCTAAAATAGGCAAAAAGCAATTGTACATTAAACTTAACTGTTATCCGAAATTTACTTTTGTTTGGCATTTCGTGAATTTTCCATGGCAACAGGGACGCCACTGTGCGTGAGGGTCAGCAAAACAAATTCACCATTAAAAATACATACTTATATATGAACAAATTATAATTATAGCAATTAATTTAGATATCACAAAGTAGCCGTTTATTAACTTTCCTCACTTTTAAACGCGCCCTGAAAGTATGCAATATAATTTAGTTTTGCGCTCCGCTGAAAAGTATGCAACAGTTACTGTGCAGGGAAATTTTTGTATATATTTTCACTCCCTGAAGTATGCAGTGAAATTTGCAAGCAAAACTCCTTAAAAATTTCCCGCTCTCAACTAATTGTGAATTTCCTTTGTCTTTATGGCGCGTAATTTAAACAAATTACTTATTAAAGCAATAATTTGTATAATCTTAAACTATACTTAACTGTCAGTTTATAGTTAAAAATATTTTTTGAAAGCAAAGTCCCCTAATTGTTATTGCATAAAAATGAAATTAAAAAAAAATATTTTATCAATTGTTGTGTTTCGCAACAATTCTATAATTAAAAAAAAATAGACAAAATTATTTTAATAAAAATAAATATGCAAATATAAAAATAAATTCAATTTTTGCCAACATATTTTTGAGATGTTAGTAAAGTCACAAAATTTAAACGATTGTGTTAACATTTGCGATTATTCACTGTGATACGATGACGAACTGTGGGGCATTTCTTATTTTGCATTGAAAATCGTATATATATGAACTAGTGAAGATATTTTGAAAATTTGGTAAAAACTTCTAAGGCTTTAAAATGACAGCTAACACACGGTGATTGGCCCACTGGGTGACTCAGGCTTGTCGGTCAAAGTTGAAAAATATGTTCTATGCATATCTTACATGTTAAATTGAAAAAAATCTATTATTTATTGTCCGAAATATACATTTTTATCATTTTTTATCTTTTATAAAACACTGTTAAATATTTCAATCATATTAAAACTACTTACAAAAAAAGATTTCTCTATTGAATGCGTAATGCATTTTTCCAAACGATTTTGTCATAAAAATGATTTTTGCCACGCTTTTCGGGCTGCAGCCCCACTGTGCGACGGCAGTGACTGAGGCCATGCAATATGTTGCCCCACTGCAATACAAAATGGGCAAACGACGGTGTGTGTGTGCATGTGTGTCTGTGTGAGCTCCATCGGTACGCTCTCTTCACACTTTCGAGGCTGATCGTGACAATGGCAAACGGCAGCGACAGCGGCAGAGGCAGCAGCAGAGGCAGAGGCAGCGACAGCAGAGAGAGAGAGAGAGAGAGAGTGAGAGAGACATTCGCTTGCAGTTTTTTCCACACTGTTCGATCGCTGGGGATAGAGGGGGAAGAAGGGAAGCAAGAGAGGGGGGCTTGTTTTGATGGCGCTGCTGTCATGTCTGTGTGTGTGTGTTTGTATAAGTGTATGTGTGTGTTTGCGTTGTTATCGCTCATTTTCACTTTAATATGAATTTTTGTTGCTTTCTTTGGAGTTTGCTCTTTTGTGCACGCTGCGCTGCTGGGCAGCCATATTTATTTATTTTTTTTTAATTTTTTTTTTTTTTTGGACCAGCAGCAAACACACACCAAAAATTGTGTTTTCTTCAGTTGCATGCGAAAAGTCAATGAACTTTTTCGGTGTTGTCTGTGCATTTCAGATATACTGTTGTTGCTGCTATTGTTGATGTTGTTGTTTTGCGATAAGTGCTCATGCTGGTGTTGAGCTATTGGTGCTGTTGTTGTTGTTGTTGTTTCTGTTGCTGCATTGAAGCAATGACGGATACGAAAATAACAACAACAGCAACAATAGAAAAAAATTACAAATTTTCGAACTGCAATGGAACGGCAATGGCAACGGGTTCCTAACTTGTCTTTATGAGTGTTTGGTGGGGGTGGGGTAGGGGGAGGGGTAGGGTTTGCGGAATATGGCGGATAACACGTTTTCCGCTTTCGCTTAGCTACAATATAATACACACACACATATTACTAATTTTATCAATTGATCAGCAATGCAAAAAATAAAGAGAATGTTGAAAATAAAGAATTAAGAAAATCACCCGCGGTTTTGGCAATTGTTAATTTGTATCTAAGGGGAAAACCTTTGACCCGCAGCAGGGTCAATTGACAGACAGCAGCCGCATAAAAAGCGGAAAACTCAATTGGGAAAATTGCCAAAGTAACGAAAAAAAATTCTGCTGGTTGTACTGCAATTTTCACACACTCTGAACCACACACACACACATACACACACACACACTGAGAACTGATCTACACCTTTGGTTGGGATCATGCAAATGTTTGCATTTCCACACAAACACAAGTGCATTTTCAGTCATTTCTCCCCCATCAATCAGTCAATCAATCTGCGATCTATCTGTCAGTTGGCAACCCTTTTCTCAGATACTCTGGGAAATTGTAAGGGGATCGCCCACGAAACGAACCCTTCTCAATTATCATGTGCATAAACCGAACGTCAATTGCATAAACCTAACCTCAATTGCTGTAGGCAGGATAAACAAAATGCGACGTAATTTGAGCGCTGAATGCAGAATTCCAATATACAGAAACTCCGAAATTCATAAATTGAGAAATTGAAAAAAAAAACAAACGGATTGTCGCAGTCGACGCCTTTTTTGACCAGTTTTCTTTAGAGTCATAACGTTGCGTCTCGCCATCTTTTTAAGCCATTATAATAATGCAAGCCGATCTTCAGGTAAGATCGCTGTGGCGTGGACTACCTGCTGTTAGATTTACGTTTATGCATATCATTTTCATTGTTTGCTACGTTGGCTTTTTGGCCATAAAAACTGGTTTCATCTGCAACGAGATTCTTTTTTTTTTTTGGGCCTAAAAAGATTTATCTCGCGCTGCAGATCGCAGTGCAAAGAGAGCAAAGAACTCTTCTACAACGACAGACTCTTTTGGCCCGCCTACAAGTTGACAATCAGAATGCATATAATATTCGTATCAATTCCCTTTTGGCGCAGCACTAATCGAAGGGTTCTTTCCTCAACGTCGAGGTCAGGTCAAAGCAAATGCATTTCATGTGTAATCCCAGATACGAAATCTGTGCGAGACGTCAGACATTTGACTTCAACTTAAGAAAAATATTTTCACGACTTGTCCGACTCTTTTTTATACCCGTTACTAAAAAAATAAGTGAAAGGGTATACTGTGTTCGTTGGAATGTAAAATATAGGGAGAAGAAGGCATCTCGGACTCTATAAACTATATATATTCTTGATCAGCATCAACAGCCGAGTAGATATAGCCATGTGTGTCTGTCCGTCTGTTAGTCCGTCCGTGTCAGTGCCCAGATCTCAGAGACTATACGGAATAGAGATACCCAGCTTTCTTCACGCAGAGTTTTTAAGAGAGTTTTAATAGATATGTTAACGTTATCTATTAATATTATCTATAATCCCACCTAACCGCAACAAAATCGGACAAGTACAACGGGAGTAAAAGCTAACCAAAGTTATTAATAAAGTTGTTATTTCAATACAATCACATGAAAGTATGCAGTAGTTTTTATTTGATAGTAATTTTTATACCCGTTACTTATAAAAAATAAGTATAAGGGTATATTGTGTTCGTTGGAATGTGCGTAACAGGCAGAAGGAGGCATCTCCGACCACATAAAGTATATATATTCTTGATCAGCATCAACAGCCGAGTCGATATAGCCATGTGTGTCTGTCCGTCTGTCCGTCTGTCCGTCTGTGTGAGCGCCTAGATCTCAGAGACCATAAGAGATAGAGTAACCAAACTTTCACACGTAGATCAGAAATGCGTTGGAGCAGGTCAAGTTTGTTTCAAATTTTGGACCCGCCTCCTTCCACGCCCGTAATTCGCGAAAAACTGGTCATCCGTCTGTATAAACACAAGGATCTCAGACACTATAAGAGATAGAATAACCAAATTTGTCACACAGATTTCCATATACCTCACGCAGATCAAGTTTGTTTCAAATTTAAGCCACGCCCCCCTCCGCCCCCGCAAATCGCGAAAAACCACCTCACCCACAATTGTTCATATAATACGTATTTTTTGGTAATAACCGATATCTGTTATTATTATCTATTATCCCACTGAATCGCAACAAGATCGGACAAGTAGAACAGCAGTTATTGCGTGTCTAAGTTGTTAAATCAACAGGTTCCCCCTAGAGTATGCAATAGTTTTTGTATTGTTAAAACTTATTAGAATGCTTCAAATTCTCAAGTAATTCTGGCAACGCAAATACGACATTATGATTGAATCGCTAATGTATTGAAATAAGTAACGGGTATCCTATGGTCGGGATCTCGACTATAGCCTTTCCCACTTGTTTTATAGTACTTTTATATATTTTGAAATAAGTAACGGGTATCCTATGGTCGGGATCTCGACTATAGCCTTTCCCACTTGTTTTATAGTACTTTTATATATTTTGAAATAAGTAACGGGTATCCTATGGTCGGGGTCGCGACTTTAGCCTTTACCGCTTTTTTTAATATATTTTCTTTTGCCTTGTTTTTTTTTTGCGTCTGTCTTTTGGCTTGGGGGCTCTGTAACGATCTTGATGCTGGGCCGGATTGGAATTGGGACTGGGACAGGTAGCCGCACATTTTGAAGCGCTTTGCGCATTAAACTCGATTTTTAGGTTCGTTTAAATGCGTTTTTCTCTACTTTTTTTCTATTTTTTTTTTGTGTTTTTTTGAAAAATGTTTCATTTTGAGGTTTTTGCTTTCCTCGAACCTTCTTTGATTGCATTGCCAAGCCAAAGCCAAAGCCGCGCCTCGGACTCAACGTCAGTTTCAGCTTAGAGATTCGACCTCCGTCGCTCTCATGGCTTAATTGCCTGACTTGGTCGAGACGCAAAACTTGCTCCGAGCAGCGGGAGTGGCGGGAGAAGCAGAGGGGTTAAGGGGAAGCGTCTTGGTCGATTGGCGTTTTGGACCGGCAGTTTTCTCGCGATGACGATGGCAATGGCGATGGCGATGGCGTCGTCACCGGCCATTGCACCACAGATGCAGATACCTTTTTCGCCCCGACCCGAAAGTCAATGACTTGTGAGGCATTTTCGTGGGTTTTTAGCGCCCCAGCCGAGGCACGCTTGACAGATTTATACATAAATGCATATGAGTTTGCCCCGAAGCATTCTTAATTAGGTTGGGAAGAACAGAAAAATTCACTTTGAATCGAAAATGCAAAACCTCTTTAATCGAATTTCGATTCGAACTTCTAAACACCAGCATCTTTTCTTTGTCAAACATTTCTTTGTTGACAGGACAACTTCAAGGTAAACAATGAGTCAAACCCTTTATGACATCGCATCCCAGACGATGACGATGACGATGATGATGATGATCAGCGGGTGTGCCTATTGGTATACTCGGGATACTTGATCTTGGGATTGGACTTATGAATGTGGCCCTCATTGCTGTTGATGGCTCATAATTAATGTCAAATAATTGGCAGAAATTTGTTTGCTATTTAATTGTGGCATTTTCCACAACAGAACATGGTACGTGGTCCGTGGTCCGTGTCCCTGATCTCTTGTTCCGCCGCCTTCCCTTTCACAAATTCATTTTCACAATTTCTCAATCAATTTTCTTTTATTGACAAAGATGCGGGCGCCAAGCATCCCAAAGTTCCATCTGAATTGCAATTGCAACATTTCGGCTGTTCGATGTTTCGGCACCATGTTTATCACTCCCCGACTCCATCCCCGACCCCGACTCCGTTCCCAATTCGTACCCCAGACCATGCAGCCGGGTCGTTGACTCTCGCGTGGAACTCGCGACTCACGATGCGTCTGTTTACGCACACTCCTACAGTAGTCTATCGCAAAAAAGATCACTTATGCATTTCGTTTTTTAAATATTTGACTTTATTTAATGTAGAATTCCTGCAAATAAACCTAAATTTGTTTAATTATTATTAAATTGCGTTTATTATTAATTTTAAAAGAAAACTATGCCATACCAAATCATAGATCATGGTAAATGGATAGATTATTTTTATATTTTACATTGAATTTCTGATATTATTTGTTATTTTTTAAGAACAGTCGTCTAAAATTATAAGAAAATTGTGAAATATCTTTAAAATTAATAATTAAAATGAAACTGCAATCATAAAAAAGAAAATAAATAAAAAATGTTAATTGTTTTCCATAATTTCTAATTGTCATAATTGAATTTATTGAATTTTATGCGAAATGTTCTTTTTCTGTTCATTGTTGGACCGATGCTGAAATTAAGTTTTGTTTATTTGATAAATTAAAATTTATTCGAAAGTTTTCATATTAACATCTTAAAAATGTTCATAGCAAAACTTATCCGGTTTCCAAATGAAATAGTCTATGTTGATTTTATGATCTCTATTTTGATTCTAGAACTAAATTTTCTTTTTTAGACATTTTTATTATTATATTTTTAAAAGTTTCAAATACATAAAATAATAAATACAGTTTTCTTTTATTTCCAGCAACAATCAATAGTCATTGATCACATGTATTCAGATTAAAAATGTAAAGTGAATATACTTTTTGTAAGAATAATTAGAACATGTAAGGTATCCGACTATCGAGTGACTACTGTAACAACATAAAATGCAAGAAATGCAGCGGGGTCGTGACCGCGAGTCTCTTTGATCAACGTTCTTCACTCTTCGCGGCGAATAAAACGCGACGCGTAGCTTTTTTTTCCGCCATTCCGAAATTCCGGAAGCAAAGCCATAAAACTGCTTATATGTGTGGGTGCTAGTGTAAGCGTGTGAGTGTGTGTGTGTGTATGTTGTGGGAGTGCTATTATCGTACTCCCAAGACTCTAACAATTAACAGAAAGCATATTCCGAGAGTAGCAAGTAGAACCTGCATCATTATGTTGCATGCTGCGTTTCGGCGATCGCCGATCAACGATCGCATTGCATTGTTTAGACGCAGGATTCGCGGCGTTCCCACAGTGCCACACAATGCCAATGCCAATGGGCATAAATTTATATCAAGCAAACAATCATAGATCGATGGATCGCTGAATCGAGGATCCCTCGAATCAATGTGGCAGGAGGAAAAACCCAAAAAGTCACATGTGTGCAACAATGTGGCTGAAAAGAATCCCAGCCAGAAATCGCTTAAGGTTAACACATCGCTAAACAATGGTCGAAATGGAGAGTCGTGTTTGGAGGTGGGGGGGACAAGTGTCGCGGTATCATAACGAGGGTAGCTACAAACCAGTTTTCCTCTAGTGCGAGGACAGCCTGTACCTGTCAGCCTGTTGCAGTGTTGCACTGTTGCACTGTAGCGAGCCCTGCTTAATTTGGGGGTAGGGGTTAAACACTCCGATCTCCGTAATCTGCGCTGTCGCTCCTGGATGCTGAGTCAGCGCCAGAGTAGCAATTCCCTGCCCTTCAATTCCCTCATCAAACTGCGTTGCAAGATCGCGCAATGAGAATGGGAATGAAAATGAAAATGGAAATGGACGTTGCAGGTGCCGTGTAAGTCACTTACTTGCTGCATGCAACAAAAGACCAAGGCACAAAGTCAAAGTCAAAAGAATAACACTGGCCAAAAAGGGACGAAAAGAAAACACACACAACACACACACACACTCACACACGGGCACAACAAAAGGACAGCCTTAAGGCACATGCAAGTGCACATTTTCATTTTCATTTTCATTTTCGACTATAAAATTTATTCGCATTAATCGCCGTCAGAGATAAAAAATTAACGATAGAAGGAAAGAAAAGATCGTAGAGCATGGACAGAACAGGGTCAGGGTCAGTCCTGAGGATGTCGAGGATCGTGGGTCGTGGGTCGAGGGACGTGGGACGATTGCAGACACTTCTGGCCAGGGGTCGGCATGATAAGGCAACAATTGACACCTTCAACTGCGACTCAACTGGAGACTTGTCTTCTTCTACCTGCCACGCAATGCGGCGTTACGTTCTCCGCATTTCTGATTGCCACCAGTCCGTGTGTATGTGTCTGTGTGTGTGTGTATGACTGTGTGCTAAAGAGCAACGAATTTGCAGAGACTGTACATTGTCTTCGTTTAGACACTTGTCATCGCCGCAAAATGAAATAATTTACCCTGTAACCACTGAAAGTAGGCTTTATAGCCTTAGTAGATCGTATGTGGCAATAGATGAAAGCTTAAAGAAGTTTTTTTTATGCTTTATGTATACCCTGTAACCTATGATTTTTGGCATGCTAAAGATGATCCAGTCAGTGATAGCAGAGAAATGTTAGAAAGTATTGAAATATACCCTGTCTACTTATAATTTTAAATTTTTACACTTTTCATACTTATTTAATTTAGCTTATAATAATTATCAAATTTTTATTAAATGAATCTTAATTTTATTTGAAAGAGATTTTATAACTTCTTTGGTCAACTGGTTTAACTTGAGGTTACAAAAATAAATAAAAATAATTTAGCTAATTAGACTATAAATCTATTAATTTATTAATTCTTTGTTTTTATTATTTAATATTTAAATGACGTAGTAATAATAGACAAATTCATATTATCATCAGCCTAACAGAAACCGTTTAATTGTATGCCTATTATTCAATACATCTGAACAATATAGCATCCAGGATCTACTAGAAACAGGTTGAACTTTGGAAGAAGTGGACTACTGGCATAATCTTTGTTTGGATCCATCAGCAAGTACATATATTATAATTCTTATTAATATTTATTGTTATTAATTTCATAAATATTTATTACTATTTATTTTTGTTATTAATTTTAAAAATATTTATTATTATTTATTTGTAGATCTCCGAGTTATAAAAGTGCAACAACATTGAGGTGGCATTGTTGCCACATGCTGCAACAACAAGAAATACTAGCAAAATTCATTTTTTGTGCCTGTTTAAAGAGACCGAAGTCTGTCCCCCAATGGGATGTGGGTCAGGGCGGAACGAGGTGTGCTGGGATGAGATAGAAGGGGATGAGGTGGTGTGGCATGGTGGCATGGTGGCATGGAGCGGGGCAACCACTAGCAAAGTGGAATGAAGCGTATGCGTGTGTAATTAAGTGTCGCAAAAAGACGCAGAGGCAAAGACAGATAGATGATAATGTACTGGGCGCTTTACATGTGACGGTAATCGGAGTCGGATGCTCGGATCCGGATACTCGGATGGGGTCTCTAAGTGTGTGTGTGTGCGTGCGTGTGTATATGTAAATAGGAAAAGCATGTTGTTGTGCTCCTGTACAGGATATTGTTGAGAGTGAGGGTGATAAAAATGCTGATGTAAATTGCAAAAAACAGTTTTTATGTCCCATTGCCACATTTTGAGGGATTGGGGAGGTTAGAGGGGTGGGCGGAACAAAGGACAAGTTGAAGGCGGCCTGCGTGTGAAGTGGTGCAAAATACATATATATTAGACAAGGGCGGATGGAGCGGAAAAAGCTCCTCCCTGACAGTCGAACAGGATAACAGGATAATTGGGCGACTGGTGGTTGCTTCCGCTTTGAAGTGCCATTGTTACTCTAGTATTCGATCTATTAATAAATCAGCATTTATTTCCTTAATATTCGTTACTCAACACTGCCTGGCAGTTGGCACACTTTAACAACACCGCCAAGTAGTCATTGGTAATTCTGTCAAAATGTGAGGAGAGCAACTTTAAAAGAAACTCGGAGCCAAAAGTCAAATGGGTAAAAATCAATTGAAAATCACAGCATTTGGAAAGATTTCTGAATGCTATATCTGGATCTGTATCTTTCGACTAAAGTTTCCAGTATCGCTTGGAAATGGTGAGTTGGATGCAGTTGCTCCCACTTGAATACAAATTCGATATCGATTGACTTGTCCCCCTACTTACATTCCTCGCTCCCTCCAAGGCGCTCATGGTCAAACTTAAGCTACCGAATCGTGTCCAGCCGGATGTATTGCCACCACCTGGTATGTGTGGCACCCACACCAACAAGTTGCACTTCATCAAAAAGTATCTGCTAGATGAATTACATTCGAAACCATTTGCCCCTGATTTTATGCAGCCCGTGGACACGGAGGTTCTACAGGTGCCCACATATTACACCATCATCCAATGTCCCATGGACGTGGGCACCATCATCAAGAGGGTTCAAAATCGATTCTATCACGGAGTGGAAGAGCTGATCGTTGATTTCAGACAGGTGATAAGCAACTGTTACAAATTCAATCGCCCCAATGATACGGTCTATCGCAATGGCCAAAAACTGGAGAAGTTCTTTCTGAGGATACTCTCGCAAATGCCCGAGGGGGAGGAGATTCCCAGCTACAAGGATCCCCGAGCGCCACGGAGTCCTCCCGAGGAAGAGAAGGCCTCGGCAGTCACGGAGCAACAATGTCGTGAGGATCTAAAGAAGCTGCAGAACGAATACGTTGAGGGGGTGGATGGGGAGTTAAGAGACTTCTTCAAGGACAAGTGGACAGCACTGTCCAAGAAGCTGAGCAAGCATCAGTTCAAGTCTGTCGAGGATTTCCACCTGCACGTCGATGGCATCTTCCTGCAGTACAAGAATCAGGCCAATCGAATATACGAGAATACATTTTACGAGTCCCTGGATAACATCTCCTATCAACCTGTGAATAAGGAGCTTAATGATCTGCTCTATGAGACGAAGAAGGCGGAAGGCACTTTGAGGGAACCCTACAATTCCCATTCCAAGTGGGAGGATACTCTGATAAACGGACTCGATGCTACAATCGAAAGACTTCGAAACAAACTCGACACTTGTCGCCTAAATGAAGAGGAGAAATCCGCCGGAGGGGAGGGAAATAAAAAGAAACCAAAGATGCGAACAAAGGTCCGCGGAGAAGATTGTCCCCAGAAGCTAAACACACTGATGAACACACTTGAGCCCGATTCACTTGACAACAAGGACACGGAAATTGAGAAATTCAGTGAGGTGGAACGCCGAGCCATACAGCAACAGTTTATAATGCTTCCCCTGAACTCCAAGATCGAAATAATGCACATTATCGCACAGACTGAGGATATCAATACAGAGAACTGTGACCTACAGTGGTTCGACAT
The DNA here is from genome assembly GCA_951394115.2 of Drosophila phalerata. Classification (NCBI taxonomy): domain Eukaryota; kingdom Metazoa; phylum Arthropoda; class Insecta; order Diptera; family Drosophilidae; genus Drosophila; species Drosophila phalerata. The sequence continues at coordinate 19,745,257 of OY729850.1, forward strand.
CAAGAACTTTGGCGTTGAGACATTGCATCTGATGAAGAAGGCTATGCATCCGCATACCAAGCTCAATCTGCGGAATATGAAACCCGCCGAGAAGGAGGATCTACAACGCAGCCTCGAGAATCGATTGCGGAACATCAATCAGGTGCTTAATGGCAATCGCCGCAAATACACACATCGAATGCGTATTCGCTCCACGGTGCAGGCCAAAAAGAGATCACGTCTCGAGGTCAAGGCCACCAACGGATCCGGCAAAAGTTTCCAAGCTGTTGCCGCTGGTACCTCCAAACAGGGTGTCGAGAAGGACAGCAGTGATAGCGACTCCAGTGACTCCTCCGACTCCTCCAGCAGTGACAGCGACTCGAGCAGTGACAGCAGCGACAGCAGCGACTCCTCCAGCGATAGCAAGGAATCCAATGTCATGGATTCAGTCTAGACAAATTCGCAATTTGCATAATCATTTTCCGAAAATAAAGTCCGAGTCATTGACACTTTTACTCGCATCACAGCACAGGAAAAACCCAATCTCCATCTCCACTGTCTATGCAACGATCACGTAAGGCGAATTTTGTATGAATTTTCCAACAAAAAATTATGCAAATGTTGTAGAGTTTCTCACGCTCGGCAAAATTGATGAAGCTGCGCCTCAGACTGAGGTCTGTCTCAGTACCTGACACCGCAGACTAGTCTACGAAATTAGAGCGTTGCCAAAAGATCATGCAAAGATCTCTTGGTGAGCCAAAGAGGGTTTTCCATTTACGTAAAATTTGCATAATTTTACAAGATTTTCACTTGGCGAAAAAGGGTTCAGTCAAAGGGACAGCAAGAGAGAGAGAGAGAGAGAGAGAGAGCGAGAGAGCGAGAGATCAGATGTAATCCTAATTTGCATAAGGAACATCGACTTGCGAAAACGTAAAAAGGAAAGTGAAAATAGGAAAATGTGCATATGCTGAAAAGGAAATGCCACAGAGACGAGACGAGACGAGACGAGACAATCACACAACAGGGGTTAATTATGCACACAGTGGACGGCGCCAGAGAGAGAGAACGATGCACAGCATGCTGGCACGCTCGCACACCCTATTGCTGGCAGGGGGTTGAACAGGGACAACAACATTAGCTAATTTGCATAACATCGAAAAGGAATAGGAAAACTAGGAAATTAAATGTGATGTGCCTGCAATTTATTTCCTTGTTTGGTTTTTTGGCCAGGCAAAATTATGTAAATTATGCGTGCAAAAACATTGAGAAAACTTTCTCACGCTCAACTCCTTGAGCAGGACCTCTCTCGGTATTCCTCAGTATTGCTCACTTTTCGGGTTAACCGGGTAGCCAGGATGCAGGGTGCAGCATTCAATATACTTAGTCTTGTTTGGGTTTCCGCGCACCAGGCAACAAATCAATTTTTGATCGATATTCATTCAGCTCTCGATTGATTTCATTAATTTGCATATTCCTTGAACTTAGCATAGGCTAGCCGATAAAGGGGCATCCTTAAAGATCCTTAGGACGGTAGTAAAATTATGCAAATTTTTCTAAAATATTTTTTCCTTTGCAGCCTTTTGCAGCGAAAGTAATGTGGCATTTTTTCCATTTGACATGCAATTATTGAATGTTAATTTTCGTACATTAGTTTTCTATCGAATTGAAAGGGGTATTGATGTTCAATCAACGCTGTTCAATCTAAGTGCACAGCTGCAATTACAGAATATTATAAATAATTTAGTCTGCGTTTAAAATTGAATTTATTGCAATTAATTATTTTTTTAAGTACAAATTAATTTAATTCAAATTAATTACACAATTTTTTGAGTATTTCAATACTTAATTTAGTTCATTGGAGTCCCAGCTTTAAATTTCCCCACCGCACCTATCCTAGAAAGAGGTTGAAAGAGTTTAAAATTGGTATTACTGTTCAATCTTATTGCACAGGTGCATTAAAGAGTATTACAAATAATTTAGTCAAAGTCTAAAATTGAATATTTGGATATTCAATCAAGTTGAAAGTGATACTGCTATTCAATCTAGTTGCACAACAATCTACATTGTAGATCCTACAATTATTGTTGTAGGTTGAAGAACAGAGTACAATGTTAATAGAAAAAGGCATTTATGTTCAATTCCACTAAAATAACTGATAAGTTTAATCAAAGTCAAAGAACATTCACCATTTTTGCAACAAGTTTTCGCACAGCTCCTCCCACCTTCCGTTTCCACCACCAAGCCATGAAGGATGTCAATTTCCACCCTGAACTCAACTTGGCCACAAGCTTGCGAAATCGCCAATGCGATTTGCCAAAAAGGACGATCGAGCAGTCATCATTGCAAATAAAATTGCAATTTTCAGCCAATGCGAATGGTTTCCTACTTCATGGGAAGTGGGAAAAACAGGGAGAGAAACAGAAAACAGGAATAGGAATGGGAATAGGAACAGGAACAGGAACAGGAATTGCGAGTGCGAGTGCAACTGAGACTGAGACTGTGAACGGGGAACTGGAGGAAAGCCAACAACCACCGTTGTGTCTACCACCCAAGCGAATTGAAAATATGAACTTTGATGTTGTTGCCTCTGTTTTGGGCAAAACCATAAAAAAATCCGCAAAACGAGGGTTGTGCCTCGTAAAGTACTTATCGAAACACCCCAAACACACACACACACTACCCTCCCTCCTATCGCCGCTCCCCTCTCTGCTCTTCTTGCCTCACCTAGTTCGCATTATTGCTCGTTAAATGTGGAGTGCGTCACGTGTGGCATGTAGTTGTTGCTGTTGTTGTTGTTGTTTTTTCTGTATCTAGTAATTTTGCAGCGGCAACATGCAAATTTTTTTGTTTTCCTATTTTTTTTTTTGTCGATTCCTTTGACCTGCCATGTCCTGGTGGTTGAAGCAAAAAGCTAAGCTGCAACAGCAGTCGACAACCCCAGGCTTTCAGGCTGCGCCTTTTTGTGGCATGGAGTGCGATTGTTGTTGTTATGCTTAACGCTACAGCGTTGCTTATGCCAAAAAGAGGCGTCAAATAAATATCAGCAAGAGACTCGCAAGTTTTTTCCACCTTTCTTCTTTTTTTACCCTTGTCAAGGGTATATTAGGTTTGTGCAAGTGCAGTTTGTAAAAGATGCGTGACAGATTCCAGACCATATATTCTCTTGATCAGCATCAACAGCCAAATTTGGTGTATTTCAAGTCCAAAGACTTGTGCTTTGGCCAGGGACTGCAAAAGTCTTTTACTTATAGTACCTATAAAGGAGCATAAAATATACCAAAATTCTTTACGGATATTTTCATGCATTTTCATAATAATTTATAAAATTACGATTTTAATTAATCTACCCGCAAAATTACAATAAATTTTGAGATTAACTTCAAAGCTTAAGGAATAATCAATACCTTGGTGAAAAAAATAAAGCCCCTTAAATAATGATTATTCCTTGAGTATTATATTTTGCTTAGAATTATGGCTATTATTGCTCAAAAATAAAAATCATGGCAATTTTGACTTTTTATGGGAAACGTTCATAAATATTCTTATACAATAAGCCAAGATTATTATATTGATTACATAGATAAGATTTTTGTATTAATAAAATGTATGGAAAATGTAAAATGTAGTTTAATTTTTTTGCTTAAAAATATAATTTTTGTATAAGTCTTAAGAAAAACTCTACAATCATCATTAAATTTAAGTTATTCAATAAAAACATTAATCATATTATAGTAGTTTTGTGCCTAGAAAATTTAATTACGAAACTCGCAATTTCAAAGCTTAAAATTCGAATAACTGCACACATTATGAGTATCTAAATATCTAAGGAACTGAATATATCGAAGAAGAGTATATCGAAGTCGCTCACTCCCGACTATAGATTTCTACTGTTTTCCCCTTGCTTTTTATGGACTGCACTTGTGAGCAAGGAATTGGGATCAACCAAGATTTTCTCCTATTGTGTGTCTACAATGATCCCTATCTAGGAGTCTCATATTTGGCATAAATTAGACGCCATAGTTGGCGACCCGGACAATGCCGAGAACCTCAAGGGATAGTTTTCGGTTTCGCTTCGTTTTTTTTTGGGTTTTTTACGCGACAGCGACACCAGCATAAACAACAACAAGGATAACAATAAGAGATGTCAAAAAAAAAACGCGCACTCGTCGCGCTTCACACGCGCAAGGATCTCGAAAAAAAGGATCCTATTACAAAAAAAAAAAAGAAGATAGCTGCCAGTTTTTGACTTGAAATATGTTTGAAATTGTCGCATTTTTTTTGTGTTGTGTTTTGTGTTCTTCTCTTGCTCCTTCTTCTGCGTGTGTCAGTCGTTTGCTGCTTTTAGTCCTTTGTTCTCCAGGCTCGAGACTCGAGACTCGGACGCTGCCTGTCCCCATCTCTTTCTCTCATTATCTTGCTCTCTCTTTTTGGCTTATTCTTTGGCTTGGCTCTTTTGATAGGCATTTCAGCGTTTCACTTTCATTTGGTTTTCCTTTATTTGCAGGATATCTGTTGCCTTTGCTGGACCTCAACGTGTGTCAGCCTTGACTATTGTTGTGACTTGTTGACCTTTTGTGGCCAAATTAGACACAGGCAATAAGACATAAAGACTATGTGTGCGTGTGTGTGAGTGTGTGAGTGTGTATGTCTGTATGATGGCAATTATGCAATTGCTTTGTAATTTGAATGCCCCTCACAGCCTGGCGACGTGCCACATGCACCAAGAGAAGAGTACACCGGCTGAAAACTGAATTTAATGTTGGCGTAGGGCCGCCATCGCCATCGCGCCACATGCGGCATGGAGCAAGCACACATACATAATATACATATCAACATACTTACAAACATACATACTTCCATACATTTCTGTCTGTTTGCCTTTTTTACCAATTGCCCTTCCAGTGCTAAGATGGCGTCGCTGATCAAGTCCAATGCAGAGAGCGCTGCGCCCACGTACTGAGAGGGAGCTCTCTCTCTCTCTCGCGTTCGCGTTCGCGCTCTCGCTCTTTCTGTTTCTATGTCTCTGTGACCCAACATTGGCATTTTCTTTTACTTTTACACAATTTGTTTTCGTTCTTCGTTTTGTTGTGTTGTGTTGTGTTTATGTGTGTGTCTGACTGCACATTGCACTCAAATCGCCGTTTTTGCCGTCAACATTTCAAAGTCTCTGCTCTGCTCTTCTCTTCTATTCTCTTCTCTTCGCTGCGTTGCATTGCTGCGCTCAATTGCGTGGTTAATGCTAATTATTTGTTATTCTACAGTCGCAGCGTTGATGTTTGCGTTGCTGTTGTTGTTTCTGTTGTTGTTTCTGTTGTTGTTGGTGTTGCTGCATTTCCAAAAACTTGAAAAAATAGAGAAAAAACACATTTTTGAAAGACACGCACAGAAGACCGAAACGTGCAATTGCTGGCGATTTCCGGCTATACAAGCAGAACTCATACAACTGTTTGACGACTGTACCCACAAGTACAGTAAACAATGACTATGAGCGCTGTAAGCAACAAGACTAGATTCAAACTTTATTTAATTTAAACTTATGTAATCTTGCATATCGCATGTAAGAGAAACTATTGCATTTGCTTTAATTCCAGCTGTTCCAGTTTCATTTGTTGTTGAATTGAGAGCGACAGTAAAGAGATGAAAAAATGCATATTAGTTGTTGTTGTCAATTAAGTCAAGAAGCGAGGCAAGCAGTGCAATTTCAGCAATTATAAGAGAATTACAGCACATTTGATCTGCTGAATTTTAAAGTAAAGAGAGAAGAGTTATTAGACCATTGCGAATGCTTTTGCATTGCTTAAGAAAAGAGAGTAACTGTCTTAAAAAGAGCCATATTCGCAAATAAAAATTGTTAGTTTCATAAAAACTAACCAATTTTTTTGTAATACATCAAACCTTTTGCAAATCGAAATTTAAAAAAAAAAATTCATTTGAAGAACTATATTACATAATAAGAAATATTTAAATTGCGAGTATTTTTGAGAAATTAACACAATACCTTCGATCTAGTCCAAAGTTTACGTACTCTTTACTGCGATATTTAAAAAGGTACATCTGTTGGGAATAGAATTGAGAAAGAGTAGAGTAAATATCAGACAATTGTTAATGCTGTTGCATTGTTTCAAAGAGAGTAAGCTGTGTTAAGTTACCAATTAAACGATAAGAAGAGAATTAACGAACTGCATATAATAAGAGTTAAGAGAATGCAAATTAATTGCTGACAATCGCTAAAGAGACATTGACAAAATGTCAGTTATTTATTAATGTGAATGTGTTTGTGTGTGGCACTCAAATTGTAATTAATGGCTCGCAATATTTATTCAATAGCAGAGACACATTGTCGTCTCTTGTGCCACTCTTCACTCTTAATAGTCGCTGCCACTCAAAAGAGAGCGTCTTCTTCTTCTGCTTGGATCATTTCAATGCCTTATAGTATAACTAAACAGTTGTTGTTATTGTTGCTGATGTTGTTTCTGCTTCTTTTTCTATATACTGTGCACACACGCTTTGAACAATGCAAGACAATTTTTCGGCCACTTGTCAAAATAATTTGCGCCTGTTGAGTAGAGAAGACTTGGCCCAAAAGAATCTTCACGTACACACACACACACACGTACACTTTTCTTGACCAAACAGTAAGCTGTTGTTGTTGCTGTTGCTGTTGTTGCAATACCTGCCGTGCAATTGTTGACTTAGTTGTTGGCAGATGAGAATGAAAAATGTGTGAAAATTTCTTAAACAAACTGTTCTATGAGAAGTGCATTGGGGAAGGGGGAGCGGCCAATACAGGTAGAACTTAAATGTTGCATCCACATTGGTATTTGCTACTTACATGGATACCCTATATAGTAAGCTTGCTAAAGGTGTAGATTAATGCGATTAGTGCAGATGCATAAACCGATCACTTGTCGCTGCGGAATATCTGATATGATCACCTGTGCATAGACGGATTGAACAATAAATTCATTGGAATCAATAGTTCAATAACCCAGCAATGCAACAACGACATTAACAACAATAGGAAACCAAAAAGAATGACGAGAAATTATGGCACACAAAAAGGATAAAGGTTGCACAGACTACCACAGAGAAAGAGGGCGAGTGAGAAAGAGAGAGAGAGAGAGAGAGAGAGAGAAGAAAACCAACGCGAATGCACAAATTGATTGCTGCTTCTGTTGCAGGGGCGAAGGCGGAGGAGTTTCGGTTCCTGGGTCCTGGGTCCTGAATCTTTTGGTATGGGTAAGGGTATAGGTAAGGGTATGCGTGCAGGACGCAAGCAACAGGATACACACACTCACACCATTACACACATCTGTAGATATGCGGGACGCGTCTCGGCAAAAACCCTGGGAAAAGTTAACTTATTGATTTGAAGTAAAAAGAATCACATGAAAAAGTCACACGATATATTTTTCTGATGTTGCCAGTTGTTAGAGAATAGGGAACATGTTGCAAGTCAGTCTGTCTGCAGCAGCAGCAGCTGAAATCCAGCAGGTTGCACCAAATGGATAAACAAGAGAAATAACATAATAGACATCAATAGGTATCAAAAATAGATGGGGCCAATCGGCATATGATCAATTGTTGTGGTTTTCCCATCATGCGAATTTTAGGCTGCAATTTAATGAGCTTATAGCGTATAAGATCGCTGAGTTGGGACAAGAACCTCGCTGTTAATGAAATGTTAATGAAAGCACTTGCAAAAGCTACACACCAACGAACTGTTAACATTTTGGCGAACGTGCTGAGAATCAACAAATTAAAATGTAAATAAAACATTAATTGAAATTATTAGATTGTAAATAAAAATACATTTTTTGAACTACACCCAGTTATGTAAACTTTAAATTTGTTTAAGTCTTTTATTCAAATGAAGTATTTATTATTTTAAAAAAATTTATTATTGCCTTAACTGCTTTAAATAAAATTTAGATTAAATAAATAACTAAACTTAAAATGTATTGCAGACTTATTATGTTAGATAGCTATTAATTACTTGTATTAATTTAATTGCTGAAACTGAATTTAAATAAATAAATAAGTAAGCCATAAATAAATGAAAATGATCAAATATTTTATGGGCATTCTTGAATTGTAAAACAGATATTAATTATTTACTAGACAACCTGTAATGCGAGCTAAGCTTATTCCGAATACTTAGAATAAATCCAACACGCTCTCCAGAAAGCTCTTTATAGTGTGTAGGTCTCTGGCCACCAGTTAACCACGTGTCTCTGACAATTTACTTAATCAACACACACGCGAAATATACGCGTAGTAAATGGAAAGAACGACGCTGAAGAAGAGATGGAATAGAATAAATTCCCTCTCTTCAATACAATTCTGCTCAGTTGAGTTCACAGTTTAGTTTAGGTTAGCAATTTGTTAGCTTTTGAGTTGTTTTTGCGCAAAAATGGCGACTTATCTGTGCCAAAAATAAGCAAAGCAAGCGAAACACATAGCGACAGCTTTCGGCTCCCTCAATAGAGCTGATTGGTCGGCTGGCAAATTCGCGAGTGAGGAGCCGAATCGCAATTTTGCATTAAAAAGCTTCGGCAACTGTCGGCAAATGCTCGGCAGCGTTGAAACGAACGAGCACAGAGCAAGATACATAGATAGAGAGAGAGAGAGAAAGATAGAGCTGTTATTTACTATACCCTACAAGCTATGGAGTAGGAGCATCTTGCTCTTAAATGAGTTTGCAAATTAACTAAAATGTTTACTCAACTGGACTAAATGTTAAAATACAAATGAGTTAAATTTAATTTAACATATTTTTGCATTACATTACTTAATTAAATAATTATTAATTGAAAAAGTAGTTGCTTAGGCACATTATGTTTGCACACAGGGTATCTGTTCGTCGAATTTGCTGCTCACTAACCGCTAGCTTGTTATTGTTTTCGACATGTTTTTTGCGTTTTTTTTTTTTTTTTGCCGGCATTTTGCTCTTGAATTTTGTTTTCGCAGTATTTCAAGTTCAAGTTTAGGGACAGCGTCGTGCTTTCTGTTGATGTGGTTGTTGTTGTTGTTGTCGTGTCGTCTGTGTTGTTGTTGTTAGCTTTTTAACGGGCTTTCTGTTCTAGCTTTGTAGTTGTATATAACACGCCCAGAGTTCGTCTGTTGACGTAACTTGTTGCTGTTATTTTGCCACTGTCTACAAATGAAATGTCATTAAAAATTAGCCAGTTTTATTGAAGTAGTTTTCGATCTGCCAAAAGCTAAAGCCTTGAGCTACATTTATCCACCGATAGATAAACAATTACATTTACAACATTGAAAAAAGACCTTCCGTATTTACATACAAATATTTTGAGCAGACACAGATACAAACACACACACACGCATTGACCCTGGCACAGCCGCGACCAAAAAAACAAAATTAATGAAATTTGTTTTCGTTGTAAGCGACACACAACTGTTGTCATACACACACACACTAACTCACACACACACACACATTTTTACAATTTATTATTATTATTTTTTTTTTTGCTTCGTCTGCGATATTTTTTGCTGTAAACAAAAATTGTGTAACAATTAAGTGACCCTGAAAAGTTCTACAGATAAACAACAAGCCGACCAAATGGCGGTTCTTGTTTTTCTTTTTTTTTTTTCATTTATTCCCTTGTCTTTCATTTTGTTGTTGTTGTTCTTGTTTTATTTTTGTTATTTGCAAAATACTTTGCTTTCGTAGAATCGGAGAGCATGAATCTAATCGTTCTCTGGCAAAGGGCCGTCTGATAATTTTATGCTGCTCAGAGAGCTTTTCTTCCCCTCTCCCACTCTCTCTCACATAGTTGTTGTAATGTATAAATTTTGTTGTTTTTTTTTCTATGTTAGTGCGTTGTTTTTTTGCTCAATTTCATGAGTCAGTTGATGCCAGAGTATGTGTGCTTTGTATATAAACCATTAGTATATAGCATGTACATATGTGGACACAAAAAAAAATAAAGAGCTTTTGCCGCCTCTCTGACGCTTTACTCGGAATTAATTTCAGAATTTGAAATCCAGCAACAGAAACAGATTCAGTCGGCCGGCAGGCAGACAGTATACGACCCATACCCCAGACTATACCCTGTAGGTCCAACACATATATAGTATCTCAGTCCCTTGGTTACTTGTGTCGACTCCAAGGTCAGTGCACGTCGATCTTTCGCAACAGATGCCGCTCCGAGTTACATACTAAATGCCGAAAGAATATATGTAAAGAAAAACGCGAAAAAAAAGAAGAAACATAAATATAAAAAAAGCTTGTAAGCTTGTAACCTCTGCTTTTGTCGCTCTACGTTTCTCCGGCAGAATTTCAGATGTTCTTTAGCCATTTTGCATAATGGCCGAAACACGGTCGGCAATCGGCCAAAACGTCGCGAGTTTGTGATCGAAAAGAAAAAAAAAACGTTGAAAAATGTGCAAATTTATTAAGTGAGACACGTGGCGAAAAATAAAATAAAATGCAAGAACAAATTGCAAAAATGTTCAAACTTAAAGTTATATACAAAATGAAGCATAATTTCCATTATATACAAATACAAGTATCTAAGTGCATAACTCCAAGTGAATAAATACGTGTATTCGCCTGATCGGAAACAGCTACAATAGTTTACAAAGGTAAAAAGGAAATACCTGAATTTATCAACATCTTACAGTGAAAATAAATAGTGTTTTGATACAATTATTTTTATAAATGCCAAGCTCTTCTATGTACAGTGACTCTCAGTTCATGTGACCCACTACTCTTCATTATTTCTTATATATATGCTATACACATTTTATTATATTACACATTTTAAATATATTTATCTTTTAATGGGATAGGGAAATAAATAAAATTTTAACGCAGATTTGCTCAATCATTTTGAAGCTCGAGCAAATATTTATATTTATTTTTTACATACATATTTTTTATTAAAAACATAGATGAAAATGTGGTGGCTTAAATAAGCTTTCTTAAATATTAAAAACATTATTTGTTATTTATAAACATACAAAAAAAAATTGTCTGCAATTGAAGTTAAAGATAAGTTTACCCTAAAAATATTTTTCAAAGTTTAAATGTGCAAATTAAAAAAATTATAAAAATATACATATTTTTTGTTTTATATTACACATTTTAAATATATTTATCTTTTAATGGGATAGTGGAATAAATAAAATTTAACCGCAGATTTGCTTAATCATTTTGAAGCTCGAGCAAATATTTATATTTAATTTTTTACATACATATTTTATATTAAAAACATAGATGAATAGGTGGTGGTTTAAATAAGCTATCGCAAATATTAAAAACATTATTTGTTATTTATAAAACATACTAAAAAAATTGTCTGCAATTGAAGTTAAAGATAAGTTTACCCTAAAAATATTTTTCAAAGTTCAAATGTGCAAATTAAAAAAATTATAAAAATATACATATTTTTTGTTTTAAATTACACATTTTAAATAAATTTATATTTAAATGGGATAGTGAAATAAATAAAATTTAACCGCAGATTTGCTTAATCATTTTGAAGCTCGATGAAATATTTATATTTAATTTTTTACATACATATTTTATATTAAAAACATAGATGAAAAGGTGGTGGTTTAAATAAGCTATCGCAAATATTAAAAATATTATTTGTTATTTATAAACATACTAAAAAAATTGTATGCAATTGAAATTAAAGACAAGTTTACCCTAAAAGCATTTTCCAAATATTATACGAGTACATAGGCTATTTTCGCGGTTAGGTTTCGATGTGTACTTGTAGTATGTACTTACATTTAATTGAAAATGACATTCCCGCCCTCGTTCCCCCTCTGTGAGCAAGCCTTAGAAATTCACATTGTGCTCGACTTGAAAATTCGTTCAAATTCAAATTGCTAAAAATAAATGCGTGGAAATGTGCGTGTTGTATTTTTCTACACAAAATATATATGTATATATATATATTTTTTTTTTGGTAGTTTTTGGTGAAAACATGAAAAACGCACCCCATGCGCCGCTTCGCTGCCGCTGCCGCTGCTCAGTTTGCTGTACTTAAGTTTTTCACATTTTCCACATGTGCAGCAAACTGCAACTGCAACAACAACAACTGCAACACTCGAGTGGCGTTGGCGGCACAAATGGCATTGCCAAGGGCCAAGGGCCACAGGGAAAGGGAAAGGGAAGGGGCAAGGGAAGAGGAAAAGGAAGGGGCAGGAAAGTTGTGCTATAAACGCAATGGCAATGAGAGTCGCCGGCGTGGGCGCTATTTTTAGAAAGTGCATGTGTGTGTGTGTGCGAGTGTGTGTGTGTGTGTTTGTAAATGCAGGCGAAATTAATGCGCTCACTCCAAACAAAATGGCGGCCAGTGCAAAGTCAAAGTTGTTGGCGCAGTCGCTGTCGCAGTCGCAGTCAACGTTGCCGTCAACGTCGCTGTCTCGTTTGCAATGTTCCCCATTTCCCATTCCCCCTTCCTCCACATGCACATGCACATGCACATGCATTTGTAGCTGTATCTGTATCTGTGTCTCAATATTTGTGCTTGCCTCTGTTTCTCTCTCCCTCTCTCGCTCTGTCTCCGTCTATCGCGCGCTTCATCTCTCACTCTCTTATTGTTTGCTTTCGCCTAATTTTTCGTACGCTGTTTTTTATAAAATTCTCGTCGAATGTTGCCTTTTGCTATCTATGTATCTTTGTATCTGTATCTGTATGTTTAGTATCTACATATGCATATGTTTGTATGCATGTATGTATGTATCTGTGTGTGTGTGCACGCGTTGCTGTCAGCGTTGCAAAAGTGCAATGACCCATGCGTAGCGCGAAAGAGCGCCCCCTTTCCTTTCCCTTCCCCTTCCCCATCCCCTTTCCGTTCCCTCTCCCAGTTCCCTCTCCTACACATATACACCGGCCATGCCCATAACGCCGCGCCGCCAACCCAACGCACTGTGGAATAAATCCCATTTTGACAGAAGCGATAGTAAATGTAATATATGCATCGATAGAGAAATATTTTAAGATTTAAATTTTAAAAAGATTTTCAAATGGGTTTAAAATTAGTGGCGGGACAGCCTCTCAAAAGTTAGCCATTTTAAAATGCGGGCAAAATTGTTTAAATTTAAAAAAAAAAACAATACCAACATTAAAACTGAATTGTCGACAAGTTATGCGACCAATCTATATGTTTGTGGTTTTATCTGAAAATAATGCTAATTTCTACAGAAATATTAAAAACAAATTTTTTGTTTACTTTTTAGCCAGCAATGTTTAACAAAATACTAAAGTTAGAAAATTTTAACTTTGATGTATGCCACTATCCCTATACTACAGGACGCTTTGGTAATTTATTCTCTATTTATAATTTATGTAATTTTGGAAATAAATAAACTATTATATATATTAAGCAATGTTGATTTAAAAGTTGAATTAGATAAAAATTTATATTTCGAAAAAAGAAACAATTTTTTATGTTATTTGGGTAGCATTCAAAGTATATTATATATTAAACAATGTTAATTAAAAATGAAATAAGACGAAAGTGAATATATTTATTTTTAATATTGCACAGAAAGTATTTTTTAACTTAAACCGACAAACCTGAATCCCTCAGTAGGCCTTGTGCAAATAGTCATTTGAAAAATTATGAATTTTACTATTAAATGCATATAATATTTTTAAAATATCTTTACTGGTTTAAAAAAAAAACTTGATTTTTGCAACGTAAAATGAGAAATAGCCCCACTGTGGGACGTCGACGTCGCAGTTTTGGTTCTATGCCTACGTGCTGCTTTCCATACTAAAACTCACTCACACACACACACACACACAGACACACAGATACAGAGACCCATCGAGTTGCAGCAAATGACGCGAGCGATAAATTTCCAGCGTTTTCAATTCCTCTGCTTGTCGTGTTGTTGTTGTTGATGTTGCTTTTCTCTCTCCATACACATACATACATTTCGTATTTTTTGTCTTGTTGCATTTTTATTAATTTTGTCCGTTGCCTGCAGTTTTGTTTGTTTTTTGGCTGTTGCTTTATACACACACACACACACTCACTCACACTGGCACACACACACTCACATTATAAATAAATATTTGTTAGATATTTCGTATTTTTGCCCTTCCGTCAGACGAATTTTGTGTAAACATTTGTTAGACGTGCTAAAGGGAAGGGGAAAATATAGTATGATATGCCAACTGTGCATCGGTTCAATGTCGATATATTCTTACATTATATAGTATATAATATATACAAAATATTTGTATCTTGTAGTTAGAGTATCTATTTTTTTAAATAATAATAGTATTTAATACATAAAAACAATATATTGTCTGGTAGTAAGTTCGCCTAAAAATTAAGAAACAAGGTGATTCCATCAAGTATTTTAATATACACTTTTTCTGCATCTTTTAAAGATAATTCCCATAATTATAATCAAATTCGATTATCGAATTACGACCAAATTTCTCAACATTATTTGTTAATATTCTTCAAAAACTGAGAAGATGTTTTATATTATAAATAAATGTAAATGTATTGAAAATATACAAATTTTAAAATTACGAAAAATTAACTAATAAGTTTTATACATTTTAATAGCAGACTGTTTATTCCCTGTCTAATAATTATTAGACAATTATAATTGAAGGATTTTCATTTAAAATACTTAAAGTATTGAAGTTCACATGATTCAAATATAGCTTCAAAGCTGACATAAAAGTGATTAACTTCCAAATCAAAAGGAATTCATACTTTTATATAAATTATAAATAATACAAAATTATCAAAGGTATTCTTTTGCTCATTATCTCAATTTTTCATCACACTATAAATATTATATAATTCCTGTATAAATGCTGGAGTATCCTTTACTAATGCATGGCTCTCAAGTCTGCCGACATCCATTAGCACCATGTTGCGAAATGAGTTTGTCGAGTGCAGTTTATGGCCAACGGGTCAACACATAAGATGTGCCATGTCCTGATCCTGGCCGGAAAGAAAACGTCGTTAACCTGTGCGCTGCAGGTCGCCCATTGTCCGATTGTCGGATTGTCCGATTGTCGGATTGTCGAGGCGGCACGGCGGCTTCTGTTTCTCTGGCCCGAGCCGAGAATCTTGCGAGATTGAGCCTGAGTAAATAAATAGTCACAGTTTTTGCTCTGGTCCATTTGTCGGAACTGAGCGCTAATTGCCTTTTGTATTGAAAATATTTAGGGAAATTGCCGCTGCAACATCAAAGTTGCACATCGACAAAGACGGCTCTTGAGAGCCAGTTGAGAATGAGAAATGTGTTTAGGCCAACACGGCAACGTTTGTCAACTCACAGGTCACAGGTAGACAAACCCAAAGTGCTCGAAAGGGTTAACACTCGGAAAATGCAAAAGCCGAGTTTTCTTTTTGCATACACTTTTCTACCTCTTGTTTTTTTTTTTTTTTGTTTGACAAATGAGAAATATTTATTTTATGCAGAGTTTTCGGCACGACATTGATTGAGCTAACGTCAGTGGCTGATAATGAAGATGATATTGCAGGCAAAATACGAAAACAGTTTCCTGGAACTGAAACCTCTCGTCCTTTCGGTCAATGGTAATGAGCCAGAGCAGACCGACAAAAGGGTTAGATGTACGGTCATAAAACCGCATACAGTTTCCAGCGAACAATTTTCGCACTTTTTCGCAAAACCATCATAGATATTATGTTCAATAAAAACATAAAACATAAACCGAAAACCCTTTACCAAAGAGATCATAAAGTTAGGCATCGATTTCCTCGAATGTTTTTCGTCTTTACTTTTGCCATATGCTGAGAACAAAGAAAACCCCAATACTGATAAAAACTTATCGCGAAAATGTTTTCCATGGCAAAACAGTGAAAGCAAATTCAAATGGCGATAACTCTGAGTGCATTTCCGGCTAAGTCCACAAATTTTCATAGCGATAATCGCAAATTGACAACATTGAGAACAATGCAATTTTTTGAGGTTAGAAAATTTGGAGGTTAACCTTTGTTCAACACATCAAAGACCCCAAGGTTCGAAATCGAATTCTAATGCAATTATCAATTGTCCAGAGGGGAACTACCTGCCACTCATTATGACGGCTCCGGCTTACAGCTTCATTGACTGTGGATGCGGTTGGATTATGTGCGGATTTGGAAAGGTTAATCTCACATAATGACCGCTCACAAATAACTTCATTTGAGGATTGTGGATTGCGAGTATTGCAAAAACAGAGTCAAAAAGTCAGCAAAGACCATTGAGGATTATCCATTTACGGAATTTCTACAAGTTGATTGACTCAATCTTTTACACATGTGCAACCTTTCAAGACGGTACAGTTGACGGGCGATTAACAGCAACCGATTACCGATTATTGAATCGCCAGCTCTTATCGCAACGGAAAAAATACAGAGAAAAAACTGCAACGCAACTGCAAGAAAATTGAAACTTTCACTGAGACAGCGACTTCAACTGTGACTGCGACAGCCGAGGAAAATGCTGATAAGATTAGAGAGGAGACCAACCGACCGACCGACCAACCGACCGATCGACCCTACACACACGAGCCCATAAACAATATGCCGCAGATTATGTGGAGCAAGTCTTTACTGCAACTTTTTACTAGTTTCAAATTGTACTTGTGTTTATACACTGTATAGAGAGTACTTTGAATATGTGATGAATTATGTCAAGCAAGTTTACTTTAATTTTAGTTAACATAATACAGAAGTTTTTCGTGAATTAAATGTATTTCTGTAATACTTTTGAATTAACTTTTTGTATCTTTAATATTTAAAAAGCCAATTGCGACTCTATAACTCTATTTTCAATGGAAAAGTAAGATTATTACAGAAATAAAGTGGATTAAACGTGGAGAACTTATATCTTAGTATAGGTGCAGTATTATACATTGTTAATATATTGCTGATTCCCTAAATATACCTTTTTCTTATGCTATAACATAGATTACTGTCATAATATACTATTCATTAAGCAACTAATGAAAATTGAATTTCAGTAATTGTTTTAAATATTAATTATACCTTCAATATTCACAAAGTCAATTGCGAATCTAAAATATAGTATTTTTTATAGAAAAAATATTAGTATTATTGACATAAAGTAGATAAAACGAAGAGAACGTGTATCTTACTATAGGTCATTCCTAAATATAAAATATTCTATTAAATGAAAATTATATTTATATAGTAATATTTATCATACTATCTTAGATACATCTACCAATTTAAGCTAATAAAGTACGTAATTTACTGTTAGTAAACATTATTTTAATTGTATCTATTTTGGAATATTCCATATAGATATCTATCTATTACAAAATTGTAAATTGCTAAGCCTTTTTCATAATAAAAAAACAAAGTGAACAATTCGGAAATGTATTAAAACTTCGTTATGCTGAACCCAAATTTCTCAATTTAGTTGTTTTTTATTATTTATTTGTTGTATTATCAGCGGGTGGCGGGGTGGGGGAGGTGAATGCACTTGCGAACTAGTTTGGTTAGCCCTCAGATTTACCGCATTCTGGGAGTTGTGTTTGAAACTCGAGACTGCCAAAAAATGCAGCCGAAATGGGCTGGTAAATGCGGTTGACCTTAATTTCCTGGTCATGATTAATGAATCAAGCAAGCAACAATAAAAATAAAAAAAACTACAAAAAATAAAAAGTCGAGCACAAAAGCAACGCCAGTGGAGGCGTCCACTGTGCAACAGCCACACAAAAATTAATGATGCACAATTAGAGGCAACAGCAAAGCGCAACAGTTGCAGGTACCTCAAACTAACAACTTACACTCAGAAGTAGCAATTAAATTGTTTAATTAAATGTGCAACGAATGCCGCGAAAAACGAAACGATTGCCATATGCAGTTAGCATGCGAGCAAGTGAGACGACAACAGTTGCACATGCGACTATTGCGGATGCTGCATGTGCATGTGTGTGAGTGTGAGGCGAGTCAGCGATTCGCGGTTCGATTTTAAACTGCACACACACACACACACTGTCATACTTGAATACACATTAATACTTGTTAAAAATTGAATTAAAATAGCAACTACAATTTTTGCTTAGTTGCAGTTGCAATTGTGTTGCAGAGTTGCAACCCCTTCTGATATTTTTGACCGTTACACAACTGTCAAGGCCAACTCATTTGCATAACTGTAAATAGAACAAAGAGAAGAAAAAAATACGCAAGTAAACGAAATCGTCTTAAGCGTATGCAAATTTGCAAGCGACCCTCAAAATAGAAAAAATCAAATTAAAATAAAAATGCATCAATTGCATTCATCGGATATTGATTGCTGAAGGTCGTCTTAAGGGACAAACAAATTTGCATAAATTGGCCGAAATGCCAATAAATTCTGCTACATGTCTCTCTCACTCTCCTTAACCTTTTGTCTCTCTTCGTCTTCTTCTTCTTCTTTTCTACCTACTAAACGTTTTATGCTCTTAGCTTGTATAATTAGCAAGGGGCTCTGAATAAATTTCAAAGATGATCAAAATAACTGAAGTTGAGGCTAAAGGCAAAAAAGGGGTTTCTTGTTTGCGGGCTACGGAGAGTAACCAGTTTTTTTTTTATTACATACTGTACGCACTCACACACACACACACACGCACAAACTCGCTTACAACCTGCAGCCAGTTGGGCAATTTGAAAAAATAAAAAAAATGCAGCCGCCACAGTTTTTTTTTTTGTATATGTATTTCTCCAACATACGCCAAAAAGAGCATAAACTTACACCAACACAAAAAAAGCAGCAAATATACATGCATGTGTATATAAACGCACTCTCTCACACACACACACACACACTCACATATGCACATGGCTCTCTTGGGTGCCAATCGCAGCGAGAGCAGCAGCCGCCATATGCAAGACTCACCCACACAGTGACAGAGACAAAGCAGCGCAAAAACGTACACAGCTGCAGACTGCAATGTCTGCAGCAAGAGCAACAGCGACTGCGACGACGACGACAGCGACGGCGACTGCGACGTTAGCGCAATGCAGAAAGAGACAGCAAGAGGGTTGGCTGGGAGCGTAGCACAGTTTTGTGGCTTTTCCTTTGGCAGAGTTCCCCTGCGAGCGAAGGTTTGCGTCTTTCTGTGTGTGTGTGTGTTTGTGTGAGTGCGAGAGTAACACTGTGTGCGTGAAAAATGTGCGCGCTGTCTCGCTCGGGAAATTTTGTTTTCAATGACTTGCTGCACACGAGCGCCGTGGCAGTTTTATTCAAGTTTGAGCGCTCGAATCTGCAACAACGTGCCACGCAAAACTACAAAACTACAAAAAAAAAACGCAAATCGTACGTCTCGCTGTTTCTTCTTCTGAGCACTCCAACAACAAACAAACTCAAAATACAACAACAAAATAATAAAAATATATATAAAATTCAAATTATATAAATTAAGAAAACACTTGGATAAACTGCAAGCAGCAATTTTTGGATTTTTTGGTGTCATATTTGTGCATGTGTGTGATTTTTATTAAAAAATAACAATAAACGCAATATTGTTAATTAGAAACTTATTAGCCATAAAAAGAAAACATAAATAAAAAAAAACTGCAAATTTTCTTATTGTCAGTTTGAAGCGAATGTGAGAGTTAAAGCAACAATAACAAAAACAGAACAGAAAGCAAATGGAAATAACTGGCAACAAACAAAAAGCAACAAAACACGCTTAACTAAAAATAAATAAAAATAAATATTTATTAAAGTGCATTTGCAATTGATTTAAAAGTCAATTGTGCAGGTGCAACTGCGGCATTTACATTATTTTGTGGTAAGTTTAGCCATTTTCATATAAAATATATATTTATAATGCGGCAATTCAAATTGAAAAACGTTTTTGGACATTTTTCAATACAACATTTCGCAATTTAAAGTTGTTATACGTGTTAAAATTTAATAAGCAGCGCACAAACAACAACAAAAAGTCGACAAAAAAAAAAACTGGAAAATCCCAAACCGGTTTCCAAGTGCATTTGCTTCAATGACGTTTCGCTTATCATTTTTAAATTTTCGAGTCGTTAGCCCAACAAAATGGCGGCCGCTGTTAACTTGCTGTTAAATGTTCCACACAAAAAAAGCTCGCAAACTTAAAGCTCGCGCTTTGTTATCGCTTTTCAGCGATCGCACCGCGTCTGAATTCGAGTTCGAATTCGCCGTATAAGAGTTTTTTTTTTATTTAACAAGGCGTTGATCCGATTCCCTTATGATCCCATTATGCGTGTCAATCGTGTTGCTTCTTCTACTTCTTCTTCTTGCCGTCTACCTGCGAGCCGCTTACGCAAAAGGCAGCGCTATTGTGAATAGGGATCATTGTGATCGTCGCACGGCAGGTTGCACGTTTTTTTGCCCATTATCCGATTCGAGTCAGACAATGAAAACTATTCGGGCAGACAATGTCTTGCGCATTTTCCGCACTTCAACTGTAGACAATGATGTCCTCCTCCTCTCGCTTCATTCTTCTTTTGTCTCCCTTTGACGTTTTCCTGTTGTTCCTTTGCCATTATCCTGGCAATTTTTGTTGTATTTTTTGTTTTTTTTGTTTTTGTTAATTTATTTATTTTCAACTGCGTCGCACTTGGGATCACTTTCGTATGGGGGCAGAGGGGCGTACCTGTTGGTAAGCGATCGTTAGATTTGGTTAGATTTCCACGAACGACGATTCGCTTATTGGCAACACATGGCGTTGCATGTGGAATGTGGCATGTGCAACATATGCCGCACATGGTCAGCGTCAACCTTTTATTCGTAAGGGTCAACATATGGTGACCACTTGAGACTGGAACATGCCAAAAACATATATACACACACATATATTTTTAACGAGTTTTTAACTGAAATTTGAGTCTTGCAGCGGGCGGATCGGAGCGGGGGTTACGAGCAGCCGCACACACACACATACACACACCCTTGTATGATACCCCTGCTCCCAAAATTAGGAAAAAAGAAAAAACAGGAAAAACGAGCCAAGAATACGCATACAAAAATGAATGAAAACTCTGTAAAGCAAATTTATTGCAAGTTTTTCAGTTTTGCTTTTTTGTTGTGCGTGTGTGCGTGTGTGTGTGAGCAGTTGCTTTCCATTTTCCAGTAAAAAACAAAAAAAAAAATATATATGTAAAGCAAAACGCGCGAAAAGCAGCCGGAAAAATACGCGCACACGTTTTCCGAGGGATGTTTGCATATTTTTCCCCCATTTTCATTTTTTTTGGTATTTCCGCGTATTTTTGTGCCACCCTCCCACTACCACAGCACGCTTGTCCCGCCTCGTCCCGTTCCCCGATCCTCCAATATGCCGTCTCATTCTAAAAAGGCGCTTTCACTTTTTTATGGCGCATAAAACTTGGCCAGGGTGGGAGTTGGGCATAAATTTAAAAAACAAAAAAAAAAAACCAAGAAAAAACGAAATTGTAAAAAAAAAACAACCAAGATTTTCCGCCAAAAAACCAACGGAAAAAAGTTTTGCAATGAAATGGCTCAGGAAATTTGGTTGATAGATGAATGGAAGAGGGGGCTTGGAGAGAGAAACGGCGAAAGGGAGAGAGTGTGTGAGAGTAAGAGTGCGAGGAACCATCCCCAAATACACAAATATTTTTGCACACCTGCCGGGGATGGTGGGAGAATGAAGGGGGAGGGGCAGGGGGAGGAGGTTCGCATAATGAGTCAATGTGGGAGGGGAAAAGTTAAAACGCAAATCTGCAATGTGTTATGCTGGAGCATAAATAGCTGGGGATGGGGGGTGTTTTGAAATCTCACATTTTAACTAATTTTTCAAATAATACTCCTTTTCTACTCCCAATTTGCATTGCCACCTTTGTTCTTGCTCCGTTTTATCTACTAACTTGTCGTCTTCTCCCACTTTCCCACATTACTTTGTACTCGCTTTTCCTAATATTTATTATATTTATCTCCTACTACTCTACTTACCTAATCAGCATTATTCTACTCCTTATTTGCCTTATCATCTCCAAATCAATTTCTTCTTAAAGACTACTACTCTGTTCCACTTTTTTACTGTTTTAAACTACGTACTCGTTAATCCCGTTTGCCTATTCTACTTCTGCGACTCGTTTCTACTGCATACTACTATTTTCTTCTTCGGTTTCACTTTCCTTTTTCTTACATTAAAATTTACTTGTTCAACACCTAAATGTCTTCTATCACTCCCTACTTATCGGCTTGTCTCCTTCCACAGCTTCCACTGCTCCTTC
The DNA here is from genome assembly GCA_951394115.2 of Drosophila phalerata. Lineage (NCBI taxonomy): Eukaryota > Metazoa > Arthropoda > Insecta > Diptera > Drosophilidae > Drosophila > Drosophila phalerata. The sequence goes on from OY729850.1 coordinate 19,767,441, forward strand.
TAGTATTTTTTTGCTACTCCCATTTTTTGTTCCTTCCTGCTCCTTTTTACTACTGCGTGCTCCTTATGCTTGTACTCACAATAATACTCCAATTATTTCTACAATCTACTTTTTTTTTGTACTCGATACCGATATGTTTTGGCATTAATTCATACATACTGCCCTTTTTTTTCCTATTTTCCATTGCTACTACCAAGTTTTTACTTCACTTTTCTATTTCCTACTACTGTTTTGTACTACACTCCTTATCGTCTGTTCCTTGCATTTTCTACATTTATTTTCTGCTTGCCACTTCCATCTTTTTAATTCTCTACTCCCTAGGTCTCATTTACTTTTATTCGTTTGCTTGCAACTGTTGTCCACTCCTAATTACTACTTTTTACTCCTATTTTCTACTCTCTACTGCCTAGTACATTTCTCAATATCCAGTCCCCTCCCTTTTGCCAATTCTCATAGATTATAGCAACCCGTGCGAAATACGATTTCGGTTTATTTGGCATTTCTGAAAGAAGAAACGAAAAACAAATCTGTGCAAATCTTTCACATTGAGGATTCACATCGTTTATTCAAATCGAAAACTTTAGACTAATCTGAAACGTATCTCTTCTCTTTTTTCTCCCCCGTTGTGTCTATATTTTCTGGTCACGCTCGCAGGCAACTGGTGAACTGTAAGCCTTAAGCTGGCGCTCAAGGTCAGGAAGCATCTTGCCTCATATTCGCCGACACTGTTGAGCGCCGCGTTCACGAGCCTGAACAGTGCCTATAACAGCAGCAGCGACACCGCACCGGACGAGGATCCGGACCAGGAGCAGGAGCAGCTGCATCGACAGCGCCATCGTCACAATAGTCACAGTCACAGTCACGGTCACGGTCACAATCCTCGCGAGAATCAGCACAATCACAGCAATCCTCAGCAACTGAGGACGGACGAGATGGGCGGACCGACGCCAGTGGCCAGCAGCGAGGGTCAGACGTATTGTCTGCGCTGGAATAATCATCAGACGAATCTCGTGCAGATTCTACATGCTCTGCACGAGGTGGGCAGCTATGTGGACTGCACCCTGGTCGTGGATGATGAACAGTTCAAGGCACATCGCGTTGTCCTTGCCGCCAATTCACCCTACTTTCAAGCCATATTGCAGGATGTGCCGCAGGATCAGTGCAGCATCATATTGCCGGGGGTGAAGGGATTCGAGATTGCAGCCCTGCTGCAATACATGTACACGGGCGAGACGACGGTGACCAAGAGCCAGGAGCCGGAGATTCTGCGCACCGCCAAGGAGCTGCAGGTCAAAGGACTCTACGATAACCTCATGAAGTTCAATCACAAAGCCATCTCAGCTGCATCCACTGCAACCGAGGAGCGCTCACAGAGTCATCAGTTCCAGGGCAGCACTCCAGCTGGACACCATCAGCATCACCATCAGCATCAACATCAACATCATCATCATCAGCCCACGTCCAGCTCTGGCGGCAAGCCGCTTAATGGTGGATCCGATGCTGCCTATGGACAGCACAATTCCTCATCCGTGATCTCAACATCGACGCATATTTCACCCAGTGCCGCCATCTCGAGCAGCTGCTCGCCGCCTCCCCCACCCTTTGGTGCCTATCAGCCGCCGTACACGAGTTTCCCCGCCTCCAGTGGCGTGCCCATGAACATCAATGCCCACATCCCAGCTGGCGAGGCTCCTCTCACTCCCACACACTCCACACCGCATGCTGCTGCCGCTGGAGAATCTGGCCAGTGGCCACTTTCCCCCTCTGCCGCCGCCGCCGCCATGTTGAATTCCGTTTACGAGTCGGCGGCCGATATGAATCCGCTCAAGCGCAAGAAGCTATCGGCCATCTCGAGCATGTTGCTCAACAGCACACGGGACACGCCCATTTTACGCAATGTGTTGGCCCAGGCAAATCCCGCAGACTCCTCCCAGCCGAATCCTCTAATGCTGCCGGGTGTCAAGAATCCAGTGGAGAAGACGCCAACCCATCAGCATCCACATCAGCTGGGCAGCGGCAGCGGAAGCGGAAGTGCAGCCGGCGCGGGTAGCCACAGTTTCAATGGCTCCGACTATGGCGGTGATAAGGAGCCGCTGTCGCCGCACACGGATCGCTCCTTTGATGAGGAGACTGGCGGTCAGGGCAGCGGCAAGAAGCCGGAGTGGAAGCGTTACAAGCAATACACCCGGGCGGACATGATGTGCGCCATCCAGTGCGTCCGGGAGGGCATGAGCGCTCTGCAGGCGAGCAGGAAGTTCGGACTGCCCAGTCGCACCCTGTACGACAAGGTGCGCAAGCTGAACATCAACACCGGACGTGGCACACATCGCACTCCAAAGCGCAGTCCGCCGGGTGAATCCTCGGCAGCGTTTCCCTATTCCGCTGCTGCGGCGGCGGCTGCAGCTGCTCACAACTACGGACAGTCGGAGCTGAAGCACGACCAGAAGGAGCAGGGATCCGGACATGGTCATCATGGTCACGGTCATGCACCACATGGTCATGGTCATGGCATGCCGCCAACGATTCCACACTCGGCTGCCGCTCTCTTGGATCACGCCTTCCTGCAACAGGCGCTGGAGAATCGTGGAGGCGACATTGCTGGCCGGGAGGCGCTCCATGCCATGGCCTTGGCGGCAGCTGCTCATGCGGCCGCCAATCGCATGTCCAACAGTCCGCCCGGATCCAACGGTCATGTGCCACCCTCTCGCTCACCTGTCCACCACTATGCCGATCAGGAGCAGGATCAGGATCAGGAGGAGAAGCACGGCCAGGCGCTGATCAAACGGGAGGCCATTGAGGAGGAACGCGATGCCGATGATGAGGATGATCATGATCAAGTGGAGGATCTGTCGCTGCAGCGCAAAGAGCGTCCCGAGTCACCCTATTCGCCCCCTCCACCACGTGCCGCATCCCCCATGGAAAGCGCCAGTGTCATTATGCACTCCTCCAACTCCGCCTCGGTGTCCACCAATGGCAAGGAATCCCATGATCTCGATCCGGAACAGGAGCACGAACGGGAGCGGGAGCATGAGCTGGATGACTACAATGAGGCGGCATCCCCAGCTCCTGCTCCCACTCCAGCCATGGGATTGGGACTAGGATTGGGCATGGGCATGGGCATGAAGCGGGAGCTGCTTGGCAGCGATGAGGCTCAGGCCCGCACCGACTGATTGATGCTAACGATGGCCTGGCAATATGCGACCGATAGCCATGATTCCATGTTCTAGGCCAACAACCATTGATCCTTAATCCATATTGTGTATAAAGTCTCCTTCATTTTATTCTGGTTCGGCGTACAACGTGCAAAACTTATATATGTTGTGTTCTCCAACATCGATATGCTCCGGCATCGATTAGCGGTAGTGAAGCTTTAATATAACCCCCCTTAAAAAAAGAAAACTCCCCGATATTCCCCATATCAATCACATAGGGGGCAGCACTTCAAGAAAGAAAAAAATCAAAAACATAAACATTTAGAAACACTAATAAAAGAATATTAAGAGAAATTGTTGTCAGCATCACTTTGTGCCTAAAGAAAAAAACGATTAGAATTACTCTCTATATATACATATTGAGGTTAGGTTTGTAGTAGCTTAGTTGAGGTTATGTTTTAGGAATTTTAGGTTAGGTTAGACTTTAGGGCACCCACACAAAAATATCCTCCACACATACCCATACTATTGAAGCATATATTGTCAACTGTACACTCACATAAGACTGAAGGATAGTGGGCGTGGCAGAGCAAAAGAGGCTCAGTATAAAAATAGATATATATATATATATGTTATATATACATATTATAGATCGATAGGAGATCAGCAACAAGTTAGCAATACTTTGTAAATGCCAGTGATTTGTTTAAAAAATTAATTAGTTTATGATTTCTGAATATCCTGAATATGAATACGACTATGTGTTTGAGCTGCGTATTGAACCGAAACTACCTCAAATAGCTCAAAAATATCGATTGGTATATATTTTAATTAAAGTTATTATTATAAGTTTTTAAATTTTTTTTTGTTACATTTTAAACTAATACAAAACAAAAGAAACTAAATAACAATGTCCTGGGTTGAATTTTATAAGACTGACACCGACTCATTTGTAAACACACACACACACACACACACCGTATAACAGTTAGACCCGATCATTCAAGTAAATGCGTACAAAATGAATTAAGTAATTAATTAGTTGTAAGCTTAATTGAATTGTAATTAAATTGTAATTAGTAATTAGTGCAAACAATTAATGCAAAAATCAAACAAACATGCGCTGGGGGCAATGCAATAGGCTCTATATAACTAAGTACCTAGTATAAGTATAACACTTAAGTCTTATACACACACACACATACATATACATATACATATACACATACACATACACCTACGTCTTAGCTATATCTGTAACGTTAATTCATTTGTTATACAATTCTTGTTTAAAGGAAATCTACTTGTGTACATACATAAATTAATTAAATGCAAACTAAGTATTTTGCCGTTATCTAAATTTAGTGTTAATTGCAACAACAACAACAACAAAAGCTCTTATACTTGTATGTACAATGAATTATCATTTATATAACACATTTTCGGTAATGTTAAATAAAATGACTGAAGATATATATGAATTATATATAAAATATATATATTGATTTATGCTTGTTTTATTAATACTTTTCCCCTTCCCTCGTTTGACCCCCACGACTCAGTATAACAGTTTATCTTGAGCTTAGGCTGTGATCAAACTTTTCTATTTCATTCAAAATTAACAATTTTTCTTAAAATCTTTTAATATATACATGAATGTTCAATAAAATATTTGGAATATTAGTTTTATTGGCATATCAGATTTACTGAATGTATAACAGATTTTTACAGCAGGTTTTCACTATTAGGTGTGCTCGACAAATCTACAAAAAAATTAATTCTTTTAATAAAATTAATTTAATTTAAGAAATTTAAGGATTCGTCAAGTCTTATTAAACATTTTGAAATTTGAAAGTTTTGGTGGGTAAAAATCTTAAAAGCTGAATCTAAAATGCGTTTAATATTTGGTTTACAATGGTAAGCTCACATTTATTACACATTTTGATTAGAAAAATAAATGTACATATACATATTTATATATATCTAGGGAGACACAAAAAACGCATCAGACTTTTGCTATGTGAGTCAAATAATAATAACTTAAAAAACATACAAACTATGCATAGGAATAAAGAACACAGAATACAGAATAGTATTTAAAATGGGGACTTCACATGCAGCCTACACAATTGGGTGGATTGCGATTGTCAAAATCGCAGATACCGATGGCAAAGCGAAAGGGTTTGTGTTGTGGCAGATGCATTGGTCGATTGGAGTGCCAGGGTATGTGAGGGATGTCCAGCACCCGCATTGTATACTGTCGCACATTGTTAGGTTCCTTGGGCACGGGATTGCTTATAGAGAGCGCATGATCAATGCAAATCAATGGCGGCTCATCGTTGGGACTGTGACGCTCATGCTCACAATGTGCCAATAGTTTCGCCTCACTGAGAAACTCGAGACGACAAAAGTTGCAATGATAATTGATGCCCTTGCTGTGCAGCACCTGATGGCGATCCAATTGATGTTGGAACTCAAACTCGTCATGGCACTTGTGGCATATATAGAAGCCGCGATTTTGCCGATGCAGATGATAGTCCAGAAAGACCCTAAAAGTGATGTTAAGAGGTTAAAATAATGATTTAATACGTTGTTGAATCATTTCGCACTTGCTAGTGAAGACATCGCCACATTTGTGGCAATAGAACCAGCTCATCTTCCAGTGCTGCATGTAGTCGTGCTTCATTAGATCCACCAACGTGTCCGTTTGATAGCAGCAATTGGGCACAAAGCAAGATAAGGCTTTCAGTTGCACCTGTGTCTTCAACAGATCCAGCAAATAGAGATCTGTTGCGGATGATGATGTTAGCAGAGAGATATGTGAAAGAGAGATGACCACCTTACCATACTCCTTGTCCGTCGTTATCTGTGACTCTTCCAGCACATAGTCATCGTAGAGCATTGTCAGATTGATGGCGCTGTTGCTGTTGCTCCGACTGTGGTTAACTATCCAGTCACCGGTGAAGTTCATGCGTCTCGTGTACATCGTATCAGCCACAGAGGTTGCATCGTCATCCTGCTCCCCTTCCTCCTCCTCGTCAGCCTCATCCTCATTGTCCTTATACCAGGCCAAGGAGCAGGCCCGAGAACGCGAACGTGTCGAACGCGTGGCGGTGACTTCTTGTCCTTGTAAAGCCTGCAAAGTGGACAAAGTTATATAAATCTCATATCTATAGAATGCTAGCTGGGAGTACTTGCCTCCTGCTTGGCACTGCATATGGTATGGTGCAGCTCCCACTCGTATTTGGTGCCAAACTCCGCTTCGCACAGACTGCACCGATGCTGGGATTGGTGTGTGGTGCGTTGATGCTGTCGCAAAGCAACAATTCCGGCAAATTCCTTAACACAATGCTTGCACTGAAAGGTACGGGAGTGACGTGGTGTCTGTGACAACGTCTGATCATTGTAGTCCTCCTCGGCGTCACCATTGTCATCAATGCTGGCTTCGTTTAGGACACGACACTTCCTGTGACGCTGCGTGCCTCGACGCCAGCAACGACGTACGTGAAGCGTATAAAGATCCTTGCGGAAATAGGCCCGCTCACAGTGCTGACAGACGAGCCGTGTACGCCACTTCCAGCCGTCCAAGGCGTTGCCATTATTGTTATGCATGCCCCCCGACTCGGTGGCCGTTGGAGATTCTGGTGGTTGTGCCGAGTACGCCTGCAGCACCGAGCACGACGAACTGGTTGTTGTTGCCGAAGCCACATCAGCAGCATCAGCGACATCCTCCAGCGGCATTGGACCGCCTGTTGTAGACACCTCCGCATCCGCAATGGGAGGACTGCTTTGCTTGCTCTGGCGCTCCGCCTCCGCTGCGGATCCACTTGCTTTGGTCAGACGCTGCAGGCGCTGCATCAGTGTCCGCGTGACTTCAGAGTGCATGTTCAACTTGCAGACGCACTCCACGCAAATCGCCTGAAGTGTCGTATTAATGATATCAGCCTGCAATTATCAAGTGATTGATAAACTGCAATTTGATAAAGATTCAATAACTTACTGGCAACTTCCAGTCCCTGCTCAGGCGTCGCTGCATCACATTGTTGGCACTCAAGTCCATTACGGAGGACGAGGACTTCGATGTGCCACAGATGGAACACTCCTGGTTACCGCTTCCCAGCGCATTCTCTTGTGTCTTCTCCGTCCGCTTGCCGCTGCTGCTGCTCGGCTCGGGCTCCGGGGCATCCTGCATTACGCTGCAGGCACAGGACGCAAACGTTAGCAGCAGTTGTGAAACAGTTTCGACTTAAAAATAAACTACATGCGTGCAATTGGACAGCACTGTTGCCAACTTAGCTATTTTATAGCTAGTTATGGCTATTTTCAGAGTGCGTTTGCTAGAACAATTTTCAAAATTGCTATTAGCTGGAAGTCTGTCTATTTTAAATATATATTCATCTAAGTTTGGCTATTAATATTTTTGGTAAAACTGTGCAAATCTGCTCAAAATAACAAATTTAGATAGTTTCTAGACAGAAACAGCTATTGTTTTACCCAAAATTGCCAGCACTGGAGAGGAAAACTGCCACCCGGTCCAAAGGCTGCAGAATTCACCGATCTGGCAACTTGTACCCTTTTAATCAAATTGAAAATTTGATTGCACCCAAGAAAATTCACCTATTTTAGACGAACTTCAAACCTTTATATAAATGTTTTTCTTAATTTTTATCTAATTTTGAATTTTAATTTTTTTTTAATTATTAATTTATTTCAAACTTATTGCATTTTGAAATTTGTATTCACCTAAATTTTAATTTTCCAGTGTGGCCACACGTAACCAATAACGCGGTCTAATTAATACTGATTTAGTATGTGTAATTACCATCTGGTATATTTTGGGAATTGATTTTAACGACCATTGTAATTTGAAATTCCAAAAATTCTTCAATAATTCAATAAATCTTAATAAATTTGATGAAAATTAAAATTTAGAAATTAGACAAAATTAAAATTAGCATTTTACTGAAGATTTCAAGTTCGTCAGCCCCGGGATAAATTAACACGAAAATTTGAATTCGGCACTGCGCAAAATGTAACTTTTATGAACGTTTGTTTAAGCTCACCCTTTTTGCGCAGAGTGCACAATGCCAATTTTCGGTTTTTTTTTGTATTAATTTATATTTTTAATTAAACTTAGAATTAATTTAAATTTTTATTAGATGGGCAACCCTTGGGGTTGATAAGAATAAGAACGAACACAAAGCGCAAATAGTGATGCGATTATTTAAACCATTGCAATACAATTAAATCGTGAATTGAGACAGAATAGACGATTAATGTGCATAATACGATTAATCGTGCCATCACTAAACACAACAGTGTCGATAAGAGACAAATAATGGATATTACTAGTGCAGCAACTCTTTATTTACAACAATTGGGTGAACAGCGTCCAAGTATCTCGGATTTGAATGCAAACATATTCACAAATGGTGGCCCAGAGCCCTCGTCTCTTGTTGAGATTTCTGGTGTGCGAAAGAGCGGAAAAAGTCTTCTTTTAATGCAGCTTGTTTCGCATTATGTTCAACGATGTGATGTGATATTTCTTAATATTAGCAACAAGATCGATGCTCAGTTACTTGGAAGACTGATCAAAGGCCATGTCGAGAGCTCTAACCCAGATGCCACACCCGCCGAATTGGAAGACAAGATCGAAAAGTGTATGGATTCATTGGAAATTATAAACTGCTTTTCATCTTCCCAACTTGAAATGGCGATCAAAGCTCTGGATCAATATATTCTGCTCGATAACGGAAGAATCAGCCTAATTGCTGTGGATTCTCTATGCGAGTTCTATTGGCTGGATCTTGAACCAGATGCTCGTCAGCGCAAATACACCTATTATATGAATTGGCTAGCTAGATTGAAAAAGATCTGCAACAAGTTTTACGTCAGTTGCATTTACACCGTGGACAGCAGCTTTAATAGGAATCAATATGCGTCTTCGCGATCAATATCAATAGATTACAAATTGCACTTGGATTTATTGAGGAGTGGAGTGCGAACATTAAATGATCAAATTATTAACATAGACGATAAAGGTGTACAAATTAAAGATAAATAAAATCAATTTACAAAATTTACGCGCCTTTTTCATCAAATTGGCGATGGGATAACTATCGGTGTATAGATTTTGGTGTATCGATAGTTTGACACTGACAGAGAGATTTTTCATACTTGCTTTGTCATCACAAATTTTTCTGCTCGAAGCGACGAAAAAACGTGCTAGTTTTTTTTCATTAGCCAACCGATTTAAATAATAATAAAATAAACTAATAAAATGGGCGTACAAGTAGTTCCAATTTCTGCCGGTGATGGTAAGTGGAAAATAAGAATAAGCGTAATAAGAAATGAGAATATTTTTTTATCCAAGTTGAAAGTTTGCGGCACTTGGTGAGAAAATATTTGTTTCTCTATACGTGTGCATGTGCATGTGTATATGTAATTGTAGTTGTATATGTGTATAGCACACACACACTCACGCGCATTATTCGTATTACAGGTAGCACTTTTCCCAAGAATGGACAAAAGGTCTCTGTGCACTACACTGGAACTTTGGATGACGGAACCAAGGTGCGCCATATAAATTAACAATAATATTTGTTGATAATTGGTTAATAATATTTTTTTTACTATAATCGCAGTTTGATTCGTCGCGCGACCGCAACAAGCCCTTCAAGTTCACCATCGGCAAGGGCGAGGTTATTCGCGGCTGGGATGAGGGCGTGGCTCAGCTGAGTGTTGGACAACGTGCCAAACTGATCTGCTCACCGGACTATGCCTATGGCAGCCGTGGTCATCCAGGTGTCATTCCCCCCAATGCAACCCTGACTTTTGATGTTGAGTTGCTCAAGGTCGAATAAAATGCAGGTCGAGAGCGGAGAGTCGGAGTCGGAGCGCAGGATTGTATTCAAGTGTGTGTGTGTGTGTGTGTGCAACAACACTCTCTCTCACACACACACATGGATAGCAACAACAACAATACTAACATCATTTTGAAACTGGCGCGCTTCGTTTGAATTGGAACAGAACCAAACAAGAACAATCCAACAGCATTTTAAATATATTCAAAAGTGGTCGATAAAATTAGACTTAATTGCCAACAAACACACACAGATTAAAAAAAAAACAAAAAAAGAATTGAAAAAGGAAAACGCATTATCTACGCATACAAATAAACATTTATTCAAGTGAAAAGACATTTATTTTTAATCTCGCTTGCATACTGCATTCATTATCTGATCAATTATCTCGTATCGCTCCCGTTGATACTTCTGCGCATGCTTCAGCCAAGTCTGACGGATTTGTTTCCACTGCTTGACATTGGCAGCAAGCAGTTCCTCTTTGCTGGCTCCCTTCAGTTTCTCATCCCGTTTAAGTTGCAGGCGAGCCGGAACATGTGTCATCTCTGTCTTGCGGGGTTGGGGCATCTGTTTGACGACCTTCAGTTCGCCGCTCAGTAACTTGGCCAACATCTCCTCGCCGTCATCCTCGCGCTTGACACTGGGAGTGGAGCCATCTGTGTTGTAAACGGCCACGTTGGGATTGCGCGGCTGGTTGGCCATCCAGGCGCGACAGATGGGATACAGTGGTGTCTTGTCCTTGTACTTGGACAGATCCAAGCTGCGCTCAAACAAACGCATCACGTACGATTCGCTGTGAGACTTCTGAGATGCTCCATTGTTGGATCCCTTTTTGTACAGGGAACGCTTCGCCTTAGAACGACCTGAACCCATTGATATGGAAGCTGCTGCCACGGTCTTCATCTCTGGCTCCAGCTTGACATTGTACTGGGCGCGTTGTTGCTGCTTCTGCAACAGAAGCTTCTTGGATGGACGTCCTCGAATCGGCAGCTCGGATTCCATGTCGTCGTCTATGTGCAGCATTGGCAGTGGTCCCTCATTGTCCTCCTTCGGCTCTTCCTTGACCGACTCACGCCGGCGGAGTGATGACTCGCCAATTGCTCCACGTTGTGACTTTTTTGGAGTTACCTTCATGTCGTTTCGGTATTGTTTTTAGTGAATTCAATTATTTTCACAGTTTTCAAATGAAATCGCAGTGAATGTCAAAAACGATAGTGATAGGCGACCACAAAATCGATAGTCGATAGATAATTGGAAGTTGTTTATCAGTGCTGCCAACTCATTCGAGATAAAATAGCTATTTCTGGCTGGAAAAATGAAAGCGCGCGATAAGTTTAAATTTTAGGTATTGCAAATTTTAAAATGCAGTAATTTTGGCCATTAAATTATAAAATTTGATAAAATTAAAAATTCAAAATTAGATAAAAACAAGGAAAACATTTTAATAAAGGTTTGAAGTTCGTCCGCCTTCGGGAAGAGAAGTTACAAAACATAATCTGAAAAAAAAAAAAAAAATATATGAAAAAATCTAGAAAATTCCAACAAAAATTATGCAAAAATTTAAAAAATTCTAGCTAAAAAAAAAAAATTTAGTTGAATTTTCGTAGTTGCAACTAAATTTAATTTTAACCTAAATTAGAAAGTTGCCAGATCGGGGAATTCTGTAGGGTGGCAACCTTTAAATTAGAAAGTTGCCAGATCGGGGAATTCTGTAGGGTGGCAGCCCCATGGCTGGGACGCCTTCATGGGTGCACCCACGACAAGAGAGTTGCCTGAAAACCACGGTGCGGAGCGGTTGTCGTGTGCGGAGCGCGAAGAGCTGTGTGTTAAGAAAGACAATAAAATTTTGAATGCAAATCAAATAGTGCACTTGTAGCAAATGTGCTTTAAAAATAATTAGTGAATTTATAAAGGTGGCGAGTTACAAATTGTCTATGAATTTACTTTAAGTGAAGTTACATAAAAACAAAAAACTGTAACTGCAGATTTACAGTAAGTGTGCACTCTTGCATTCCTTTTCATTTGTTTTATCAGTTTGTTTCTTATTTGCGTATGTGTACCCCTTATTCCGTCATTGCATTTTGCGTCTTTCACTCTTGTTTTGTTGATGTTATTTGTCTCGCGCTCGCGCTCTCTCTCCCTCTCTGTATATGCACCACGCAATCACCAATACTATGAGAGGTGTAAATCCCCCACTCCCCCTTTAAAACGAACAGTTGATAACTGCGTCGTTGTATTTCGTTGTGTTACTCAGTTCTCCCCCACATGTTCCCAAATTTACTTTTGTTTGCTATTTATAGAGAGAGCAGCAGCAGCAGCATCCACTGCATTCAGTCGCCTCAATTCTTTGCATTCACTGAGAGCGAGCGAATGAGTGCGCGAAGCTGAGAGTAACGATTCGGTAATGGGGTGTGGACAGGGACAGGGATAGGGTCAGGGGATATATTTGTTGACAAGCATCGTCACAATTATTTCCTACTTTTTTGAAGAGTCTTTTAAATGGGTATAACTTATGTATGTCTGATTGCATGTGTGTATATATATGTATGTATGTATACAACTCCAGCGCTATCAGTGCCGCACGACAGTAAATTTGGTAGACTTTGCCAATCAGGCGTTCGTCTCTGGATTCCACAGCTGTTCGTGACTATCGTGTCTTTTTTGTTGTCTGGCAAGTTCGCTGAACCTAAAGGTGCTTTTCTACTGCATATGTATATATTTTGTAGTTTTAAAATTAAACTATTTATCAGTCCATACATACTTGCTTATCAACAGAAGTATACTTATAGTCACTTGGAATACAACTACAACATGTTGAGGGTGGCGCATCTGGCTAAATGTTTTGATTTTCTTGCGTCTTACAGCGCGTTAACAGCGGTTCGAATCCCAGCCCGTGCTTGTTGGCTTCTTAGACGATCACTCACGTTACTTGGCCGTAACTACATGGGCAACAGTAACTTTTTGTTTTTTTTTTTATTTTTGCATTTTTTAATTTTAATAATACTTTTAAGCACACTATCCGTTTAATGATTGGAACAGCTGCAGTATATATATCTGATATCATCTTCGTTTTTCAAATCTAACAACAATTGCGCTTTCACACGTCGTTGCTCTCTTGCTCTTTGACTCTTGCTCTCTTACATTTTGCTCTCTCTCTCTTATTGTGTAGTGACGTAATTGTCAGACGTTGCAATCGAATTTCTTGTTTTGGTCTTATAAGAAAAGTGTGCTTAAACTGGTTTTGAGAGACAAAACTGCGCCGCACCAAAACAAACTTGGTTTCTATAAATGTGTGTGTGTGTGTGTGTATGTATATGATGTAAATGAATGCGTAATTTGATGTTAAATGTACTGAAATACAATTTGTAAACAAACCAAATATAAAGTGTGTGTTTATCGTTTTTTATGGACACGACCTTGACACGCTTACAACATTCAACAACAATTGATGGCTTAAACATAAACAAATGTGAAATACGTACATGTGTATATATGTATGTATTTTATGCTCTGCAATTCGTTTGATTTTTGTCGCTTTTGAAGTTGGTTCTATTTTCTTGTATAAATAAATGGGCCTCCCCCATTGAAGGCTGCACACTGATGACATCATCTGTTGAGCCTCCCACCTTCCTCTCTCTCTCTCTACCTTTCTCTCTGTTGTCGCACTCACTCCCTCAGTTGTTCGCTCTCTCGCTTGCATTAACTGCAAGCACAGTGGAGCAGAGTTTCGAAAGCTTTTAGTGAGTGGGTGGACCGACCACCCACTCAAAAGTTGCCACAACAAAGCAGGCAACAGTAACAACTGGTTTTGCCTTTAGCCCTATTAACGGGCCTATCGATGTCAGCCCTAAACTGGGTCAACTTGCCACGAAACCTGTCAACGACAAACATATGTACATATGTATATCCTCTTTCCACTATAAAAGTTTATATATGTACTATATTAACGTTTTTATATATTTTTTCTTCAATATTAAAAATTCCCAGCATACTACTTAATTTTTAATAAAAAAAAATACATTTGTTGACATTACAAATCTTAGCAGATGTACATTATAACAGTTACTCAAGAAAGTGTTTTCACAATTTATCAAATTCACATACTGTTTTTAATTTGTTAATTTAATTCGATTAAAATAGTTTATTATGTTTTGTTTTTACACTTGTTATACAAAAGATATGCAATAAAATAAGAAATAAATTTAAAAATCATAAAAATATATATATTTTGCAAGAGAAGTTGATTTTGTAAGAATATTTCTTTATTAACTGTTTTTATAAAGAAAAATGTGTAAATTCAGAATGTGTAGTAAAATAAAAAGGAAAATGTAATGGTAATGGGTAATTGAAATTGCTCCGAAATATAAAGAAAGTCTTCCCCATCTCAAGAAATCGATAAGAGTTGAAAACTGTAATCTCACTATATCTTATCATGTCGTCTGTAAATATATTTTATTTAATTTCTTGAATTTCCTGTATATTTTTAGACTTTGTGGAGAACTTAGGCGCAGGCCTAGACGACAGCGAGAGACCGAGACAGAAAGAGAGTGACAGAGATAGAGAGAGAGAGACAAAGACAGCGAGCGGCACGATAATGGGCCAAATTGTTGGATCCCTGTCGGACAATGTGGCGGATGTTTTTGGGAATCGACGCAAGCGGAGACGCAGCACGGACTCCACAGCATCGCAGGAGGATCGGGATGGAACGCAACTGGATAGCAAGTCACCCAAAAAGTGAGTAAATTCGAAAATAGAGTAATCAATTAAGTAATCCTCTTTAATTGGCGCTGTGCAGAAAGAAGCTGTTGACGACAACGCAATACATTTACCAGGCATTATTCAAGGAGGAGAAGAATTCAGATGTGGCCGTCATGGCATTGGACAAGGTGTGGCATCTGCATAAGGTTTACTTAAGCCAAAGTCCATACTTTTACATCATGTTCAATGGTTCGTGGAAGGAGGCAAAACAGAATTTTGTACACATTAAGATATTGGACGATCGGATCAACGTGGAAAGCCTGGACGCTGTGTTTGGCTCCATGTACTCGGACGAGATTGAGATTGATGCCAAAGATGTGATACCCGTGCTAGCGACAGCCACACTCTTCCATTTGGATGGGATCATTGACAAGTGTGCCGAGGTGATGGTGGACACGATCAATGCGGAAACTGCCATACAGTACTATGAGGCTGCCTGTCAATATGGTGTAATTGGGGTCAAGAAGTCAACGTTTCAGTGGTTCCAAATCAATCTACTTAGCATTTACAATAAGCATCCAAATCTGTTGCGGCACATCTCCATTGATCTAATGAGTGCACTCACTGCCAGCCACGATTTGTATGTAATGCAAACGGAATTCTCATTGTATACTCTGCTCCGTACCTGGATGTTCCTTCAGCTGCATCCCCATCACGATCCCGAGGATCCGGTGCAACGTGCCGAGGCACAAAAGACACAAGAGCGTCTGGCTAATGCCGGCGTGGAGACGCACTCACCCAGTGCGGATGTTGTGCAGTGGACGTACTTTGCCAGCCGGATGGAGGAGCGCTCCTTTTTGGCCACACCCGAGGGTCAGCCATACATTAAGGTATTCCAGAAACTACGCACGCAGTACCTGACCAATCACTATATGGATCTGAAGATCATATTCAATGACAACATCATACCCAAGGAATGGCTCTACAAGCACATTCACAGTCACTGGGATGCATTGCTGCGGATTGATCACGGCCAGGAGGACGGCAGTCCAACACAGCTGGATAATGAGCAATTCTTTGAGAATTGCATGCGCTGTGGTCGCCTACTCCTGGAGCCCGGGTATCAGAAGTGGCGCTGGACGGGCTTCAACTATGGAATGGATCTCATACTCATCATGGACTCCCGCCGATTGAACATACGACGTCACCATCGCCATGAGCACGAGCGTGTGCTAAGCCTGCAGACGAGACGAAAGTTCATGATTCGGACCACAGTGACATCAATCAATGCACAACGCCAGCCCGTCTTTACGCAGACATCGGAGATCACAACACTGAGCCTGGAGAAGAATGAGGAGGTCTCGTTGATGGTGCTTGATCCCAAGCTAGTGCATCCCCTGCTCATATCCATCAACATGCTTGTCGTGATGCCGCCAAACCAGAGCTTCAAGGAGATTGTTCCCCAGAGCGAGGAATCAGCCCTTTCAGCTGCAGCTATTCCCATTTCAGAGATTGGAGCGAGTTGTGAAAGATCCCTGACACCGCCTAGTGCCGATGACTCGGCTGTCTGTGTGGGCAGCGGCGAATCGGAGGCGTCAACGACCTCCTCCCCATCCATGGGAGGACTGCGACCATCTGGACGCTTCAGTTGGGCCCGCAATAATTCAGTTATAACGAGTGATGGCGAGGCATTATGTCGCGACGTGGCGTGCTGAGCGCGTTCTTTATATATATAGATATAATATATATATTATACTACTACACACAAACAATCCTGGCACAATCCACCTTCGTTCTGTTCAAGGACTCGCCTCAGCACGAGCTCCGTTTTATGTAGTTGTACATTCGTTTCCCCATTAAATTTATACATAAATATATTGTATAGCTAACTACTACTAACTGTATGTCACATCTAAATATAATTGTACATTATTTTCTTAGTGTATCGCAGATATCGCTGCGATCTGCAAAATTTCTATATATATTTTTGTAATATTTTTTATATTATCTGATAGGAATTAATGTAAACACAAAAGTTTAACAAATTACTTAAGTTAATTGCACACTTTTTGTGCCCTCACACATCAATGTTACACTTAAATACATACAACATATATATTAACTAATTATATATGTACAGACTCATATCTAAGCCATAATGTTAAGCAATCGTACTAAAAACGTATTCGAATTATCACTACAAATTGCTTACATCATTAAAATTATTAACGTGACCCGAAAAAAACCCATTGCATTTCAAGTACTCTATTTAAATTATTATTAAATGTGTGAATTTATATAAAAAGCTAGAAAACAATTGTACTCGACTGGGAAATGGATTCTAAATTTTAGTGGATTGCATTTGATGTCTAAGCTGTTCACTTTGATATTTCTTCAATTAATTATTAATAACTATGGATGCCTGTGAATGAATTGAATACTTAATGTATAAATATATAAATATTTTGCATAATTTGAAACTTGAATTTGAGGCTTGAAACTGAGAGTTTGTGGCTTTAGTAACAGTTTAATTATTTAATTAATTATAATTTATTAATATATTTTGAATCACACGGAATTTAATTGGAAATACTAAAAATAAAAGAAATGGAATTTAAACAGAGTTTATTTTTAGATTGAGAAACAATTTGAGACCTTGTTATATACAGAATTCCTTTTAAGTATCTTGAACTCATTTAAATTTAGTTTTTTATCTTTTTTCACGTACGAAACAAAATACACATGTTTAAAGTTAGATATATAGGTTTAACGAATATATTTATTTAGCTGTTTAACAATTTAATTCCATAATAACAAAAATGTACATAAAATTGACCCTGCCCGTAACGTACAAACAATTTAGCTAATTATATTATTAGATACTAATATTTATTCCTTTGCAGTATATATTTGCCGCTTTGAAAATTGGTTGATGATTTTAATAATAGAACAGCTCGGGGAATTTTGTCTCGTAGACGGGCTTTTCATTATTATTAGCCTGAAGCTGGGCTGTCTTGTTGTCGCTTTGCGTTATTTGTCGCTCTACGGCAAGCGAGTTGAATAGTTCGTTGAGACGATTCTGGATGAGATCGTGCTGTAAATAGAAGATGGAATTAGGTTAGTGTTCTTAAGCAGGAATGAAGGGATATCTCTTACCTTCGGTTCGGTGCGTCGCATGAGGTCATCGAATTCGCCCTCGCGGAAGGTGCGTACAATTTGCAATTGACGTTCGCGTTGCTCACGTTTCGCCGCCTCCGTTGGCTCGGCAAGGGCGCGTTTCATGGCATCAAAGTTGTACTCGGGTGATAGGATCTTCTTGCAGATGCCTGGCGAGCTATTCACACTGTCCACATCGCCATTGTAGACGGTCAAATCGGCGGAGCTATTGCGTTGCGTCATGTGGGCGCTAACTGAATCCACCCAGGAATGACGATGTCCTGGATTATCAGTTTGATTAAGCATATACGGTGCTCCCGTATTGAGACGTTGTGCATCCATGCCGGCATTCTGCATGCACTCCCCCAGCGCCAACTTGTCAATGGCCAGATGAGGCAACGACAAATTCAGATTCTTTGTCGACACCTTTTTGGGATCCATCAATGGCGGCAAATAGTATGTTGCCTCATCGCGACGTGCCTCGATTATCTTTTGCGCATATTCGAGCAGATTGTTGATGCCACTGACGCGTGAGATTAGAACAAGCAGGGCTATTGATATCGCATGCAAGTTGCATCTGTGGGCGGCTTCCAAAGTCTCCACGGTGCTTGCCACTTGTTGTATGCTGTAAGTATACGATTAAGATACAGATACGAACTTGAATCAGTGCATTTTTTAATTGATACTTACCCTAAGATGAACAACAAGAACTCCTGCACAGTTTCGCTACAGGACATCTCTACAATGAGCAGAGCAGCCGTATTATAGCTGGCGGACAGAGCATCAACCCGATCTGACAGTGCCATGCTGTCGATAATGGCTTGCATAATATTTGCGCCGTACTTGTGCGTGAAGATAATGTCGGAGCGTGACGGTGGCTCCTGGGAAAGAGCCGGATACGGCTTAACGCTTACAGTGCTAAGAACATGCTCGTTCTGGTGACGATCGAGCAACGCCTGAAGGATCTGCATGACAATCATCCGTGTTGGATCATGTGGAGCGCGCGCCATTCGCAGCAGCGGTTGCAGGAACGAGGCGGGAAAGGCTTTCTCAAACGAGACCGTACTGTACTGGTTGCCCACCTTGAGCAGCGATTTCAGCAATATATTCTGCAGCATCTGATCGCCTTTGCTCTTCTTGGAGAGATCGGGCACAGTGTTCATGATGAACAACATGATTTCAATCTTCTGATAATCCGGATGATGATTGGCAAACTCGCCGAGTGCATTTATCAACGCCTCCTGGTACTGCGACTCTTCGGTGGTTATCTCAGTGGTTGTGCTCACACTTGTGCGCAGGTGGGTCAACAGATTGTTAATAATATCGAGGGCAGATGGCCCAACGCTCTCTCCAGCGGCAATGGCAATAATCTTTGATAGCACCACCGCCAGGGAGGTGCGCGTCTTCGGCGATGACTTGAAGTTGTTGTCCAAATGCTGCATCAGGGTCTCCACAACCGTGTACGAATATTGCGGCTGGATTGAGATCATCACAATGCGGAATGTGTGTATAGCAAAGGTGTTTGGCACCCACAACTCATGACGGTCCAGATGGCTGTGTAAATGGAAAGAAAATCAATTAAAATAATGTTGAGAAAAGGTAACTTCGGCACTCCGAATGTTTGATACCCTTCCTGTAGTCCATTTTTGACTTTTGTATAGTAGTTTCAATATAGAAACAAAATTAATGAATTGAAAAATTTATTAATAAATTAATGTCTCTTAAAAATTAATGATAATAAAATTACATTTCAACTATCATTGAATGCAATGTCATTTCATAGTATTGAAAAATCTTCTGTTAACGATATCTCCCTTCACTCGCATTCATTAGTTATCAATTCTAATTAAATGAAGTTGTAACTATATTTATTTAATGCCAAGAAAAATTTGTAAATTTATGCTGTTTTTTCAATGCTCCTTAAATTTTGTTTCATTTGTTTAATGCTACTAAAATTTAATTTCATTATATTTGATTTTTTAATTCTATTTAAATGACATGTTATGAGCACTACTGTTTTAAATTTTACGGAAATCTCATATTGTAAGCAATACTATTTTCAATTCTATTGAAATTTGTTTTTCATAAGCATTATATTTTTCAATGCATCAATTCATCACAAAATTAGTTGATTAGTTACAACAACTACTACTGATCAATAATTGATTTACTTGATAGACCCTGTCACATTGTGACACAATTATAATACGCTCTGCAAGATGATAATAATGTCAAAATGGGATTAACTTGATGCTTACGTCAAGAGCGGTTTCAGCACGCTACGTATGTGTCCAAATGAGGCACGTCCAACCAGCTCACGTAGCACTTCCTCAGCTAGCGCAGGAGGCGTCACATTTGTGGCATCCTCAACAGGTGTCAAGTCGCCAGACTGCATTGCGATAAAAGATATTTTTTGTTAGCATTTTGTACTTCAACTTTTAAGTTACTAGAGGCAACTGTAAGGAATTATTACTTATATTAATTCAGTTAATACTTATGCTAAAATGTTGCTAAGAATGTTAGTTCAATTTTCAATTACCGCCAGTAAATTTTTCTTCACAAACATAACGTTCACACAAAACTTTGATCGATTTGTTAATGTTCGTTATCGTTATCGTTTCGTTATTGTTTTGTGTTTTGTTGTGTGTTGGGTTGAGAGTTACGTTTCGTATGCATTAACAAAATATACGAAAATAACAAAATAACGAAATTAGTTAAAGGTCTTTCATGGTCGATGCGCCAATTGGAAGTGAAAACGTTGACTACTGTTTTATTTTGGGATTATTTGAATAAAATGAACTCACCTGCATGTTGAAGAGCAGCGAGGGCACAATCTTCTCCATATGCTGTGCCTCCCAGATGTTCTCGACCAGATCATCGGATACTGTTTTGCGTATAACACCCTGGAGTCCTTTAATGCCCGCCAAGCGGAGACTGTCACGCAGATCCTGACTGTCGCTGTGACACATGGACGAGAACTTTGAGATAAAGAAGTCGTAACGCCGATGATAGCTGGGCGTGTCCTCATTAATGTTGGCAAACTTCACAAACTAGAAGAAGAGCAAAAGTATAATTAACATAACTGTTACTCGAAAAATTTAAATTAATTTAAAACAAATATTTTTGATTTCAATCATTAATAAAATCCTATTTTTGTATGCAAATCTATCTTTATCATTATCCATATAAATTTGCATCTGTGATAATCTTTTAAACAAGGATTAAAGGGGTTGTCGAAACCGTAACCTTCAACCGGTATTAACCGATTGAAATTGATAACCGCAGCTAAAACCCTAACCTAAACAAAACAAGACACTTTTAATATACTGAAACCGAAATTATATAAGCCGCAATAACCGATTCAAATATGACGGTTTGTTTCGGTTCAATCAATCAGTAGTTTCAATTATTTTGTTAAATTGTAATGATTTTTTGTAAACTCATGTTGATTTTAATTTTGAAAGTTTTTGCTAATAAACAGAACTTTTTAAAATCAAAGAATTTTCTTTTTATATATTACGGTTTAAATAATATTCGCATACCTATTTTTTTGAATTGTGAACCTAAATCATGCCAGCATTTTGAAACAGAAAACTACAATGAACCGGTAACCGTTACGTAACCAATATACACACATAATTGGCGTAACCGTTTACCGAAAATTAGAATACTAACATAAACGAAACTCTAAATAAAACCGATATTTGTTTCGGTTAATACCCTGAAATAGTTAAATACGCATTTGTGATAATTTATTTTGAGGTTTCCCAATAAATCAATTGGTTTTAAATGTTATGTTCTGTAGAAAGTGTAAAAAAGCGTTATTCTTGCAAAATGATATTTTCTGGCGGACTAGACTAGAGTAAATTTTGAACTTGTTCTATTTGAGATTGAAATTAATGATTGAAGTCTAAAAGTGGTCGAAAACATTTAGTTTTAAATTGAATTCAGATTGTAATTGTTACAATTCTGATTGCAATCATATCAGTAAAGACAATCATTGATTGGTTAAATATAAATAGTGCATATCCTACCGAGTTTGTGGCCATTATTTTTAAATTCGGATTCGAATCCTCCAGAAGCTTTTGGACCATTCGCAGAAATGATTCCACAAACAGATTCAACGTGGTCTGAGCATGACATGCTTGGAGTAACAGATCCATCGCCTCCATGGCAATCTCAGCCAGCCTGCAAGGATTAGAAGTCATTAGAAATATATATGTGAAAACTGAGAGAATTGTGAGTTATACTTGTAACGCTTGCGATTGATATCCTTGGTGGCCTTCTGATAGAGATACTCGCCAATGCGATCGAGTTTATCCGGCGAGCTGAGCGAATAGAACGTCAGTTTCTCCATGTTGGACTTGACCAGGCCATCCTCGGGATTCACCGGAAAGATGTTGTCCACCAAGCGCTTGTAGCGCGGTCGCAACGCGGAACAGCAGCCACAGCAACCTAGAAGAGCACAGGGAAAGGCACAACTTTTAGATGGATTCGGCAGACAGACGTGTATACAGCGATATGTAAACATGACGACGTCGTTGCTCCTTCTGCTTCATTGCACTTTCGCAGTCGAGGATTGTCACTGTCTCTCTCTATTTCTGTTTTTTTTTATAATTAGCAAAAAGCGTCGAGTGTTGCTCCCAGTGGGAGGTTTTTCCGATTTAAGAGCGATGAGTGGGTGCGACAGCCATTTTAGAGTCGTTTATATGGTAGTTTTATCTTATCGCCATAATCGTTTCAATGCTATTATACGAATTGACCCGCTTCGCGTGTTATTTGTTTCGCGGGTTTTAAATGTGTTTTTGTTGATTCCCTTTTGTGGCACATCTTCACGTATCGACAAACTCCTTTTTGCTATTGTTGTTCTCATGTTGTCATCGTTTTGATCGATTGCTCGCGTCATTTCTTTTCGTTTTAAGGTCGAGGTCATTTAGTCGCTCGCTCTTTACTCAATTTTCATCCAATCACTCACCAGACATGTTTGTTCACAAGTCGTTATTTGTTACTTTTATTTTTATCGCGGCGTTAGATAATAAACGATGCGATAAAACTGTGCTGCGAATGTAAATTTGTGTGTCCGAATTTTGTTGTTCTCTTTCAACTTGCATAAAGTTGCCACGCTATCGGTTTTGCCAGTCTGGCAACGGTATTTACATAACATGAAGTTGGCTGCGCTAACTCCTATTACATACCTAACAGCATTGCTCCACACTGAAAGTTTTATGTTACACTGGTTCCGGCGCACAATTCAAATGTGAATTTATTTTTAGTTCATTTACCAATAATTTTGAAATAAATTCACTACATATTTCATGAGCAAATAAAAAGAATGTTTGATTACGGCTCACTAATTGTATTCCCTGAGAGCCCTCTCAGGGCCACCAATTATATTCAAAAGAGCTGAAATGATTTTCATAATAATGTTGAAAGTTTACAGGAATAATTATACATCGGTGGGAACTGGGAACTGCAATAAATCGGACAGCCCGAATCGGAATCAGATCACAAATGTATTATTGGTATTCATTTAAAAAAACTAGTTAAATGCTAGATCATTTTTTTATTCCAATATTCATGATAAATTGCCCTATACTTGAGTTTTTTTCATTTTGAAACTTTCGGTATAAAATAGACAATTACCAAATATGTTGCGAGCGTCTTTTAAAAATTATTAAAAATATACCAACACAGGATTTAGTCGAATTAGTAATAAATAATTAGACAAAATAATTAATTTTTTTGTAAATAAATAAAATAAATCTTTGTTTTTATAAGTTGGCTAGATTTTTTGACTTGCAAGTTGCATCGCAATTTTAGGTATTTTTGGTTGACTTTATAAAAACAAAAACAGATTTAATTCCTCTAAAAAGTTGACAGCAAGTTTTGTCTATTGCGTTTAAAATTCCGAAGTAATGTTTTGCACAATGACATTATCCGTAGTAAAAAAAGCCGACGAAAAGTGGAAATCAAATCAGACTGGAGCTAGTTAAGGGCTCTAAGAGAGCTGTCATAAGTCCCATAAGAGCAACATGAGCTTACACGCCAAATATGCTGTGTTCCTTATAATTATTACGTAGTTTTGATTTAAAATATACTTACAGCTGGGATCTGTACATTTCTGTACAAAACTATCAAAGAACTCCGGCAATTCGGGTGGCTCAAAGCAGCAGCGTATTAAAGCCATTTCAAATCACGCTCACAGCCTCCGTAGACAATTGTTGACCATGAACTTCGGATGTTGAAGGGTTGGAGGGATACCTCTGGGTCTATAGATAGAAATCAGCTGTTGATACGCAACGGGAAAAAGCTCTGGTTTCGCTGTCTGTGTTTCTTTTAGTGGGCCAAGCTTTTCTTGTTGTTATGTTGTATGTGTGTGTGTGTGTGTGTGTGTGTGTGAATTGGTGTGTGCACGCGTGTTGGATTTTTCATTTATGGTTTGAGAAGATGATGACACTCTTGGCATTCATTTATATGGTGGCGCCACAGACACATTGGTGATTGTGATTGCGTGACAAGTCAGCAAACAACAACTGAATGACATTAGCATTCGCATAAAATATCGTATCAATAGTTATGAATCGGTATTTGTTTTTAAAAATAGCTCATCACATTTTCAATAAATTTATTTTAATTAGCCATAAATTTGCGTTCACTTTGTGGCGTCCTTGAACAAAAATCCGAGGCATACTTGGCTGTTCACAACAAGAAAAACAACTGAATGTGAAAAGTTTATAGAGAAATTATTTGCGCACAAAAGCTGCGCTTCTGCACTTGACAGGCTTCTTCGTTGTCGAGGAGGAAAAGCTTTCATTATGCATGATTAACAGCGAAAAGCGAAAGCTCAAGGGACTGCCAAAGTTTTCTCCATCACAGACCAAGCTATTAAAATACCGTTATACGAGCGCACTTCAAGAGAAATGGTCAAGACAGAGAGAGAGAGAGACAGACGTACATACATAGGTACTTGGTGCTGTCACCTCGAACATCGAAGAGATAAAATAATGTGAATGCTTCTCACGACAAATTCGTGCGTTGACAACTTTATTAAAGTTAAATGGGCTCCTTGGCAGTGGGGAGAGAGAGAGAGGGAGAGAGAGAGGAAAGGGATGCACGGTTGGAGTGGACGTGGGTTGGCAACTTGGTGCTTTATAGTTTCTTGACCGTTGAAGACGATGACGATTGATGATTTATTTGTATATTTTGCTTATTTCTCAGATTTGTATATTTTTTGATTAATTACTGTGATATTCAAATTGAAGTGTGTGGAAATATGTTGCGTGAATTATTTGATTTCGAATTTTGCTTTTGCTACCTGCTGCCTATATAAATATATACTTGTTGTATAGTGAATGATATGCTATGTTTATGACACTTTGCCAGAACAGTTCCATTAAGGCTTGGGATTAGCGTTTTTTGTTATGAGATGAATTAATTAGTGAGTAGCAACTTGTGATGGAACCTTGACAACGATTATAATTTAGCTAAAGATCGTGATTGATGAGCTTGGGGTGTGGTGTATGGTTAATCTGCAACTAGTGCTGAGCGTATCACTGTCCAGTTGAATATTTCCATATTTTCATTCATTCAATGCAATGCGACCAGCTCTCAAAATATCTAAAGGAAGCTACAAAACTTGGCAACTATCCGAAGAATGTTTGGGCGAGCTGGTTTCACTTGTTTACATCGGCATCATCATCATCAACAAGAATCCAAAAACAACTGAACAACTTCTAGCAACAATATGACTGCTAACAACTTTGACTTGATTTAATTCAAAGCAAAAGACTTTGAACACAAACTTGCACACACACACGCAAACTCAATCGCGCTCTCACTCTCAGAGAGCAATATCAAACAAAATAAAAGAGAGCACAAAGAAATGCCGGCTACCTGTCGTTGCTTCGGCTTAGCTTATTAAGCTCTCACTCAGCGACGAGCTTTGACGCTCACGAACTCTGGTCGCGACAGATCGTGCCAGCTTTGAGTTGATTCGTTGCTTTCGTTGCTTCAGTCGGCTTTTAGACGTGACGGTGTTCACCTGGTTGAACCCAACAACGCCGTGTTAACTCGTCTGCAACTGTGTGTGCGTGTGTGTGTCGAGTCGAATAATTTGTTATTCAAATTGACAACGATTAATATACTAACGAACTGGTCAGCTGCAAAAAAAAAAAAAAAAAAATACCGCCCCCATCCATCCCGCAATTAGGAAACAGTTAAATACAAACGCATTGCCAGCTTCTGTTTCTTGCTCTTTCTCTCACTTGAATATCTCCTTCTAACTCACTGTACGCGATCGATACACTCTCAATAACCGCGCAGCTCCCTCGTCCTCCATCGGCACGTCCATTCAACTGCACTCAACCCACTCAAAAATTCAAAAAAAAAAGAATAAAAGAAAAGATAAAAAAACATCAAACAAACGACTTTGTGCGCAGTGCAAAAAGTTAAATAAAATAAATGAAATAAACCTCAGAAATCGTGATAAATTTTTGCTTAAATTGTGCAAACGATTTTTGATAATTTGGCCACTGCGTCTTTACGTTATTACAACAAAATAAAACCCAAATTAATAAAAACATTTAACAACGACTGCCCGCATTCCATATAGTCTATAAACATATATGTGAATGTGTGTGTGTAAGTGTGTATGTGTGTCTGTGACTAATTAAAAATTGATGTGCAAACACTTGAACTGACGGCAAGTGTAACAAGTTGTTGTAGCAGCAAAAACAACAAAAACAACAACAACAACAATATCAACAACAAGTATTGTAATTAGAACTGCGCAAATTGCAAGCTTAGAAGGTGAGTCCCCCCCCCCCCCCCCTATCCCATAAAAAACCCCGTAAAAATTTTAAATAAATATTATTTGAGCAACCGTAGAGCTTATGCTAAAATTCTGACTCGATAACGCTTTCACTCTCTTTTAATCAAAACTAAGTAAAAATAATTAAAAATACTATATATATTTCTATAAATATATATGTAATTGTACTAAGAACTTAACTTTAAAAAGTTGTTAAACTCTTCCGTCGTTTTGAATAATTCAAATCTATGCCAGAATATCTTTAATCTTGAGCTGAATTTAGCTTTTATGGCCCTAGAATAACATTAGAGCTGTTCCAGTTACACAGATACACACACATATATTATGTGAGTAGGTGGGCCGACTACCAACGCATTGCTGAAAGTAGACTCACATTTGTGAGTCATACCTGTACCTGGAACTATATAATTCTAACTCGAACCAAAACTGATTAATAGCACAAATTGATCTGTAACCCCTTTGGACTCTTAATTGAAGTAATTTGTTGGGTTAAAGTTGGCCAATACTTAATATTAACTACTTTCTTGCTTTCTTTCATTTCATTTGGCATTTGGCAACATTAATAATTAAACAAAAAGAAGATATACGACCTCTATGGGCCTTGCCGGAGTTACGAGTTTCCGTGCTCAACGATCGGCGAGTGCTTTGAATTTGGATGCAAATTAATAACCAATTATAATGTTAATAATAAAAACTCCTCTACCCCTCTTAGCTGATAATGATAATGATGATGATGATGATGATGACGTTGTTGATATTTCGCATTGAAATAGAGAGCTGAGAGCTAGACAACACACGATATTATTTATGCCCCCATCTTTTGTTATTGTTAGTTGTATTTTTGGGATCTCTCAAACGGAAATAGAATTCTGAAGGTCTTACAATGCAATTCATTCGGTTTAAATCTCCAAATTTGTAGTGAAAGTTTACAGGAAACTTTGGAAATCAGTTCACAGATATGGGCGTGATGTCATTAAAGTTTCTGAATATGCAATATTTTTACATAATGAACTGTTCCTAAATCAAAGAGGCAGAGAACGTTATTGACGTTATTGTAATTTCTGAAATATACTTCATAAATAAACACGGTCCAAGTATTCGTTACATATTGGCTAACACAAATATGATACCCTCTGTAAAAGTATGTAAATTAGTCAATTGGAATCGATTTCAGTTCTTAGACTCCAATTTGCATTGCAAATGTGATTGAAAATCTTAGAATTCGTGCAATTTGCGATGAATAAAGATCAAAATCCCCATAAATTTGGTGTTTATTTCGATTTGGAATTTTAATTTATGTATTTTCGCTAAATGTGAAATTAAAATTACATATATACATAACTAATTTCGATGCGATTTGAGTGTCAGAACTTTAGAGCTTTCAAAAACAAAGCAGTTAAATAAAGACTTAAAATTCAGGCATTCTCCATTTGTGTGCCACTCGAGAAACTTGTTGAAATTATCGAAAAATATATTTATAACAAAAATATAGAACATGGAATCTGTCAAGACTGTGGAGGATGAGAATTCCACTGATTTAGTTGGATGGCGTAGATCTGTCGTATGTTTCTTCAACTTGCCAGCGGTGCATTGTGCCCAGGTCGTATTGGTTGTTGTGGGGGATATTTTGGCTCTTTCCAACTTTTATCCTTCGCACTCGATGCATATATCACGACCGTTTTTACTATGGCGACGGTAAGAAAGGATCATGGCATATAGTATGGACAAGGATGTAGTACAAATGGAACGACTATATATTTTTTATTTATGCCAATTTTGGAAGCATGAGAATGATGAATGGAAGTATATTTTGTAGTGTCATTTTAAGTCTTGAGGGATCTTTTCTATTTATTACTCCACTTTTATGGAAATGAATACACTTCGTATGCTGCCACAAATCGTTGCAACATCTGAGCATATTCAATATTCTTGCCTCAACAGCAGTCACATCTTAAGTCACAGCTTCAGTTCAATGCCAATGCCAAATGACGTCATAAGGCCGTTTTGTAGTGTCCCTGAACTGCATGTAAGGTGAGTCTGTATGTGCACATTGATCTCTGTGTGTGTGTGCGTGTGTGTGTGTGTGTGTGTGTGAGTGTGTGTGTGTGTGTGTGTGAGTGTGACTGTGTAGGTGTTTTCGTTCGGCTAAACACCTCGTTTTGCTCCTACAGCAGGTCGTTGCGATGTTTTGGGAGTCTGGAGATGGAGATGGAGCTGGAGATGGAAGCTGAAGCCTGTTCCTGTTGCCGTCTTCAAACGCTGCGGCAAATTAACTCGACGCACACACATTTTGCTGCTCATTAAAAATAACTTTCGAAAGTTGCGACTTTTTGGGGCCGTCTGGAGAGCCAAAAAAATTGAAAATTCTCAAAAAAAAAAAAAAACGAAACAACAAGAAAACAAGCAAAATGAAGCAGCTTTTTGTTGATGTGGCCAAAAATGGTGTACAGCCTTGCCTTGTATGCAGTCCTACGGTTTGTTTCGTTTTTTATTCCTTTTTTTTTTGTTTACTTTTTATATGCTCTTTTTTGTTATATTTATTTTGGGCAGGCTGCCGTTTTTGGTGTGCATGCGTCAAGGATGATTTGTTTTAATGCATGCAGCATTGCGGCAACAACGACAACAACGACAACTGCTGTACCTCTTTATTTTGACTCATTTAGCACCTTACGAGTACTCATAACTTACACATAAACAGACAAATTTGTACTTCTCCGAACTGTGTATATATTTTGTTAAATTTTTATATTTGTAATTGCGAATTGTAAATACATTTGTTGCTGTTAAACAAATTGGCATAGCTGACTGGCTTTTAGTGTCTTTTGTGATTTGTGAAAAGAGTTGAATATAGTTGTTAATGAATGCGTGAGTTGACCTTACCTAATCGAACAGGGAGAGCAAGGGGGCAACAACATTCACTTTCGCATCGTGCACTTTTAATTGCCCCACGGGGCAGCTCAAAAGTCCAAAATCAAAATCAAAATCAAAAATCCAATTCGAAATAGGCAAAAGTCTTCCAAATGGCGTAATCGCCAGTTGAGTGTTTGTGTGAGTGCGATATGAGTGTGTGAATATATATTCAGTCGGCCTGAAAGCCAACGACTTGTTGACTTATTGTTGATTTAAGCATGTTTGTTGTTTATGGCTTGGGGAAGGGGTAATGGGGGAGAAGGGGGCACACAGTTAACAAATTGGTTAACTTGGTCGCGTTTGATTTGTAAGCCAAATAGGCCACACACACATACTTATTAGATAGACAGACAATCGCTTAGACTGGCATTGATAAGTTTTGTCGAGCGGAAGTTGAGAGCAGTCAATTGAACGGTAAACAGCATTTGACACTTCACAAAACATGTGCGGAAGTGAATACTCGTTAAAAGCTCAATTAGGCTTGCGAATCATATTCATATAATCGCACATTATCAACCGAGTTCACCTGGCCTCCCTCTGGCTTTGCTTTTGAGTATCAAATGTCAAGTGTTGCCGTTAACATTGGCAGGTGCAGATTTTGGCTGCAATACGACGCCCTGGGAACGGTCAGCTCCGATTTATTTGGCCAAAAATACACGGCTTAATTGTATACCCTGTAATCTGTTGATTTGAATATAGCTTTGATTAATATTGTATTGATTTTCCTCAAAGGATATCAAATAAATAATTGCCAAGAAAAAAAAAATAACTGTCGTAATAAATGTTTTATAGTTGTTTTTTGCCAGATAAAGTATTTTTATTTTTGCAATATATTTTTTTATTATTATTTAAGATTTAAAATTAGTTAAAATTTTGATTTTTACTTTGAAAAAATTGTTTTTAAAGTATAAATTTCAATAAATTAGATTTATTGATTAAAGCTGTGCAGTTAAAATTTAATAGATTTGCGTACAGGGTATTTGCACTGTCAAAAAGATCATTATTGCAGATTATAACGAGCCAATCTCTGTCGCTGGATCGATCCGAAATGAATTTTTGGGGCGTGCATGATGTTAACCGAGAATGCTTTCAATGAAGTCATTAAATTGATGTATTGGCTGATAGTTTTGGGGTCTGAAACTGCTTAGCTTTCATCTCGAGCCAATTATGAATTTCCAAGAACTGCGTCGGGAAACAACTCCAAAGCAAAGCAAAGCTGATGAGGTTTGTTTCCAGCCACAAATTTCACTGTTCTCTGGCCTACAAAGTGATATTTCTTTATATTTATCGATCGAAAAGTGTGTGGGCTATCGTGATGTCATTGGGCAACGAACTCGTAATCATCAGGTTTTTTTTTAATTTTTTTTGGTGACATTGACTGCAGTGAAGACCCAGTCCATTTATGGCAACCTGTAACGATGATGATGATGATGATGACGGCAGTTCACATTGATGGAATGACCGAGCTCTTATCAGTTTTGCCAATTGCATTTTGAGAGGCGGAGTCCAAAAGGTAAATTTGTGACGCGTCTTTCATAATGGGAGGCAATGGGGCCAAACATTGCTCAATGTGCTCAAAAGAGCAATAAAATTAATGTTGAAACTGAGTCACCCAATACCCTCCAATTGACAAACGGCATAAACTGCCTGCTTTGAATTCAAATACCAATTCCCAGTCCAAGTACAAATTCAAATTTAAATCTTTGCGGTCAATAACACTTGACGAAACTGTCCGAACTGCATAACAATGAACCGAACCATCTTGGACATATAATATCAGATATAACTTATATATATTTGACCCACTGTGACGAATTAAAATTTGAATTAGATATTTCCGCAATGCTGTTAAAATTATGTAAAACAATTCGATTAACTTTTTAAACAAGTTATTAAAAAATCCGTTCGATGGGTTTATCAATTATTTTAGTAAGATTTTAAACTACTTTTTTTGCCTTTTAATGAATGAAATCAAATTAAGTCTAAGATTCCAGCTACACTTGACGAAACTGTTTGAAATATGTACATATCAAAGAGACCCATCATTCACTTGGGGCCATTAAAAAACCCGATACATGTAAACCATAGATGCCACAGTAGTTTTGCCTTTCTATCAATCACATCACATCAAATCAAATCAAATGAATTAATGCCGCGTCAGATCTATCAATAATTGGACTCAGATTTGTGCAATAATTTGCATAAATTAGAGGTTAGTCGTAATACGATCGTTGCTACCGCTAGCCCATTTGGCATTAATTACCCGGCAGCGACAGATTTGGAAGAGTGGAAAAAAGTGAAACTCTTGGATCGGTGTGGGTCTGTCTTATGCAAGGCGGAAGATGGGGCATGCAACGTTGATTATGACTTGTACTTGTACCAGAGACCCAAAGAAGGCAATCGCATTGCATGCTAGGCGCCCTTTTTCCCACTGCATGTTGCATGTTGCATCTTGTGTTGTTGTGTTGTTGTGTTGTTGTGTTGTTGTGTTGTTGCTTGCCACGCTGCACGTTGCACGTTGCATGAGTGCCAAGTGCCGATTCGTTTTCGCTGCTGACCTTTGGCACCTTCAAGCCAGCTTGCCGGAAATGTTGACAGGCTGGAAGATGCAACCGTAACCGAAATCGAATTCGAAATCGAAACCTGCTCTTCGTGCAACCTCGCGGCGAGGCGCGCTAACTAAATGACTTAGGCAACAAACTTGGCTCATATTTGCCCAGTAATTGCGCACAATTTTCGATTCATTTAATTGATAAATAAAAATACGTTTTCGAAATTCACTGAACCAACAATCAAGGGCCAACTCAGCGTTCGCTTTATAGACGATCATTTTGAGCTTCAACTTTGCCGCTCGATGATCGATCGATTTTTATACATTTTTTTCTCTTCTCATTTTTGGCAAACCTAAATTGCATGTATAGGTGTGTGTGTGAGTGTGAGTGTATACATACCATATATGTTCGATATGGTGCCTAATTGATTTCCGTGCAGGTTAAAAGTCGCACAGTCGGCAACTGTGACATGGAAAAATGGCACAGCGGTAGACAACACACACATACATTCTAACATGAGGCGATAGATACTACTCTCTGGGTTAATTATTGTATTATGAATTCGAAAAAGTGAAATTTGTGTAGTCCACACTGCCCGCTGGGAGCAGCTCAAGTCGAGAGGCTCATTAATCAACCCATTAGCCATCAAAGAAACAAAATTGATTTACATTTCTCATCAAAATACTTACACATTTGCAAGCATCTTAACAACGAAAGTACAATATCGTATCGTCGGCGATACTTATGGTAAATATACCAAAAGACGTTTTTAAGCCAAATTTGGTATCGAAGAGCCCACGATGGTTAAACCAATAAATAAAGTTTAGTTTATAACATAACAATTTAATTAATCCTTTTTTAATATTTACGGAAATTAAATTGATGTATTTTTAAATTATCCATTTAAATAATGTCTAAGAAAGTCAGTCCAACAACTTGCAATTACAACGAACACATACAATTCTCATCATTCATTCAATAGATACATAAATTAGTGCACTGTTTCTATACAATTGACGAGGGGTGTATGTACAGATACAAGCATCTTCCAAGTATGAAGCGAAGGTAAAGAAATTGCCACAAAGGCGCTAAAGTTGCAATGTAATGCCGCAGAGATTAACCTTCTAACATACATAATAAACTAAATATGTAGTCATAAATAATAAAAGAAGGAAAAAAGATGAAAAAGAAAAAAAAAAAAACGTGACGCTTCCTAGACGCCGGACTTCAAGATACAGTTTAGTTAGCTAACAAAGCGTGAAAATGACAGCGTGCTCAAGCACAATGCGATCAAGGGGAAAGGGGAAAAGGGGGAAAGGGGTAACCGGCGAGGGTGAGCTGTACCAACGGAAGAGGGAGGGGCAGGGGGAGGGGGAGGGGAACAGCTAAAGATCTGAGGTTGGGGGCACTGTGACTGATGGCAAGATTGACGGCCGTCCATCAACAGTCCAACAGCAAACAAAACGATGACAAACAATATGCGAACGGATGCGAGATGAACTCAAATGAAACAGTGAATAGTGCACGACTGTCAGATACTCTGTACCCATAACTAAAGTACGCTTATAGGTCGTATCACCTTCGAATATAGAAAATACTTTTATAATTTCAGAAAATTGACAGGTTTATGGAAAATTAATCCTATATAAACTGGAAATCGACTTAAAATCTAGAAAGAGCTTAACAGTATTAAATAATAATAAATTAATTTTAGAAAGATTATTTCTAGATTAGTAGCAAAAATTTATAAAATTTAGTCCCAGTCGCTTTTGGCTCTTTTTTTAGGGCGATTTTCTATATTTTAGTGTGAAAATGGACTGTTTTAGGGCGATTTTACGGTACGATTTTTTTGAGTGTATATTTATTAGACTTTCCTGTGTTAGTTTTGATATATTTTATTATAACTTTGTTATGTTGGATGGCTCAATTTATTATTAAATTTTTGGTATAAATTCTGACTAAATTTTATAAAAGAAAATTATTTAAAATTCTTTACTATATTTATCACTTGTGTACATATATGCATGCGGAAGAGATGTCCAATTGTCATTTATCTCTTTGGATTAATAGGGTATCGAGAAAGGGAGCTTCATACCCAATATGGTTTTTCTTTATTTTATAGTCTCTAAAAATTGACGAGTTCATTCAAACAGAAGGTGATCAAGTCGGCATGAGAATGCCTTCTACAGAATATGCTTGGATACAGGGTATAATGAGCTGGCATTGGTAATACCTACATACATCTATGCATGTGTGTGTAGGCGTCGAAACGGATGTGCAGTGCATTAGAATACTGTAGAAAACAGAAAGAGAGAGAGAGAGAGTCAGAATGATAGAGTGAGATGATGCTGTGTCATTGTTGTCGCTGCTCCAGAGATGCGTGCACTGAGATATGCAATATGGCTCTAAATGGGAGTAGCAATTACTAATTTCTTTAGTAAAGCTCATGAATCAGGGGAATTTAGTTGTAAAAATCGAAAATGTGTGGTTGGAACATGGACATGCTGGACTTAAGCTGGACTGTTGCTGTTGTTGTTGTTGGAACGTCTGCGCTGTACACAGTGATCGGGTCCGTCTGTCCATCTGTCCGTCCGTCTGCATGTCCAAGTGCCTGTCTATGTCTACTGAGAGGTATTGAAGCCCAGTGCGGCATCCACTCACAGATGCCTGAGCATAGATATCGAAATGCAATTAAGTATTTGCCAAGTCGGCAAATGGACGTAGCAACAGCAACAACAACAGCAGCAACAGGAACAACAGCAGCAACAGCGGCATCAACATCAACATCGACAACAGCAGAGCGCCACCAACAAAGCAAAAGGCGGCACGCATGGAAAAATGCGCTCGAGACGCGGCAAACGTTGTCCACCGGGAGTAGAGTCCAAGTCCAGAGAGTCCAGTGAGTCCAGTGAATTTCTCGGGACTCAAAGACGCAGCTTTGCATAACTTTGGCGGCTGCTGTGCGCCTGAGGCTTGGCCATACTTACAAATTGGACTACACCTTCATTTTCACTTCAGCCAAAGGCCGACTGACGACTGGCAAGAGACTTGGTAGACAAACTCAAAAGACAACTACAACTTGGCTTAGACCGACTCAATTTCTGTTTGTTGATTCGCTGTTGCTTTTATATTCTCAAACTGAACCCAGAGGTCAACGCTGCTGGCGCTGAGAACACACGCAAAGTGGGCGAACGCGTTGTTTGTTTGCGTTTTGTGTTTGCGTTTTGCGTTGCCGCACTTTTGGTTTCACTTGACACGGCTGCCAAGGGGTGAGGAGAATTGGGGAGTTGGGTGAGAGACGGCTCAAACTGGGGGTGGAGGGTGGGCACTAGACGTGGACCGAACTGAACTAAACTGAACTAAACTGAACTGAACTGAACTGGGCTGGGCAGTTGCAATCATTATGTTTGTTGATTGTGTTTTCTCTCACTCCTCAGTCTGCCATTCGCAATGTTAAAGTTCAAGTTCAGAATCATTATTGTTCTTTGGAAGACGTCTTGACATGCGGAGAGCGAAAAAGTGGGAATGAGAGCAACTGAAACTTTATAAATGTACACGCCGATACAAATATTATACTCATTCAAAAAAATTTATATTTATTTATATTTTGTATTTATTAATTTGTTTCCTAATCTTACAAGTAGAGAGTTTACTTATAAATTAATACACTAGTCACTGCAATTGATTTAAAATTGACTTGGTTCAATTTACATTTCTTTTTGCGAAATTTGTTACATTTAAATACCATTTAATAATTGATTATTTTTTGTCTCAATTTCAAAAAAAATTCAGCCTTATAATATTCAACTCATTTTAGATAATTGTCTTTGTCTTCAAAAATATTTTTCTTAATTTCAAATATAGTTTTTAGAAATATAATTTCTCAAGTCTTAACACTTTGTGTTTTTTCTATTATAAAAAAATGGCAAAAAATTTTTTTTTATTTAATATAATTGCAATATTATCCCTTGTGATCTGAATTTAGTATTTCAAAAGTTTGAGAATTTATGCTTTTAAGACGTAACATATTTTTAAATTTTTATTAAACTTCTGGAAGAGATGAAAGCAGTCGTGTTTCCTTTTTTCCTGAAAATATATAGATTTATAGATTTAAATTTTTTTATTTTATATCCCAGTTGTAACATTGTAGTACAAATTAAACAGAAAAGTCTTTATTTGGCCCTGCACTGAACATAAATAATGATTTTTAAGATAATAAGTTTTGATTGTTTTAGTTTAGCAAAATTGCTCTTTATAAAAGAGTAAATTATAGACATTCTCGTTTTAATATCTATTAATTATTTTACTTATTTCGTTATTTAATTTTTTTTGTTTTGGTATTTATTTTAGATGTATTTCATGTGTTTTATAACCTGACAATAACCTGACAATAAAAAAAATAATTATAGTTAAATTGATTAAAAAAGAAATGTCATATTTGGTAAAAGTTTCTGTTCTAATTAAAATAATTTCTAACAAAATTGTCTAGGCTGCATACATACTACGCAATTGTCATTTGGCGAATGCCATTGAAATTAGATGCCAAATTGCATTTGCCAAAGCTGTTTAATTGAACGTGTGTGTCTCTCTCTCTCTCTTTCTCTCACACACTATCGTTCTCTCTGTGTGTGTGTGTGTGTGTGTGTTGTCTCCGTTGTGCGGGCAGCAACGAAGCGCTACAAATTTTATGTTTATTACACCTTAATAATGCGTGTTTACAAACAAATCACGTTCATGGCGCAATCAACGCGCAGCAATCGGCATCAGCATCGACAGGAAGAGGGTGAGGGAGAGGGACAGCGACTAGGTGGGGAAAACAGAGAACCCTTTGGATCTCAAGTTGTGTCCATGCTGACTAGTCAGCTTCCCATCAACGTCAGTCGCTTGGTGCAGAGCGCACGCATGCGCACTCAAATTATATGGTAAAGGATTTTTATTGGCAGCTCGCAGCGCTTTCCCCCTTAAGCCCCACCCCCCTCCCTCCCTTACCATGGCTGAGACGCCGTCGCCATTGATGTCTAGTCGGACAATTGCCTCTTACTGTCTACGTGTATTTATGTGTGTGTGTGTGTGTGCTTGTTAGAGTGAAAAGCTGTCCTGACTGTAAGTAAGCCAGTAAGTGAATGAGCAGCAGGGGCAATGGGGCAAAAACGCGGTCTCTGGAACTCTGCCGAGCTAAACTTGGACTTGGACCTAGACTCGAACTCAAACTCCGACTTGGACTCGAACTCGAACTCGAACTCGGACTCTTGACTCTGTCCAGGTGCCATAATGGGCATGCATTTTCTAGACATTACAGTGCGCTCCTGCGGTTTGGGTGGGTGCGTGTCTGAAGCAACAACGGCAGCAACAACAACAACAACAGCAGCAGCAAAAACAACAGCAGCAGCAACAGTGGGGCACAACCAATACACTGTGTGGTTGCTGCAACTCTGCTTAAGTGGATACTCATTGGATGCGCCTGCTTAGCGCACTTGTATGTGTGTGTGCCTGTGTGTGTGTGTGTCTGTATATGTGTATGCGGCATATCCTCGAGGCAGCATGCATTGTTTGTGTACTCGTATTCAAATATGAATACTTACATTATCGCGTTTGCTTAATCGCAATCAACAATTTAAATACCCTGTGCCGAGGGTAACATAAGTTTGTGCAAATGTATGCAACATGCAGTAGCAGGCGTGGCAGATTCCCTACAATTTATATATTTTTTGATCCACATCAAATGTCACGTTGATATAACCAAGTCTGTATGAACAAGCATATCTTAGAAATGTTAAGAGCTAGAAGCACCAAATTTAATATGTATATTTCGTAGATGTATCTGCAGGCAGATCACATTTATTTCAATATCTATCAAAGTTCAAAACTGCCCAGATTAATAAACACGCACTCGAGAAATATTTAACAAACTATTATACGAGCATATGTCATCGGGCGAAAGGAAGAAAAATTATAAATGTTTCTAAAAGTCATATTTACAATTTTTGATTTGGGGACTTACAATATTTTTTATATTCATGATATTATTGTGGAATAAAGGGCATGTTGATAATATGGCAACGCCTCAACATTAAACAGATCAAAAAAGCCCAAAATATTTTATACATCTAAAAAAATATAACGGAAGTCGCAAAATTAAAATATTGCTAGATAAAAAACTGGCTTGAATCAAGTTTTTATACTTGGTTTAAGAAAATTCGAAAAATTACCATACTAATGGCATCTCACTGGATTGATTTTATACCGGAATCCATTATTTTTTTTATATATAGTATTAAGGTATCAAAGTACCTGTGTGCAGAGTATCTTTGAGTTGTGCACTTTCTACTTAATCTTTCTTACTTGATGTTTTTTGCTGCAGGACACACCCAAATGTAGTTTGTGGAGAGAAACAGTAGAAGAGGAGAAAGAGAAGGAGAAGAATTAGGAGAAGTGGCTGGTGTAGCATAGTTGATGTGGAGTTAGTTCTTTCGACATCCGCTTTGTATTGGCATTCGCTCCACTCACTCACTAACTCACAAAAACAAAAAAAATGAAATAAATACTCACACATTCATTCGCATGCCCAATTCGAATTCGTTCGCATGTGACAATGGCGAATTAAATCGCGTATGCAGACAAACACCCTCATGTTGTCTACGTTGTTATTGTTGTTGTTGCTGGTGTTGTTGTTGTTGTCTACGTTGTTGCTCAGGTTAACGAGCATAACGCAAAACAAACTTGATTCGCTCTGCCCACTTCATACCATCCCCTTCACCTTCCTCAACCTTTGTGTAACCCTCTCCTGAAATGATTTCCAAGTTGGATTCAGATTGAGATTCAGATTTGGATTTGAATTCAGATTCAGAGTCATTGGCTTTTTATTAATTGGCAATTATTCTTTTCCCTGCCGCTTTGTTGTTGTTATTGTTGTCTTTCGTTTCTAATTTCTTATGTTTTATTGCGTTGTCGGCAAATGAAATTACGCTCGGCATACAAAACTCTTTTGTATATATTTTTTGTTTAAGGGGAAATACAAAAAATGTATCTTTATCTCTGGCTGTTGGCTTGAGCTAAATTTGAAACTTTGATTTAATTTTAATAACACTTTCGCTGGCATGTGAAGTAGCCATTAATAAAGCGCAAGTAAAAAGCAACAGATGCTTTACTTAACTTAGTTAATCCAATAAAATTTAACCAAAAACTTAACGAGGTCGCGTCTAATCAGGTGAAAAGTCTAACAAACGACTCAAACACAACAACAACAACAACATAATAATAATAATAATAATAATAATACTGATAAATAAAAAAAAAAACATAATAAATAATACAAAACAAGTGATTTGACTTTGAGCCTTGTCTTTTTTTATTTTTATTTCGAATTGCAGTTCAACTCACTTCACAACCCCAAAAAAAAAAGTTTAAAAAATTTCTAAAGGTTTACCTTAGGTTTATTCGACTGAACAAAATGCCAGAAACTGCAGCTTAATCATTTTCCCAAGCCAAGTGAAAATAAGCGAAAAGTGATCAACATTATCATACCACATCAAAACAGCAACAACAACAGCTTCGATGCCCGTCAAAATGCCACCGCAACCACAGCATTTGTCAGGAGCAACACCAACAGCAACAGCAACAACAACAGCAACATCGGCTACAGCTAATGGCGGACCACGTGTCAGCTTCAATCGAGATGTTCATGTGAAGCGAATAGGTCAGTGTGTTGTGCTAAGGAATATAACCTCAAAATAACCACAACACACACTCACTCACACCTACATACACACTCGTACTGACACACTTATAAATTCATATAACTAAACAGCTTGGAAATTAAACTTTTAATAGATGTTAGAATCGACTATTGAGAATATAATCGAATTTAAATAAGCAATTTAATTTTTACGTACTTCTTCAACATAATTAATTTAATAAAATTTCAATGAAAATTTGATAAAAAAATATATAAAATAAACATTATTTTTGATTTTTAATTATTTTACTTATGATTACTTTTGAGCAAAAAAAAATTACAGTCAAGAAATAATCATTATTTTTTATCAAAAATATAAAACTCCAAAAATAATGATTATTTATTGATATAAAAAACCTCATAAAATAACGATTATTTCTTGAGTTTTATTTGTTTGCTCTTAAATATACATTATTTTATGAGTACACTAATAATAAATTCTATTATATTTGAAGACCATGGTGAAATTGCATAAGTTACACTTATAGAAAAATTTTGGCATATTTCATGCTCTTTTAAAAAGATTTTTCCCTGAAACAAACATTTTCATAAAGAACGTTGCAAACTTGTCTAAAGCCTTAGAAAGCTAACTCCAGCTTCTTAATTAGTTTATTAAACTTTAGTTAAATAATTTGCTGAGTCATGTTCACTCAAGTAAAGTTAATAACAGACAGGTGGTAAAATTTCGACAGCTGTGTGAATCTAGTTCCAATTAATGTGTATAAAATGTAATATTTTTTTGTTTAAACTTTGTATTATATTGTGAGTTTATGCTAGATAAATTGCATTAATATGCAGAAACTTGTTTTAATACTCTTTCCTTTGCCTAATAAGTGCACATCATGTTGTACATACAAATACACACATACATATGCATACGCTAATTTTGGTCAATCAATGTCGCTAACATCCCACGCTGCCCCTCCACATGATCAACGAAATGACTACATAATTCAACTAACTAATTAACTGGGCAGTCGCTGTCACAAGCGATTGTTGGATTGTTCGACTGTTCGACTGTTGTGTTCTAAGATGGTCAGAGATCTTGGCAAGCGAATCACCTTCGTGTTGTTTCCAAAATGGTCGTGTTGCCCCGAAGGCAGCTGCACAAGCACAAGCACAGCAAATGTCATTGGGCTGCACTGAACGAAAGAATTAAGTACATTCAAATTGAACATCTGTACCAATAAATCTCCTTTCTCTCCTTCTCTCTCACACTCTCCCCATCTGTCTCATTCACATGATCAAATTTTATCTAATTCATTAGCAAACCTGTTGCAAATTTACATTATTGGATAAACAAGTGCTTAGCATTATGTATTTGGGCTGCACTGCAAATAAAATATCAGTTCCAATTAATCTCCTATTTCCCTATCTGTTGCAAATTTTCATTCTTAGATTAGTAAGGGCAGTGTATTATAAGCTGAATAATAGTGTTTAAATCAAAGGACCTTCCTTATTTAATTGTTTAACCGAATCGAACAACTAGTTAACTAATCAGCTTGTTTCGTACATGAGCGAATTAATTAAGTAATTCATTTAATGAGCCAAGGAATGCATGGTTAAACCATTTCATCTTATTGAACTAGAGATCTTGCAATTCTGAGGATGGTATTTAAAAAATAACAGCATATTCTCATTATAATCTGGGAATTTTCAATAATATTCGAGCTTTTCATGTTTTGGTCATATATATTTCTGAAATCTATAATGCTTCCTTTCTCTAAGTGCATTATGGAGTTGCATAATT
This sequence comes from Drosophila phalerata, assembly GCA_951394115.2. Classification (NCBI taxonomy): domain Eukaryota; kingdom Metazoa; phylum Arthropoda; class Insecta; order Diptera; family Drosophilidae; genus Drosophila; species Drosophila phalerata. The sequence continues at coordinate 19,809,087 of OY729850.1, forward strand.
CTTAGCATTATTTTGACGAGTGTCTGATTTGATATATTGATTATATGCTAGCGAGTTGCCAATTTGCGAATCATCACATATGTTCACACACAGATGTGTGTATGTTTGTATGTATTTATTTATTTATATTTCTATATATATTAATATAAGTATAAACAGAGCGAGTGAGAAGTGGGCGAGTAAGCCAGAACGAATGCCAAAAGCAATGCTCGTAACAATGCCGCCTCAACAATAAAATGTAGTTTACCTTGAGAGCTTCAGAGCACACACACTCACACACTCGCATGTATAGCACATACACAGAAAAATAACTATTTTAAATAAGTAGATATATTTTATAAGGCATTACAAGCTCTAAAGTAGAGACAACACGGCCACACTCTCTGTTTGCTGCGTCTGTCTGTTAAAAAACTAAAGTATCACTTTGCACATCAGTCGAAGGGGTGGCTAGAAGAGGAAGAGCATCTGGGAAGATATAGAAGAGGGAGGGAAGAAGGTGGGTTAATGGGGAAACTGAGGCAAAAGCAAAAACTCATCAGTGGCACTCGCATTAAATGTGTATGCCAAGTTGTGACTGCGACTGAGACTGAGACTGAGACTGTGGCTGCTGTTGCAGCTGTCTGTTTGTCTCCAGAGTCGACTACATTATTATTGTTATGATTATGTCTGGCAGCAGCGACAGCATAAGCCACAACAGCAACAACAGCAACAACAACAACAACTACAACATCAGCAAGAAGAGAAACAATCGCCAGTCACAGCGACCGCATTTAATTGCAGGGCAATGCGATTTATTCCAAAGTCGGAATGGAATTTATGGCGACTGTCTGAAATGAAGAAATTAAAAATTGATTATGACAAAAGCGGCACAAATGTAAATTATTTAGCTGCCTTTAATAGATGCGTCTGTGTATGCTAAACTCTCCGAGCCTCTGCCTCAGTTGGCTCTTCTCTTTTCTTTCTTCCCCTCTTTCACCCATCGTCATTGCCTCTGACCAAATGCATACGCTGAACAGCAGCGTATTTAGTAATTGGCATGCCACGTTCGTTGCCTGAGTCTTTTGTTTTTGGACGACTTGAATTTCCTTATGGCTTGCTGTCGACTTGGCAGCTTACATTGATCTCATATGGGTTTTAGTTCTTATTTTGTTTGTAATTAACGTTAACTACCGCTCAAATTAAGTAACAGATTGTGGATTGCTCGAATTTGTCTTTTTCGACCTTGTTACGTGCTCTAGCTAAACTTGGTTAATTAGTAATTACCATAAGAATTTAAGAAAAGTGTTGAAAAGCATTTTAAATTTTTCGGTTTTAATACCTAAATTCTTAGAACTCTAACAATATTTTAGAAGTTCTTGAAATTAACTTATTTTAATAAATCTTTATCAATTTAAGATTTTAAATACGTGTACATTCAATGGAATTTTTCTTTACAAAATCTGCAAAAACTCCACCAAACTTAACAAATTCGTGTGTGGAATGGTTTCATTAATTTTGTCTATTTTTAAAACATTTAACTCTGATTAAGTTACGAAAATAAGTTTAATGTTTTAAAGTCCTATCTTAAAACGGCCAAGGCGCCATCGTTTAAAGTTTAACGATCGTGTATATATAAATAAATTATATTCATATATTTAGTATAATAATGCTTTAAATGACTTTGTTGCTCACATGCAAATTGAGGCAATTATGTGAGAAAAAATGATGAATTAATTTTAGCTCAAGATGCGCCACACATTAATATACTCGTATATGTATGTATGTATTTACAAAGAAATTGTTTCGACTCTGGACTAAAAGCACTTTTAATTTGAGAGGTTCTTTAAAAGACTACTAATTACAGCAAATTTTCTTAGCCTGTACGAATAAAACTTACTTGATGATCTTATGAATGCGAGAATATGATTTTGAGTGCTAGTGTGAATATGAATATGAGTGTGAATATGAGTCTAAATCAGTGTATGTGTGTGTATTTCGCCAGGCAACCTTGCGAAGCGACAAATTTGGCTAAAACCAGTTACGCTGTAATACAACTCAGATGTAAGGCTGCCAGCTGGCATTTGTACTTGTTGTTGTTGTAATTCTCGTTGTGGCAATGGTTATCGTAGTTGTTGTAGTTGTTGTTGTAGCTATTTAGGCGGTCGTCTTCGTGATGCACTTGCAGATTGGAAGGCGGACAAGTGTAGACAGACAAGAGAGCAACACGAGATTGGCAGCAGCTTTTTATACTTGCACAGTCGTCACTCGCTAATGAGAATATTTTAGACTACAAATTTGCAGTATAGTTCGCATATAGGAAATACAAAATCTTTTGTAATCAAATCTGTTTAATTCGATTTTAAGTACTTCTAGCAATTGCATAATTATGAATGTTTTGTGCTTTTGAGTGACTACTGTATTGGACTTTAATTGCCATTAATTGACGCATAGCTGTAGCTGTTTCTCTATATATTTCTTCCCATTCTGGGTCTTGATGACATAATTCACATAATTTATGTTTCAGTTAAGAGAATGTATCTCAAGTCGAGTTCAAGAGAGTTTACCAAGCTAATGCGACTCTTTAATTGTGGTGGCAATGTGATGCTGCTTCTACAGTTAACCGACAACCATCTGTGATTGCGTAATGCATACGATACGTATTCGTATATGCAATTTGCACTTTAATACATCTCCGAGTACAAAATACAACGTAAGCAAATGAGCAACTTTTTGCTCCGTTTGCTACTGTATTTAAATTGTATCTTTAATGTATAATACGTATTTTAATGAGCTCATATATGTTTTAATTAATTATTTTAATTGTTTGACCGAAGAAGAAGAAAAAGCATAAGCATCATTATGAAATTGCCATGGCGTTTCCGACTCGTGCATTATTTTTTTGCACCGTTCGCTTGCTGTGATTTTTAATTTGTGGCTAGCTTTGAATTTGATTAGCTTTTTAAGGGGCCGTGCATACCCCACGTCAATAAGCTGAGCAAAAGTGGGTATGTCCAACTACAAGATACGTTTGTTTTTGCATAGCAGAAAGATTAATAAGAAATGTTAATCATAACATAAATTTTTAAATAAACATATTTAAAAGTATACAACTTATTTAATACAAAAGAGCCATACTTTTGTCAATGTTTAGTTTAGGTTTCAGTTAACAAACTGATATATATTTTAATGAAAAAGTGTAAACAAATTATTGTCTTATATAGAAATATTAAAATACTGCCTTAAAAATAAAATAAATAAAATAATTTAAAGACTTCAGTTTCTATGTATTAATGAGACAACTCGAGCTCAAATTTAAATTGATATTCAATAATCATCCAGAAATTAATTAAATTTATTAATAAATATTTATTGTTATAGACGATTTTTTATTTTTCGTCATTCAATATATAAATAAAAAAAATAAAAACTTAGTAATAGCTTTGAAATAGCTTTCAATACAGGGTATTTTATAGACGAATATACATTGCATTTTACCTATATATTTGTTGGTGATGGCTTTGTTTGTACTCCTCCTACTACGCAATTTTCACATGGAATTGCCTTGCTCGAATTTGTCAAACTTGATTATTGTAGTTGGAGCCGCACAGCAGGGCGGTTGGATGGGGGAGGGGCAAGGCGGGGCATGGCGGGGGAGCAACAACAACGATGATCTTTGGGACTGCCCGCGCACGCCATCGCCACCATTAAAATGCCATTTATGTTTTTGTTTTTTATTTGTTCATAACTTTATAATTTGCATATTCTGTTTTATAGAGCCAGCAACAGAAACAACAACAACAACAACAGCATTAAATACAAAAACTGTCAGTCAGGCCAAAAGAAACTTAATTAATAAGTAAGTCTCATTTTTGGCATCGCCTGCCCACCATTTCGCACTATTTTGCTTTTGTGACATTGGCGTAGGCAGCAAGCAACTTGACTTCCCCCATTCCCTCTCTCCCCTTCTTCTCTTCTCGCCTCTCTCACCTGCCAGCTGCCTTGTAACTGGCCGCTGTTCGTTTTTGCGCCGTTGTTGGCCAAGTCTCAGTCAGGTTCTTAGCCTGCTTGGCATTGGGTGTTGTTGTCGCGGTCGCCAGTTATTAAATGTGTGTGTTTTTCAAGTGTGTTTAACAACGGTTGAACGGAGAAGTGTAGAGAGTGCGGTGGTGCGGGCAAATGGCAAGTGGCAAATGGAGTTGTCGATCTGTTCACTTTTTTTTTGGCTCAATCAAGCAACTCGAAAATTCTCCCTCTTCTTGTGCTTCTTGGCCAACTCCGGACGCCATTTAGCCTGAATCTCGCATTGAATTGCAAAGATTGCGTCATTTGTTTATCGAAAATGTATATTGAAATGAGTCTGAGATTATTTTTAGCGAACTTTTTGGCACTCGGCTTGCCGTCTAAATACTGTGTGTCTTTTGTGTGTTCGTTTCGCTTACAGTTGTTGTTGTTGTTGTTATCGTTGTTGTTGCTTGCTCTCACTTAATGTGATGTTGACAGCTGCTGCTGTGTGCTAAAACAAGTTTGTCGCTTAAGTCTTTCGTTAATGCCAGACTAGCGCGAATGAACCGCGTCCATTCTTTAGCGAAAGTTTCTATTTGTATTTGTTTTGAAAGTCATTCGAGATCAGCTAAATACACCAACAATAAGCCGATACAACAACAGCAACAACAACAGCAACAACTCATGTGCATAGCAGCTATTTTAATTGGAGCCAGCGAGTAGCACGATTTGTTTGAGGCGGCAACAGGATCGAGCAGGCAGGCAGGCAGGCACATGTCAATACAGTTCGCTTATTTACATACTTGTCACATTCGAGAACTTGGCTGGCTGCCTGGTTGGCTGCTTGGCATTTGCCTTCAAGGACGCGACGCGCTGCACGCGGCATTGCTTTTGATGTGATTAGGAGGCTGGCAGCCAAGGCAAGCCTGGGAATCCTCTCTCCTCTCCGTGGATATGCTCTGGTCAACGATAAGAGCACAAGGGCATTCAATTATTTCAATTTCTGGAATGAGTGCGCGGTCGTTTAGCATTGGAATTGCTGCACTGGGACCCGCCTAGATAAAGCTAAAGCCTTCGCCAGGCCCAGTCTCCGTCTCAGTCTCCATCTCAGTCTTCTGGCCCAGGCCCAGACTTTAGACCAGGCCCAGGCCTAGGCTAGGCCCGATGAAATCGAAAGTGCGCAGGTTAATTGAAATGCCCCAAAGGCGCGCCGCACTGCCGCTCTGTGGCATGCCACAGTCGAACGGCCATGAGCCTCCAGATCTTTGGCACTGGCATGCCACTGCCCATTTGCCTTTCGCGTCTTCCTCTCATGCCCCCCTGTCGGTTCATTAGCGCTCCCCACTTGAACTTAGACCAGTAGTGGTCACACAATGCGGGTGCTCAGGGAGGGAAGGGTGGAGAGGAGTAGGGAGGTGGCAGAGGAGGGAACGCGACAGCCCTAATAGCCAGTTATCTGGACACTTGACAGCTTGTGGGCGCGATTGATATGAATCATGTTCAGCCTTGCGGTTGCTCTTAATGTGGCATCCACATGCCATCTTGGGTTAATCTGAAATCTCACAAAAAAAACCTCTACACGAGGTAAAAGTCTAGTGACGAAAGCAATTTTTAGATCCAAAATTTCTGATATCCAATTGTGTGACGAGCTAAATTCAGTTTATTATAAAAACTTTAAATAAAAATAAAAATTATTAAAAAAAAAAAAAAAACACGAAAATTGGCATTGTGCACTGTGCTTAAAAAGGGAGAGCTTCTTTGTACATAAAAATTACTTTTTGCACAGTGCCGAATACCAATTTTCGTGTTTTTTTTTTTTTTAATAATTTTTATTTTTATTTAAAGTTTTTATAATAAACTGAATTTAGCTCGTCACACAATTGGATATCAGAAATTTTGGATCTAAAAATTGCTTTCGTCACTAGACTTTTACCTCGTGTAGAGGTTTTTTTTGTGAGATATCAGAAATTTTTGCAAATGCTTTTGCTTTTGACATTTTAACTTTATCATAAATGCAGGGAGATAGTAAAAAATATAGCTAAGAGACTCCGCCCCTGTTTGCTTCGCTCGCGTTACTACTGTCTACTTTTCATACTAAGACTTTTCGCCCGATCGGTCCTATTTTAGCTATCTGATATAGTGGTTTGATTACCGGTTACCAATTTCGGTCAGGATGTATAAAACTAACTTAATCATTTAATGCATATTCTATCAATTTGGTTAAAATATCTCATAAATCAAAAAAGTTTTTCATACTAAAACCTAATTTTGACCAGATCGGTCCTATGACAGCTATATGATATAGCGGTCCGATATGAACCAATTTCGGTCAGGATGTATAAAACTAACTTAAATGCATATTCTATCAATTTGGTTAAAATATCTCGTAAAACAAAAAAGTTTTTCATACTAAAACCTAATTTTGATCCGATCGGTCCTATGACAGCTATATGATATAGTGGTCCGATTTGAACCAACTTTGGTCAGGATATATAAAACAATGTAAAATGCGTATTTTATCAGTTTGGTTGAGATATCTCATAAAACCAACAAGTTTTTAGTACTAAAACGTGATTTTCGAACTAAAACGTGATTTTCGACCGATGGAAAAATATATATATTCAGTTAACAGGCAATATCTTCCAAACCCCTTAACCAAAATTTATGTGTTATATACCAAAAAACGCAGAATTTTACGTACTAAAACATACATAAATTTAATAAAAATCGTTAGAGCCGTTTTGTCAGAAATCGCCAAAATATAAGCTAAAAAACCTTATTTCACCTGTAAAGTGTTACCTGAGTACTTTAGAAAAAAAGTTTGAAGGTACGTCAAAAAGCCCTTAAACTCACCTTTCCAATGATATATAGGACATATCTGTAGCTTCTATGGTGTGCCAACTATTGGGGTTTCAATTTTAGCGGGAAATAGCGTTTTCCCGCTAAACTAGCGGGAAATTCAAAAAGTCGTAGAACAAACATTTCTATATTTTTGAAAAGAAACAAATCCTCATCATTACATCTAAGCTTTTTTAGCGCTTTGATACGCGCAAACGAACCGACAAACAAACTGACTTTTCATCTCATTTTGAGAAGTCCACTAAAAATTTCAAATTTTATTATCTTTCGAACCAGTTATCGGATTTGGGTGATTTGGGTATCAATCGACGCGTATTTTTGATTAGAATTTTTTAAAAATAAAAAATTTTACAAAAAGGCCCCAACGGCCCCATTAGCTGCGATCGTTTAAATTTTTCCCCTCCCACTTACACCCCCGTATCTCAGGAACCAGGTGAGTTACAAAAAGTTTTAGTATGCCATTTTGTAAGTTAGGACTCAACCTTTCGATCGGTATATAACTCGATCTGATCGGACAGTCGTAGCAAATTTTCCAAATTAGCTGTAAGTATATCTAGTCGCCTTTCGCACCCTTCTTGCTGCTTTCGTCACTAGAGCGAACTGCCGTTCGCAGTGATAGACGCCAGTGAAAGTCGATTCCGATTCTGTCAGAAGTATCACTAAACCAACAACAACAGCCGCAGTAATGTCAATATTGTGGCATGCCACGACAATCAAATTAATGTGCATACAAAAATAAAAAACGAAGATTTCAACTTCTGCAGCTTAAAAAATATATAATTCCGATTAGGATCCATAAAAATATCAAAACCACTATTTTTTTATATTTTTAATGATTGACGTGAAAGTGTATTTGCCTTTGATTCCAAGATACTTTTAACCAAATTCTGGAAACAATTGATGGTAATGGAAAATTAATTTCTTACTGTTCTTTATAACATGGCACTTAAAGATAATGCTATAAAGACAGTTGTTCCTTTGATTCTATGATAATTCTATATAGTTTTGAATGTTCTAGTCCTGAAATGAGTTTTGATACTCATCTTGTCAGGATCGGAATAAAAACACTAAAGATTTGTTAACATTACATTAATCAGTCGTCATTTAAGACTAACGTCATAATTTTCTATGGATCTAATATTTTAGCAAATTTTCCCTAGGTCGCAACTTTTAATATAAACATTAAATTGAAGGGATAAATTATAAAGAAACCAACAGAATTCACAAATTTATTTATACTACCCTCTGTATGAACCAAAAAGAACCGGAACAGGCGCACAAGTTGTGGCACGTTGTGGCAAGTTGCCAGTTGCGTTCGGGACCAGTTTGCAATTTGGTGAAGGCTGAAAAATTGGATCAGATGCCTTATCGCAATGCCGCAATGCGCCGAAAGTTTTTCTCAATTTTTTTTTTTTTTTTGTAAAATGTTGTTGTTGCATTTCGCATAGCGGCAATTCCCGTAGGCACTTTTTATGCTCATTGAAAGTCGGAGTTGGAGACGGTGTTAGAGTCATTGGGGAAGCGATTCGGAGTCATTCGGCATGGGCATACAAATCATAGAGCCCGTTGGCCATGGTACGAATTCATTAAGTGGATCGATGATTAAATTAATGAATGGCTTTCAGCGCCTTTTGCGTGGTATTGTTGTTGTTTTTGTTGTTGTTTTTCGGTCTCTCAACAAGCTAAGCGCAATCAATCATAGCTGCACTCGTTGAAACCAAAGTAAAGTCAGAGTCCAAGTCCGAGTCAGATCATTGTTAAGATCGCTGAGAATGTGGCAAAAGGCAGAGGCAGAGGCAGAGGCATTTACTGTTATGCTTGACATTGACTTTAGTTTCACTCGCTGCCGCGTGGCAGGCGGCAACAACTGTCGCTTAGTTGCAATTTATGTTTTCCTGTTGCCTAAAAGCAGCCACCACCTCAAGCTAAACATCAACAACAACACAATGTGATGGGCTTCACGAGTAACCACAACCTCGCATGTCGACTGACAGCCACAGCAACCTATCAAACCACATAAACATACACACACACACACACACACATACAGGTATGTGCGTATGTGGTGCATGCATGTCTGTCTGTGTGGTGCATAGCCACATTTTACCTTGACACATTTAGCTTGACAGTTGATCGCATCTCATCATTTTGGCAAGTTGCGATCTCTGTTCGCAGTTCGCAAGAGTAAAAACAGGTAAACACTCAATGGAATTGTGGTTTGCTCTTTCTTCAGTGCTTTATTTCCACAGATCTTTAATAAATGCGTTATTTAAGAGACTCACTTAACTTACTTAATGATGATATCAGCACTATGAAAACAAAAGACTCGATGAACCTAACTAAATTGACAGATATCTTTTGAGTAAAAAGAACTACGTTTTTTTTGAGTGTATTATTAATGATTGTGAAATATATTAGAAGATTCTGTTTCTCAAGGTTAATCTTAATAAATTGAAAGAGCAATTAAATCGCTTAATAAAAAAATCACTTAATTTTTATGTCAATTCTTCGTGAGTCAGACATGATATCAAATAGCTTTCACTAAGTATTCAGATACTTATTTGGGGCAATCATTCATAGTATTCCTGAATGTGTTTCGTTCTGTCTTTAACAATTCGTAAACTTTCCGCATGAATTGTGTTTGTTTTAATGGATTGTGATGGCAATGTGACACCTGCCACGCCCAGCTTGTCATTATTCATTCTATTCAAATTGGAAAATGTGGAATTAGTCACAGCTTCGATAACTTTCTTAGTTTAAAGAGTTGCACATGTGGTTGCCAGTACAATTGGCAGTAGAGGTTGTCTTGCAAGTGCAATTTCCATGCATGTAAAACAAATGACTTAGGCAACAAACTTGCAGCATGTTCTATCGCTTAACAAGTGCTGAGTGTCAAGATGCGTAATCTCATGCGTACTGTGTTGTGATTGCTCCCGTTCGAGGCACTCTAGTTGAGTTGATGAGCCGCCAAGAGGCACACAGAAACAACAACAACAACAACGACAAAAACAAAATAGGAAAAAAAGAAAAAATAGAGAGTTAAAAAAGCTATCAAAGAACACGCACGTTTCAACTGTTGTTGTTGTTGCTTGCTGCTTACTGTTGTTATTGTTGTTGTTGTTGCTGCTTGGTGTTCAGCTGGTCAGCAATCTTGTTTTGCTCATGATGATCGCTTTTGTTGTTGCTGCTGCTGCTGCTGCTTAAGATAGCGCGGCACGTTTTTTGTTTTCGGGGTATTAAATAATAATGATTATGAACAAGTGAGGAAGTGGAAGAAGAATCTTTATGATCATCGAATAGAAGCCCGGCCAGACCAGGCAGTCAAGTAGTTGCCACGTTCTTCCTCTTGGCCAAGAGGTCTCTTCAATGGCCATTAGCGCTTACAGCGCCCGATTACAGACTACACGGTTCCATAGAAGCGAGACGTGGGCTAATGCCAAATCCATTGTGAGTAGCACAATGAAGCAGCATCGGACCTGGTTCAGCATCCAGCTGCCTTATTTAGCAGGCAGCTGTTGCCAATTCACACTTTGAATTTCTGTCTTGTGGCAAAGTTATTACATCATCGTTGGGTCAAGCGGGCGATGATGGCAAATGTGCTAATTGTCGTTACATGAATGCGAGCTAGTTCTGCCTATAAACAATCTTACTCATTAGATTTATTCTTGGCTTAGTTATTTAATTATTTGTTTACTAGTTAGTAGCGTAGCACAATGCGTGCTTCAAGTCCCACTGTACCTTTCATTCAGAAAATAAAACTGATTCTCCTTTTATTGTGTATTCAATTATTTTATTTAATAAGTAAAATTATTCATTTATTATTATTGATATTATAAAAAAAATATATATTAATTTTAAACCAGCCAACAAAAACTTATTCCTTATTTTGAATTATATATAATATTTTTGTCAAATAAACATTACAACTTGAGTATTAGTTTTACACATTAGTATTCTTTTATTTTGTTATACAGTGATAAAAAAATATTCTAAAATCAAGATTTCAGATCTCATAACTAAGAGTTTTAGTCTAAACAAGTGGGAAAGGCTATAGTCGAGATCCCGACCATAGGATACCCGTTACTTATTTCAATACATTATCGATTCAATTCTAATGTCATACTTGGGTTGCCAGAACTACTTGAGAATTTGAAGCATTCTAATAAGGTTTAACAATACAAAAACTATTGCATACTCTAGGGGGAACCTGTTGATCCAACAACTTAGACACGCAATAACTGCTGTTCTACTTGTCCGATCTTGTTGCGAATCAGTGGGATAATAGATAATAATAACAGATATCGGTTATTACCAAAAAATACGTATTATATGAAAAATTGTGGGTGAGGTGGTTTTTCGCGATTTGCGGGGGCGGAGGTGGGCGTGGCTTAAATTTGAAACAAACTTGATCTGCGTGAGGTATATGGAAATCTGTGTGACAAATTTGGTTATTCTATCTCTTATAGTCTCTGAGATCCTTGTGCTTATACAGACGGATGACCAGTTTTTCGCGAATTACGGGCGTGGAAGGAGGCGGGTCCAAAATTTGAAACAAACTTGACCTGCTCCAACGCATTTCTGATCTACGTGTGAAAGTTTGGTTACTCTATCTCTTATGGTTTCTGAGATCTAGGCGCTCACACAGACAGACAGACGGACAGACGGACAGACGGACAGACACACATGGCTATATCGACTCGGCTATTGATGCTGATCAAGAATATATATACTTTATGGGGTCGGAGATGCCTCCTTCTGCCTGTTACGCACATTCCAACGAACACAATATACCCTTATACTTATTTTTTATAAGTAACGGGTATAAAAATGAGTCGAGAACATAAAATTCAGAAAGTTTGAAAACACATTGGGTACAATAAAATATATGTAAAATATAACATATTCATATTTTCCTAACAATTCTTCTTATTCTTACAAAAGAGTTGTAGATAAATATTTTTAAATTTTAGCAATTTGGTCTTGGAATGTTCTTTTTTAAAAATAAATAGATTAGATGAATGTTCTTTATTTTAAGTGTATAGCCCATATTTTTATAGTCCAGTTAAATTAAAACTGAGTGATATATATTTTTTAATTGTATGTAGTTAACTGAGACTCTAATTAGTCGTGGGAAGAATGGTCCTAATTTGATCATTAACATGTTTCTTATTAAATTCTTCTTAGGTCTACAATAAATCTATTTGTTTTCTGTTTCTTTGTTTTGACTATTTCCATATTAGAGCTGTAGAAATTGTTGACAGTAGCAAAGACTGCGTCACATTAATATTTGATATAATTTAATTGAAAATCAATTAAAAAAAAAGAAAATAAAAGCTAACTTTAATATTAAATATTGGGTTGATATCAAAATGAAACCTAATACTAAATTGTAGGTATTTTATTTTATTATTATTTAATTTTAATTTTCCATTTCTGTTTCTCTCCTTCCTTTAGCTAAGCGTGCCAACGAGCCGTCGGAGTACGACTACGAAACGACAAATTTACAGCCGATTGGAGGAATACCACAAGGCTACCATCAACTGCCGCCGGACATTGATCCCGAGGATATACGCAAGGAGGCGGCACTAGTCATCGCCCAGGCAGGTCAGCATCAGAGCAAGGCGGCCAACGGGGATAACATACCCACATTCCGGGTCAAACAAAAGCGTTCGAGTGCGACTCCGAGTGATTCTCAACGCTTCCATTCGTTGCCCACGCGACGCAAAAAGGGCAAGCCTGTGGCAAGAAGTGTCAGCGACGCGGCAGCCAAGAAACCTGCAAAGCGACCCTCGATCTTTGGCCTCTTTAGTCGCAAGAGCGACACGAATGTCAATCAGTTGGAGAGGGATCCACGATTCGAGGAAGGCGGCGGTCGACGTTTGGTGCGCAGTAAAAGTGATGTTGGCAGTGGCCACAAGGAGGCAAAGAGTCGACTGACCAAGAGGAACGATCCCAATCCCACCAGTGTTAAGCCACAATTGACTCCTATCATTGAGCAATCGCAGCGGGAGGATTACTTTGAGCAGGATTACTTTCGGGAGCGTGAGAGACGCAAATCGGACGCTGTTACAGTGCGCGAGAAGAATGAGAGCGAGCTGGGATTGAGTGAGCTGCTCTCCCGGAGCCGTTCCCAGGCGGAGATAGACGGACCACTGCTAAAGCAACAATCAGGAGTCGGCACAGGCCACTCATCGGCCATATCGGCTGGAATTCGTGATCGCATCGAGACACTCAAGTCAAAGTCCAGCGAGAATATGCACAGTTCACAGCAGCCTGCGGAGAGATTGCCGCTGACCAAAGGTCGCACTGTCAACGGCCTGGTGAAGCGTCTCTCCATGGAGCGATTTTCACCCCAACCGGTTGTTATCACACAGCCGGCCTTCTCCTACATTCGACCCAACGAGGGCATCACCTATGCCCAGCTGGATCACAGCGAGGAGCCACCTCGTGCTTCTGGCCGAGACTCACGTACTCCACAGCGTGACTATGCTCCGGCAAGGCCTCCAAGAGCCGCCGACAGACCATTGCATAGTTCACCCCACCAGGATAGCTACTCCCCCACACAGAATGGCGGAGGAACCACAACAACAACGCGACTGGCGAGCTCCCATTCACCTTCACCATGGCAGCAGCTGAGTCCACGCAATCTCAGCGATGAGGACGAAGGATTGGGCTTTGAGACACGCAAGATCTACTATGAGGATGAGTTTTCGCAACGAGAAAGGGAGAGAGAACGAGAAAGAGAAAGGGAGCGAGACCGAGAGCGGGAACGTCGTTCAGAGCCACCAATTGTGCCGGTCATAAGAAGCGTTAGTCCTTCTCCGTATCTGGATGAGTTGGGTTATAGGCGGGCGCAGCTGGAGAACCGCATCCTAACTCGTCGTTTTGGCGAGGTTACCACATTGGAGCGACAGCACAATTCCCGACAAGAGCCGGAGAGAATGCGAGAGTATTACAGTCCAGAGAGAGAGCGACAGCAGGAGAGGGAGCAAGAGCTGGCCACTGAGGAGCGTTATCATCGCAATGCGGTTCGCTCTCATCCGGATGTGGTTGATTCAGGCCAGAGCACGCTGCCCAAGATGGAGAAGAGTTCTCGCTATCGCCACACCAAGTACTATGATGATGGTCATGGCGGTGTCAAGGAGACCTACGTGCGGGAGACCCAAAAGGATGGGCAGGTCCGTGAATCGCGACATCGTGAACGACTCGGTTCCTCGTCACGAGATCGCCACGATCGTGATTACAATTCTGTGGAGCATCAGGAACAAGAGCCGAAGAGCCTCGACTCGCAGCTAACGGGCACGGATCAGTATAGATCCTCGCCAGAGTTGCGCAACACAGAACGCGGAAGGTTGTCCCAGCAGCAGGACTATTGGCAGAGCAGCCTGAAGCGGGACAAACTGCAGCAGCGCAGCTTCGACAAGGGTGATTCGGGCATTGAGAATGATTTTCGCAAAGAGTCCTTCAATGGCGATCTAACCACAAGGTGAGTTATAAATGAGCGTTACCACTTATTATAATCAATATTTTCAGATAGGGTTAGACTGTAGACTAGACCCTAAGCTCTTAACCTTTAACACTTAAACAATAATTCAATCTTGTAGTCCATCCAAACCTTATTCCTGGTCCATTAATGCCTATAGTGACGAAAGTGCCCCAAAATTTCTAAAATAAAATTTTGTAATGCACGTACTTTCTAAAGAAAAAGCCCCAGCTAATCCCAATAAATAAAAATTAAAAAATATTTAGATTACTCGACTGTAGGATACCAATAGCCTTACAGACCGCGCCATTTTAAATTCTATGCTAATTGTTCCAATGACAGCTATATGATATGGTAAGCTGATTTGAACCAAATTTGGATTAAGTTAAATGCATATAGTATTCTGTTGGTTTGGTTAAGATATCTTAAAAAATATACAAGTTTTAATACTAAAATAAAACTTGATTTTCGACCAATCGGTCTGATGACAGGTATATGTCGTAAGCCAATTTGAGCCAACTTCGGTAAGAATTTATAAGACCAATTTAAATGCATGTTCTGTTAGTTTGGTTAAGATATCTTAAAATGGAGAAAAAATTAAATTTTCCACCGATTGTTTCTATGCGAGCTATATGATATAGTGGTCCGATCCAAAAAAAAGGTGATCTGCTTGCCAAGTAGAGGAACTTACATACCAAATTTTTTGTCTCTAGCTCTTATAGTTTCTGAGATACAAGCGGACGGAAAAACGGGCATTTCCTAATGCTGATTAAGAATATGATGCTTTCGTCACCAGCGTAGACCGCCGTCTGCTGTGATATTAAAGCGACTTTGTGAACCTCTTTTATAATAATCATAGTGTCACAATATTGGTGAAAAAATTAGTCGAATCTGATTTTAAGTAGTTAAAGTCTGTATAATACTGCTACCATTAAATATGTATATTATAATATAATAAATAAATATTAAATATTATTTTAATTTATGGAATTAATGAATTAATTTGCAGATGGCGCAAACGCACGGCCCAGGATGATATGAGGGCCAGCGAGTCCTTTTTGCGCAAGGAGCGTCGTGAGAGCGCCCAACAAATGCAACAGTTGGAACAGCAGCGACGTCTGCGTCGCGAACAGAGCTACGTCTACCGGGAGCGTTCCATTGACGATGGCTCACACTTCGATCCGCATCTGGACAAGTATCCGGTATCGACGAGCACATTGCGACGCCGCGAGCAACATTCCCAGGCGAAGCAGGGCGAGGAATCGAGCACATTGAAGCGCAACAAGAAACTGGGTGGCTTCGAGAAGGTCAAACAGCTGTTCACGGGAGCGGGCACGGGAACTGGCAGTCATGGTGGCAGTGGACGCAGCAGCACCAGCAATGTGTCCAGCAGCAAAAAAGATGCACAATCATCGCGTCTTACCAATGGCAACAGCAGCACTCTCAGTCGACGTGACAAGGATAAGGATAAGGACAAGGACAAGGAGAGGGAGAGGGAGAGGGAGAAGGATAAGAACAAGGAGCGCTACATGGTCCGGGAGGAGGAGATGCGTTCACGTTATCGCGAATATCACGCACTGACCGAAGACACCTCACGCGAACCAAAGGTAATTACATACTTTGATTTTCACACAGAATTAAAAATCTGGGCTTCACCAACTCGAGGGGATTTCAATACGCAATATATTTCGAAATCAAAATAAGAACAGATTAAAGATATTCACTTCCGACAAATCTTGCAGAAAGTGAAAATCGGAACAGGCTCGATTGATTTATGTATTTAAATTAAATATTCTTTTTATTGTGGGATTCCAGAATAAATTCAATTTAAAGTTTTCTCTTAGAAAATATTTTGACTATCGGGGATTTATCAAAAATTTGGCACATAAATAATATTACACTTATTACTGCGCAATTCCGTAGTGAAATCAATCTTTAGTTCGATCTAAGAAAATATTTTTGATCATTGGAATTCTTGTTATTGTGGAATTCCGGGATAAATTTAATCTTAGCAAATATTCTGACCATCGGCTTTTTTATTTGAACTTTGTGCTAAAATCAAAACATAAATTTTATGATATATTAGAAATTATTAGATATTTAGACTAGAATCTCAGAATGAATTATTTCTGTCTGGTATCTGTCTAATGGCCAATTAATAGAGCTTTTACCTAGGGTTCACTGACCCTTTTTGGGTCAGCTGCCGTGCTTCTGCTTAAACTCGCAGATTTGGTCATGGACCGCCCATTATTAATTTCATATTAATCAAGTCTGGCGGCGTTGCGTCTCTGCCACACACATGTCTCTCTTAAAGTCGCCCCCGAAATTCTACGCTACTTGCGAATTTTGCAATTGTTACTTCTTTTTTTTTTTTTCTCTTTTTACCATTTTTTCATTTTTCTTTCTGCATATATTTGTGTATTTGTAAGGCGCCTACTTCCTGCTCACTGCCACTATTTTTGTTTTACTGACAGTGTCCAAGTGGGCGTCCAGGCCGTGCCGAAAATGGTGCAGCGACAAGGCCTTATGTCTCTTAGAGACACGTCTCTGAGAACACGCCATATCAAATCGAATCCAGTGCTGGACTAGAACTATTTGGCAATGCTCGACTAGCAGTTGGCCTGTAAATGTTGCTCAGTTGAATTTCACAAACTTTTGTTTAAAGAATCACAGTGAACTCTCTATAGGTATTCTTGTGTAACTTCTAATCAATTTTTGTTATAATATTGAATTTTTAATATAAGAATTTATAAATAGTTTTTATTTTTGATTTTTATAATAAAAATTGAAAATGTGAATTATTATTTGATTTTTGTATACAAATTTAAATATAAGAATTATTTTTCGGTTCTTATATATAAATTAATTTTAATAGTTACAAATTATTTTTTTTTTATCAAAAATAATTATTAAATTTCAATTCCTAGAACGAAATTATAAACAGTTTAGTATTAGAATAAGCAGGCATAGCTCAAAGTTCTACATTGGTAATAATTTGACACACATTTATGAATATCTATATTTAAAAAAAAAATATCCAATTTCTCAGGTGCCTATAATATATGTATATCAGTTGCTATCTGGCTTTAGATCTGATAATTTATTAAATACTTTGTCTCCCCTCATTCTGATACAATCATGTCTAAATCGAGTAAATTAATTTAACCCTTTCCTTTGCACAGTATCCCAGTATTTACATTCAACTTTAATATATAAACCTTATATCTTAGAGTTTTCTTTGCTGATTTTAGCTTAAAGTTGACAAATGCTGTTTATGTGATCGCTATAACTGGTATTCACTAAATGCAGAAACAAGTGCTTTAGTCTTTTCCTTTGTCAGTATGTATTTGTTGTTCTTGGTTATACCCCATTTCACAGTTATCATTTGTGTTGGGTATTCAAATCAAGACGTAGCCGTCATAAAGAATGCTTGAAATTGTGTTTAAACAATAAACGGACGGCGTTGGCCAAATAGAGTTGCAAATTCAAGTTGGCAACGATTCAAACGATTCAAACGAGGCAGCGACGAGGCGTTGAGGCTGAACGTTTAAGCTAGAACAAAAGCAGCCACCACCAACAACAACAACAACAATAAAAACTACAAGCGATGCCCACGCAAGCAGCTGTCAGTGAGACAGTTTGTCAGTCTGTCCCTCAGTCCGTTTGTCAGTCTGTCAAGCTGACAGCTTGTCTGTTTGTCTGCTCGGAAATTAGGAAAGCTGACAAACGCGTCGCATTGCGTCGTCCAACGGGGCGTATGAGAAATTGATTAAAACAGCAAACACACACAAATACACAAACACATAAATAAATAATCGTATGTATATATGCTGAATTGCATTGCAAAGTGATTTTTAGGCTACTGTGCCGAGGTGTTTGAGCCATTGCGCAATCCATTGGCCATTAGCCATTAGCCATAGTATTCGTATTCGTATTCGCATTCGTATTTGTAGCTGCAGCTAATTTGCAATGCTTGAGCGCATTTGTAGGCCTTAATCGTGAAGAGGATGTCTGACAGCGGTTTGTTCTAAGCGGATGTTGCTGCAACACAAAGAGCTTGCCACACACTCCATCACACTCCACTCGGTGGCAATAAACGAATGAGCCAACGATTTCACTGTAATTCCCTTCCCAATTCCACAAAGAATTCCATCCTGCAGGAGCATTGTTCTTGACTTATTCCCCACTTTTCACATTTGCGGGGGCGAGGCGTCAATTCGATTGTGGCTTATGGATAGGTGTGGCCCAAGTGTGTGTGCGTGTGTGTGTGTATGTGTGTGTGTGTTTGGACCGTTGTCAAAATGCTTTGCGTGCTGATCAAAATTTGTTTCGAGTGTTCTGTTTGGTGGTAAACGATTTGGACAATATGCGGCCATTATTTATGCTCATGCCCGATGGCCATAAAAAAGAACACAAGACGCACCGAAATCGCCCAATAAAATACAAATAAAAATCATAAAAAATTAAAAAATATAAAATGCACAAAAAAAGAAAAAGAAATGTTTCAGAGAAACATTAAGTGCTGGCATTCATTTTCGAAGATTCTACATGGCCAACAGAACCAACAGAACCAACAGAACCAACAGAGCGAACAGAGAACAGAGAACAAATTGTGTTGTGCCAATAATCAATAATGTTGTTGCCTAATTTATGGCTTCGACTTTGGGCCATAAACTAAACTTGAAGGCGTCTCAAAGCAGCGATATTTGAATATTTAATTATAATTTTTGTGGGTGCGTAATCGTCAAATTGTTGCCACTTTGGCCAAGTTTTTAGACAGTTTGACATTCCATTTGGCAAGTTGGTTTGTTAGTCGCAATAACAAAGAGAACAAATACAAATGCAAATACAAATACAAATACAAACACTTAAAATAAATACATATACATTGAGGGCAAACTCACATTCGTATTTGTAGGCCTGCCTAATATTATCCACAAGTGGGCCAAAGTCTCATTGGGCCAACGGGCTGGCCAAAAGCGAGCGAATTCTCAACTCTCAATTCGCAATTCGTATTCGCATTCGCAAATGGCAAAAACAAGTTTGTTTGCAACGTGAGCTGACATTGTTGTTGTTGTTGCGCCCCCACAAGCCGCAGCTTGATTGTGCCACAGTCACAGCCACTCTCATTAGACAGGCATGAGTTGTGGCAAGGCTCGAGCAAAGGCCACCTGCTCCACATTGTTGGCGTCAACAAGCAACCTGTTGCTGTTGCCGTTGCCATTGCTGTTGCTGTGGCTGTTGCTGTCGTCACAATGCCGCAATTGAAACCTTTGACCCCTTTTAGACAGCAAGACGTGAGCGAAACTAAAACAAATTTCAAATTCCAAATTCTCTTGCAATCACAGACAATGGACATCTCAATGCGACGCCGTCTATCCACACCGAAAGCTAGTCCATTGCTGCTAAAGCGCGGCTCCACAGAGAAGCCGTCCAAGAAGCAGAAGGAACTGAAAGAGACGCCAGTCAAAGCCGAAAAGACCAGTTGGTTCAAGTCACTGGATCGACGTGCCAAAAGCAATCCCAAGGAGCAGGTATGCACTACCTATAACTGATTCATTTCATTATTAAACAATTCCTATTGCAGCTTAATGTATCTGTCAATGGACACAGTGAAGCCACCTCCAGTTTGAAGCGCAGCAAACGTAATGCGAATCCGGCACCAGCCAAGAATCTGCGCTTCTTTGGCGATACAGACTTGGACTCGAATCCGCCAACAATTTCAAAGGCCACCAGCATGCCCAGGTAAATGTTCCATTCACTCATCTTTTAGATTTTCTTACCTTAATAATATGCATTTTAATTTAAAATTAAAAACAAAAATAAAAACAAAATAATTTAAATTATTATTATGTATTAAAATATAAATGTACGTTGGATAACTAAAATGATAAACACTTTATCCAAATATTGGGAAAATCCAGAAAACCCCAATCAGACAAAGATAAATTTAGAGATTAGTCAGTTAGATTAGTTAAGATTGCGGCTTTGCATGAATTAGCATAAATAAACTTCCCCAACTAACAAATTTATAATTTTGAAATTATAATTTAACTGATTATAACTAATCCATATTTTTAAACTTTTTTTTATGCACTTATTAAAGTTTATTGCTTTTCTTTTAAATAATATCATTGAATTTATTTATTGAGTCAACTGTCATTGTTAACGTAAATAAATAAACAAATAGATAGATTTGCAATTTAATATATTGTAAATGTAAAAACAATTTTAATTCTCTTTATTTATAATTTTTTTTTAAATATTTAGCTTAAATGAATTTCTTGATCTATCTTGTTAAACGGCTATGTAGTTTCTTAATAAATTATAAATTACTTATTATTAAGTTATTTTAAATTGATTGCGGCTACAAAGCTAATTTTTTTTTACCAATTTTTGTTGTTTATTTTTTATAACATTTTTAAGTCTTCTGTTTTAAATTAAAATTTAAGTATCTCTGTTAAGCTAACTTATTAATTTATAGAAATAAAGATATCTGCAGTTCTAATTCAAACACATATTGATATTTTCTCCGGCACAGACGACGTCCACTTCTGGCTCACTCGAAGCACTCACAGAGTGCCTACAATCTGGATCGCAGTCCACCGCCTCCGTCGCGGGATTACCGACACAGTCTGGCGGGTCAGGCAGTCACCTCGGCAGCTCGACAGCGTGCCAGTTCCATGCAGCACTTGGAACATGGCGGCGATGAGGTCGACTTCCGCAAGAGACGCCATTACTCGCGATCCCGCGAGTTGCAGGACATTTCAGAGAGTGGCTCGGAGCCAGAGCCGGCGGAGCGGCACAAACGTGGCACTGGACAGCGTGCCATGTCACTGGAGCGATCTGCGGAGAAGCCACAGCGCTTTGAGGATCGACCGCTGCTGGGACCGCCGAAGCCCGCTCGTAGTGCAGACCGACGAGGATTGCAGTCCAGCACGGCCGTAGATGGCGGCTACGGCAAGTAAGTGGAGAGGAATCTGCTCATTATGAATCCCATTCATTTATCTCATTTGTATCCAGGGAACGGGAGCGTTATCCCGCCGAGAGTTCGGGCACCGAGGGGGAGTCCAGTTTGCACAGCCAGCGCAGTGTGGTTTACCTGCATGCCACCACCGTGGGCGACATTCCACAGCCATACAATCTGCGTCGCCGTTCCGTGTCCCGCGATGATGTGCGTCGGGGCGGAGGAGCAGCTGCAGGTGCATCGGGATCTGGATCTGGCATGGGCAAACCGCCTTTGCAGCCCATGACGCGCACCGTGTCACGATCGGTGTCCATGCTGGCGCCCTGGAAGCCCAAGCACATCAGCGATGGCTACGAGATCAACTACTCCCAAGAGCAGAACAAGCGCGTAAGTTATC
The DNA here is from genome assembly GCA_951394115.2 of Drosophila phalerata. Taxonomy (NCBI): domain Eukaryota; kingdom Metazoa; phylum Arthropoda; class Insecta; order Diptera; family Drosophilidae; genus Drosophila; species Drosophila phalerata. The sequence goes on from OY729850.1 coordinate 19,830,774, forward strand.
TGCATTCCAAATCAAGAAACAAAAATCGAGCTGTCGATCGACAAAAAATTTCCATGCATCGAGTTTTCCCAAAAAAATAATTTTTATAATTTTTGATGGTCAAAAAAATACCAAATTTAAAATTAACAAAACTCAAATGAAAAATCTATTTGGAACCTGAGTCATGATAAACATTTTGTATGGGAAATCGGTTGTTATTTAATCAAGTTATGAGTGCTCAAAGTTTTGAGTTTTGAGTGAAAAAACAAATTACTCTTTTACTTATTGTTAAAGTAAATTAAATTTATTAAATGCATAATTAAATACACAATGTATGAAAATCGATTACTTTTTAATAAATTTAGAGAATTCAAATATAATAAAATATATGTATAAAAGATAGAGTTTTCTATTTGAACTGATTAGAAATGCAGAATTAAATACAGAATAAATGTTTTAAAATGTTAAAAATGTTTTATAATGTTAAGGGGTTAGAAATGGAGTAATGGCTTATGGTTGAATCAAATTGGATCTTAATTTAATATCAAAATGAAATTCGAAATGGAAATCGGATTTTCTTTATTAAATCAATGACAGTAAAAAGATTTTTAATAGTTCAAGTTGTTAGTATTAAATTAATAGTTGTTGGTCGGAATAAATTAAATTTTTGAGATTAATCAAATTTTAATGCATAATCTGTGGAATAAAGCTATGCCAAGTATATATATATTTAAGTTTTTAGTATATTTTATATAGATGTTTACCTACTTACTTTGTACCTTCCAGATCTCCACGCTGCCAAGGAAACCGCCACCGCATAATGGAGCCACCAGTGCGAGCACTCTGAGTCGGCTGGGCCGAAAGAACGAGACAACAACACGGCGGTATAACGGTTACCACATTGATGAGCGTCCACCTCCCTCCAGGTCGTTGTTGTCCACGTCGAATTTACGCAGCGCCAAGACAAAGTGAGCAGAGTGTGGGAGGGAACAGAAGAAGGAGAGGAAGAAGGAAGATAGAGGGAGGGGCCGGTGCTCAGATGTTAATATTTAACTACTCCTAGTTGCTAATCGTAATCAATCCGAATCGAAACATATTTCTAATCAACGCAAAACCGCTTTTAAAAAAAACATGCACTGCAGTCTGAACTGGACTTGAAATGGAATTCGGTCCAGCCAAAAATAAAGCGGTACTTAGTTATTTAAGGACTCTTAACCTTTGTTGCAATTCTCGTCATATTGTAAATGTGAAGTGTACGTACGTATTTTAATAAAATCACAACTCTTATTAACCACTGCTCTGTTGCCAACTTTGCTATTTTATAGCTAGATCTGGTTATTTTTATAGTTCGTTTGCTAGAAAAATTTCAAAATTGCAAAGGTTGCCACCCTTAAAAATTTCTCAAGCTGTCAACTTGTTCTAATTTAAAGGCTGCCACCCTTCAGAATTTCCCGATCTGGCAACTTGTTATAATTTAAATTGAAATAAAAATTTAGGTGCACCTTCGAAATTTACCTAAATTGGAATTTTTTAAATTTTAAAGCTAGAATTTTTTAAATTTTTGCAGAATTTTTGTTGGAATTTCCTAGATTTTTTCATATTATTTTTTTTTGAGAATTAAGTTTTCTAACTTCTCTTCCCGAAAGCTGAAGAACTTCAAGCCTTCATTAAAAGGTTTTTCTTAATTTTATCTAGTTTCGAATTTTAAATTTTCATCAAATTTATTTCAAAGTTATTTGAAATTTTGAATTTTGAAATTCAACTAAAAAAATAATCTACTTAGCTGAGTTTTACACCCTTGAATAATTTTAGTCGACGTTAACGACCTAACGTATTTTTTCAACGATAGTCGTAGAAAATTAGCTGAGTTGCACACCCTAGAATCGTTCAGTCGTTAAATTTATAACAACGACAATGTTTTAATAATTGAAAAGTCTTAACTTAGTTAAGTCTTCCACCGTTGAATGAATCAGCTCAATGAGTTTCCGCTGTACTCCGAAAAAAACAGAACTCTTAATTTAACGAAAATATATTTTACACTCGAAAGATTCAAGTCGTTGCTAAGTCGTTGAGTTTCAGGTGACGGAGGACTCAGGCTTTATTATGACTCTTATACAGTCAATTCGAAGATGTAGGTAGTTTGCTGAATTTAACTATACACTTTTTCTAAGGCACTCCTGTTATTTCATGAAATTCATTGCAGGCTTTGTTGCACAGAACAAGGCAAGGCAATTACATTTGTAAACCAAACTGCTTAGTTTTTTTTTCTTCTTCTTTCAATTTTTTACCTCAATTTTACACAATATTTAGCATAATTCGACCTATTTTACAATAAGTTTGACACACTACCACATCTTAGTTAATACACAAACCAATTGCTAGACAATGAAAAAATACTGCGTTTGGCTTTTTTTGTCACTTCCGTCGCTCAGTTCTCTTCAGTGCTACTAAAACTGTAGTTAAGTTTCAAGTTCATTCACAAACCGATGGCTTTAGAATGAATTTAAAACTGTACTTGACGTATTTTGTCACATTCGTCGTTCAGTTATTCAGTTTGCCACAATTCAACTCAAACTGTAGCTAAAAATTAAAGTTAATACATAAGCCGATTGACCGAAGGTGGAACTTCAATTGCGTTGAGTTTATTTTGACACATTCGTCAAAGTAGCTTATACAAGAACCTGTAACTAATACGTTAGTGACTCTATAACTATGATAATAAACTGTAAGTTGCTTAATTTATGTTTTTCGACACATTTCTCCCATTACTGGAAGGGGGGATGTGTCGACAGGGAAGACGACTCATTCTGAGGATGCAGATGCAACTGAAGAAAGAACCAACAAATAAATGATTTCTTTACGCAACTAATAAATTATTCGCAGCTCTTGGCCCAGTCAACGAATCTGGTTTTAGCCTCAGTTTCAGTCTCAGTCTCAGTTTTGGTGTCAACTTCCTTTCTCCCACTACCGGGTTAAACCCATTTCCGTTAGCAGCTTTCAACACGCTCCAACAAACGTTGCTCTCGACTTCACGCTGCATTTTCAAGGATAATTGCGAAAAATACTGAGATGCAGAAGTTTTGCTTTAAAACGCAGCGACTTTAGCCAAGCCAGCTGAGGAAGTAGCTGCGGCCGTGGTATTTCAAAGTTCAGCAATAAATTTATAACTCGGCTTCGGGCATTTGTTCTAGCAACCCCCCCACCCCCCTCTTCCCTCTCCACTCTCCCACACCCTACGTTTTGAATTTTCAAACAGGAGCTAAAGTTGGACAAAAATATGCAAAAAGAAAAAAGAAAAAAAAAAACAAAAATGATGAAGCTTGAAAATAAACAGGGCAACAACAATCACTAAACAATAATGAAAAAAGTATTAGAATACTTTCTTCGAGGCAAGAAGATTTATGTGGCCTCCCAATTTCCTATTCCCCTTCTCCTGCCATATAATACCAGATAATACCAGAGTGACAAGTAAATGGAATTTGTGTTAATTCGTTTCGCATTTAACTTAATCAATTTAACACCTCTTGAAGCTGCCACGCCCATTGACCTGCACGCCCATTGACATAATAGTGCATATCCTTACACGCACAATGTCCTTTTTATTGCACCTGGAAGACAGACAATCAGTCATCTCGCAGGTGCAGCTATTAATTAATTTCAACAGTGACAAAATACATGGGTGCAGCTGTAACTGCAACTGTAGATACAAATCTATCTACAGGTTACAGCGGGTCAAAGAGAGGGGGGGGGGTCTGGAGGAGTTTACAATTATCCTAAGTAATAGCTTACACTTCACGGCATATATGATGGCAACTCAATCAAGTGGATCAAGTGAGCAGTGAGTAAATGTGTTTGAGTGCAAGAAATGTGATTAACGCGATCGATTCATTCAATTGCACTCAAACTAATCGAATTGAATGCGGATGTGAAGCCCGTTGAATCACTCATGCACTCAACGTGGAGACATATTCAAAATATTCTATTTATACAACCTAAGTTCAACTACAGTGCACACTCATTATAAAGTAAGCAATAAAAATAATTAAATATACAGGAGTGTTCTACAAATCTCTAACAGCGCAAAACAACAATACAAAAACAATTGTTGGTGTTCCTGAAAACAAGCAACCATTGCTTTCAAATGTATTAAATGCATTAAATAAATATTTTGTAAATTTCTGCAGGATTGATTTTGTGTTCAATTCGATAATTTCTGTTAGAAGTGGAATTAAATTTAAACCTGGCGCCACTGTAGTTTACATTTTTAAGGCTTAAAATCTTGAATATTATTTATATTTATTGATGAATATGCCAAAATTTAAAGTTTTTTGAAATAAATTAAATTTATTAAAAAATAGAATTAAAGAAGCAATATATTTTAAATTAATTTGCTTAAAGAAAATAAATAAATATGAATGTTAAATTTTTAAATATTGAAAATAGTAAAACTCATATAAATACACCCTTTAGTACACAGGGTATATTATAAATTGTTATTTGAGTTAATAATTGTAATTTTTGATTAATACAAAGTTCTACTTGCACAAGTAAAAACTGTATGCTAAATTATTTGCAATCTCAGGAATGTCAGATATGTGTGCAAAGGGGACAATTAACATTTCTCTACGATGTGCTTGTCAATGAAATGTTTGGGATGTTCTCCTTCTTCTCCTCTTCCTTCTCCACCTTCTCCTTTCGTCACCATCACTCTAAAATCATGTGCGTAGGAGTTATCTATGCTTGCAGATCGATTTCTATTAGTGAGTTTTGCAATGCATGCCACGTAATTGAAACTCTTGATTTTTCCAATTAATTAAATGGCTTTGTCATGCGCTGAGACTGAAGTCAAGAGCAGAGGAAGTGGGACAACGAGACAGAGAGAGAGAGAGAGAGAGAGAGGGGGGGGGGGGGGGGAGAGCAGGAGATGCAGAAGTGAGGGTAGCTTAATGAGGCACTCATGCTTCGATTTGGCAATGAGTGGCGATTTTAATTAGCTGGATTCAGTTGAATATACACATATTCCACCTTTACACACACTCAATACACACACACGCACACACATGCACCAATACACACACAGACAGGATTAAGTTGAGTGTCATTATTGAATGATTTTTATTGTACATTTTAAATTAAGCCATTTAAATGTAATAAGAATAATAATAATAATAAAGTCATGCGAATGGCATTTTATATGGCCTAAAGCGACGTGTCCGTTAGACCGTCAATAATCAATAAATGTATGCAAAAATATGCAAATTGTTTATTAACAAATTTTAAAGTATTTGTCTTGCATTATGATTTATTGTCGGCTGTCGAAATGCATTACAAAATAGCAGAAAACTCCACTCGCATAATAAATTTATTCTTATTTCGCTGCAGGCAGAGGAAAAGCAGAGACAGCGGCAGAGGCAGCGACTGCGACTGCGACAGAGGTAGCAAATTTATAACTCTTTATATTTCAATTTATGACTTTAAATTTATCCAGCAAATAATGCTGACAATTATGGATTAAATGTGTCAATAAGTGACGCATTGACAAATTGTCAGAGAGACAGACAAATTGTTGCAGGTATCAAATGGCAGATTCTGTCTCCCTCTCTCTGTCTCTCTCTCTCTGTCTTTCTGTCTGTGTGTGCGGTAATTAAAAGGTGCTACACATTTTAGCCAGGATTAATGCATCCGACACTGGCAAATAAATTGGCAACACAGCAGGTTCTAAGAAAATACTCGCAGGATTAAACAGGACACTGGACTTCGAAAACTTTACCGAGTGATGCATGCCTGGGGATTGTGGTTAACTGAAAAATATACATTCACACACTCACATAAATACATATATAAATACATTCACACACACAGACACACACATTAATACTTATATATAATAATCATTTCAAATTGGTTTCATGCACATTTCAATGTAAATATTTAGTTTTGCATTTGCATAAATTGCTTTTCAACTTGTCCAGTCGTTGTTAAATTGTGTAAATAATTAATTTTGCAAATTTCGTTATTCCACAGCAGCTAAGGAAATGCAAGGAAAGAAAAATACAAAAAAAATAAAAATTGTTAATATAACAAATATGTTGAAATTTCATATAAATTAAATAGTTGATTTAATCACTACAAAGAGCAATCAAAATAATAGCTTTTCTAATCCTTACAATCTGTTTATCTAATTTGAAATGCAAACAAAATAAATGACTTCATTTTTAATTAGATATTATCTTGTTCACTTTTGTAAGCTGTAAATGGAAAGCTTAAACGAATAAAGTCAAAATTAATAATTAATACTTATCTTTAATTTGATCTATTTGCAACATATGGTTTAATTTTAATTCTTTTAATATTTTTTGTATCATTATCAGCTATATTAAAAATTTCTTGGCAATGATTATATTTTAATTTTTACGTTTGATTGAATGAAAATCATTAGTTTTAAATTGTTTCATAAGACTCAGACGATAATCGTTATATTTGCCAAACAACTTTTATCAAATAATTCAAAATTAATGATAATTATTTAGAAAAAAAGGGCAGAAATGCAGAGGTTCTAGAAATACAGAGATTTTCTATTATTTAAAAACAAAATATAATATAATCAATATTTACGATTCCTAGAATAAAGAACTGTTTAATAATTTGAATACATTTTTTTAATATTATTTTCTTGACAGACGAGTTTGCTAGACAGTGCAATACTCAATTCCATTTGTTGTTGACTGATGTTTGTTAACAATTGTTTAATGAATTACTAACCAGATATTATGAACTAGCAAAGGATTTATTGTCAATTTACATACATATCCATCTCTATGCATACGTGTATGTGTACGCACTCTTGTTTGGCCTAAACACTAAGCCAACCGTTTGGGCCATTTATCAATTAACTAACGCGAGAATCACAACTCGAGTCTTGTTTTTCGGCAAAAAAGTGGTGACAGGGGAGAGAGAGTGGTATGGGGGGGGGGGGGGGGGGTACGGGGGTTAAGCAATTAATTTTCGCTTTGGGGTAAGATGCGCGAACAAAACGAAAAGTTGATTAACGGCCCCCCCTCCTTTCCTTTTCCCCTACCCTTTCTCTTACTCTGAGGCAGAACAGCAATGGCAGACTTACTCCTGCTGCTTCTGATCCTGTTCCTGTTTCTGTTTCTACTCCTGCTCCTGCTCCTGTTCCTGCTACTGATTCATAGGCAAATCGTTCGCACCGAACGAAGCCTCCAATTTAATGGCTAAGCGATAAAAATGGCAAAATACAAAACATGCTTATGTAATGGAGCACTATGGCACATGCCAACAGTGTGCCCCATCTACTGTTCTCCATCTTTCGTCCTTCTTTGCCTTGGCCAAGACGCGGCTGGCTAATTAATCATCGACGTTTATCCGACTTGATGCAGAACTAAACAAATCGTTTCAAATTATTAAAATCATTTATAATGCGCCGAGCCACGCAAACTAAAAGGAGGAAAGGAAGGGGAAGGAGCAGGAGGAAGGAAGAGCAGATAGGAGAGTGGGAGGGGCGCATGTGAGCGCTTTCTGATGAAGGATGAAGGATGTGCTGCGTGCGCTTGGCGCCGTTCAAAGCTTTAACATAACCACCATGCCACCACGTCCGAATCCAAATCCGAATCCGAGTTCGAGTCCAAGTCCAAGTCCTTGTCTGAGTCTGAGTTTGGAGTCCACTCTTCTACAACTGGCTACATAAATCAGTCGCACATATTAACCTCGCCGTCGAGCAACAAGAACAACAACAACAACAAGCACAACGCTATCTGGCCACAGTTTCAACGGCACTCTTAACAGTGCACAGTGGTCATTTTGAGCCACTTAGCTTGGATAATTTCTGTTTTTAATAACGCAGATATTATAACTTTTATCGATTTGAAGTGCTTATCATTAAAATGTTGAAAGCTATATTTTATATTATAATGCGTCCACATTTGTTTTAAAAAAATTTAATAATTCGTAATTTTTGAACTTAAAGTTGTTTGTTTTGTACGTTATTGATATGTATCTATAGAAAAACAAATATGTGTAATTCGGACTTGTATTTGGTGGTTGTAAATTGGCGTAGGACTTAACATCAAGGATGCAATAGAAGATAAAATAAGTCCAGGCAAATGTTAAGTTTTTCTTTGAAAATGGTCGATTGTTGATATATGTGTAAAAAGTTAGCTGCCAGTTTTTGCCTAATCTTGTGTTTTGTCATTTTTAAAGAAACATGTCGGCTTTCAGGCATTATTCTTGTTACCATTATCACACATTATGGCATATTTAATAATTTTATTTTATTTTTAAAATCGATTTACCTCTAGGTAAGCGAATAAGTACCTCAAAGTAAATAAATAAGTGAGAAGTACTTTTTATGGATAGAAATGTGGAAAATACGGAAAACTTAGTTTATTACTTTGTTATGCTTTATTATGTGTTTTAAAGTAAATTAGTACAACTTTTTTAATATTAAAATGAAATTCATGTTAAAAAAATAAAAATTATATTTTTTTCATGCATAAAATAATTTTTAAAATGAAGTTCGGAAGCTTGGGCTAAATTACCAACAAGGACCACTGTGAAAAGTGTTGTCGTTTTGTTGTTGTGTTGTTTGTATGCCGGCGTGACCAATTAAAGACCGCCATCATTTTATTTATGTCTTGTTGCTCTCGCCGCATCTCCGCCATATTTTCTTCACAATTCGCTACGCCTTCCATTTCCTGGTCCTCTCTCCTTTCCGCGCTGTCCACGCCGGCTCATTATTCGCACATTCGTGAGGCAAAGAACTGAGAGCTGAGAACTGACACTGAACGAGGGGCAGACGGCGAGTTTCTACCATATTTCTTACAGTCAGCTTATCTCACAGGCGCTGACAGGCAGCAATGAGGCACACACACACACACACACATACATTCAGGACAAGCAAGGACATCTCGGCTAAAATAAATTATGTGCTCGCCGCGTCCAGCAAAACGTAAACAAAATATGTGGGTAACCACGAATGAGGAAACGGGGTGTAAAAAAAAAGGAAAAATAACTGGAGCAGCTGCCAAAGCATTGACCATGGTCAGGAACTGCCATGTTGCCGGAAAGCTGAGCAGCTGTGAAAATGGATTTGGTTAACCTTGAGGCATAGAAATCCAATAGCATGTTTGCTTGTTCCTTGGAATATTTTTTTAATTTCATACATTTAAATAAATTCCTATTTTTATATATTTAAAATCAGTTAGTTATTTTTAACAAATGCTAGCAGATATAATATTGATATTATTATTTCTTAATAAAAATACTGTATTTAAAATTTCATATTTTTAGTTCTATTTTAAGCATTTTTATTAAACAATCTCTAGTGTCGATAGTTGAAAGATATTCGGATAAAATATGGGTCTAATATTTCACGGGACTTTAATTAATTATAATTCTTAATTTAGAGTCTTATAATCTGTATTTTTGTGAGTAAAAGTTCATATTTAATGTGATTGTTGTACAACTAAAAACCTCTTATAAGTGTTTAAGTGCACGAAAATGGACTTTAAGCTACTATAATTTGGCCAAAACTAAATCTATTATATTTCAATCACAAAAGGTTTCCAAAAAAATATATAGAAAATACAATAGTTTAAGGTTACTTAAATATATATATGATAATTATTTACAGTGAGCGAAATATAAATTAAGAAAAAATTGTTAATATTTATAGAATTTGCTTAAATATTTAGGAGTATTATAATACTTATGTGACATAAGTATACAGCCTTTTTCATGTGTCATAGTATGTATCTAGATTACTACTTTAGTTAATGAAGCTTGCATTAAAACGATAATATTGATTTCTGGACAAATTTCAATACTCTTAAGTTTATATATGTTTCTCTTACTGAAAAAGCTACTTCCCCTACAGTTTCCCAGAAAAGCTTTTACTTAACGATAACTTTAATGGAAGTGAAAAATGTTCCCTTTAGTCCGACGGCCAAAAACTTTTCTTTACAAATTTGGGAAAGTGGAAAAAAGTTTTTAAGAGAAAGTCTAAGTAAATACTGTATATGTTTTTTTTTTTGCAAATATTTAATAAATATTTATTTGTATAGTTATGTGTGTATATTTATTGTATTAATTTTTGCTTTTGTTAATTTTTAGCGCAGCTGCAGAGCACGACAGTAAATACAAAAACAAATAAGTTGCAGAGCAACTGAAATAAATGTATTTAAATATTATTATTCGTGTTGTTGTAATCAAAGGGTAAAAGAATGGGGAAGGGATGGGTGTAACCATTGACCATGTGTAGTTAAAGGCGTATATATTTATTTATATTTGATCAATGATGAGCACTAAAGTAGAATGAAGAAGCAGCCAAATTGCCATTGAAAACTAATTTGCGGTGAGCATTGAGTATTTGGTTATACGTGCTTCGGCTTATTTGTAGAAGGAGTATCTTTTGACCATGGCAAAGACTGGTAGACTGTGTTGGCCTGGTCAACTTAAGCTGTATGCACATTTCCAGCAATTGCTTGCCAATATTGAGGACAGTAAGAGAGCAGACTGTCAGTCAGGTGGCGGCATATAAATCAGAGGGACATATGGAACAGGACTTGTATTCGTATAGCCTGATGTCGTTTCTGCTTCAGCGAGTTTTCCAATCAAATGACTGCAAATGTCTAGCCAAAAAGATCACAGGCGGAGACAGCCTGGTCAAGATAGCTTAACAACACACACATGCACACAAACACACACACATAGAGACATAAAGACTCTCAATGGTTATACCAAAAAGTGGCAATGGCCAACATATTTGAAAAGTTTCCAAATCACGCCTCAAAGACAGTTCTCACTGTTCTGACTGCAAATATTTTGCAATGAATGTGTGCCACACACACACACACATACACACTAGAGAATGGAACAAAGTATGAGACAGAGACAGACATAGTCGGAGAGAGAGAGACACAGACAGAGTCGCAGTTGGAGTTGGAGACAAACGCAAACATGGCTTAATAACTCATTCATGTGTGCGTGTCTGTGTGACTTTTTGAATGGCTGACTGCTCTTCCTCTATTCTCAATGCCTCAATTTCTATGCTTCCCCTTGCCCTTTCCCCCTTTCCCCCTTCTCAATAAAGCAGTCAATGGCAGCGACAACTGCGGACAAAGTGTCAGCTTCAAGTTGAGCTGTTGACTCACACTCATTAAATAAAAGATTGCATGTTTTCAGCCTTTTGTCCAAAAAAACAGGCTAAGCTAATCCCAACTTGCCAACTGCCAATAACCCAACCAGTTAGCCAGTTTGTGCAACTGACTTCTTGTTTGGTTGACTTGTGCCAAAACACATATAATTCTATGGATTGGATCTCTATCTTCGTCATGTCCAACTCTGTCGACGTATGCAAATTAAAGCTACACATAACTTTTCTTATTCAAAAATTGAAATCCTTAAGCGAATATTTGTGGCATTGACACTCACTGCTCACTGCTCCCTACTCACAATTCACAATTCACTACTCACCATTCACTTCTGCTTGCCAGATGCTCACTCCAGTGCACAATGGGAAAAGTCACTAGTTTATTGCATCAAAAATTGCGTTTCTTTCACATTTTTGCAAACATCTAGACTTTAGAATCTTGTCATTTATAATTTTGAAAATTTTCAGTTTCTTACTAATATCAATTACTTTTGAAATTTGAAAACACAACTATTATCACAAAATACACGCGTGTATTATTACTAATTTTATTTTGCTAGCTTCGTTTTTTATGATCTTTTCAAACTTTAACAATTGTGTAGGTTATTTATTAGAGACGTTTAAAAAAAAATAGAACGACCAAGTTGAATATTCTGTATATTAACTAAGACAATGCCCAGTCAGTTGTCAATGCTTTCTTGAAAATCTATTTAATGAACTCGATAGATCGTCACAAAAATCATAGAGTTGAAGTACTCGATAAACGCTTCCAATGTATATTCATATCACTAGTTGACATCAAATAAATAAATATTTATGCAAACTGATCTCAAAGTTTTAAAGATTTCTGGATAAAATATGGTTCCAAACATTTTATTAGACTTTAATAAATGATCATACCTTTTACATTACAGTCTAAACAGCTATATTTTAATAATTTCTAGTTCTTATAAATATAATGTAATTGTTGAACAACTTAAAAAAAGTCTTGGAACTAAAAATAACAAGTGCCTATCAACAAATTCAATAAATTTGCTTACAGAAAATATGTACAATGGTACAGATGCTTAGGGATACTTTTGCTAAGTCTTTTACTTTTTCTGTTCAGATATTTGTTTTAGTAATCCTTAATTATAACATGTTCTTAAAGCTAGAGAATAAAGTTCTTTAAATTGCACAAGTTTTCTTATAAATTCAGTCCTTATTGTGTGATTTTTATGAGTGGTATTTTCGAGTCAATATTTCAATATATCCACTGTGCCGTGTCCAGAGTTGCTTTTATGTTATTAATATGGAAATATGTATAGCAGTGTTGCACATGTCAACCGACTGCAGTCTTTCAACCTTCCACCCTCATCATGCAACCGGCAACCTGCAACCTGCAACCTGCAACATCTCCCTGCAATCACAATTCCTTTAATCGCGTATCTCGTTGCAAGTTGCAAGTAGCAAGCTGACGAAAGTGTGGCAGACACAAAATTGTATAACGTTTGTTGCCTTTGCCTCGACCTGCACTCGGATCACATGAGACCCGTCTTTATATCCTGTAAATCCTCTGCCTTCTATATATGTATGTATGTATGTATATCTACTTGCACCTTGCCACACTTTTGTTGTGTTCTTCACTCTTTGGCGAGTTGCAATCTTGCATAGCTTTGTGTGTGTGTGTGTGTGTTTGCTTAAGTTGTTTGTGTTTGTGCATGTAAGCGATGTTTAAGTGTCGGTAAAACTTTATAATGTGTTTGTTACAACAATAACAGCAACAGCAACAGCAACAACAACAACAACAACATGAAATATATGTTAGAGTGTAGGTGCTGTAATTTTCATCTCATTTCACTTTGTGGCACATTAACTGCTGTTGTTCCTCCCGTTGTTGTTTCTGATTTTTGTTAATTATATCCATATATATATATAAATATAAGCTGACACAACAACAAGAGTAACAACATGTAAATGCCCAGCTATGTCCTGCCCAGCAAAGCGTAAAGAGAAAAGGAGATAGCGACTGAACAGGAGCGTGAGAAATAATATCTGTTGCCTACTTTCAGGCGTGTCATTAATTTCCACTGCTTAAAATTTATACACGCCACAAATTGCCTGCTAGCTGGGCCATAAATACACTCTGCACACACACATAGACATACACACACACAGACATACACACACACCTTGTACATATATTCATTGGTCCAACACCTTTGGTGTCAGCCAGCTTCTGTCTTATTATTGTTGGTTGGCTGAATCTTCTCCTGGTTGGCTGAGTCTCAGTCTGACTCCATTTTTGTTGCTGCAACAAAAACTATGCTCGCATTTTGATTTTTGAAATCATGTTGAACTACATAATTTGCCCAGCAATTGTTTGACTTGCCACACACACACGAACACACATACACACACTGTCGGCTTCTCATTTCCATGTGTTGGTTTCATTAATATTCATAGGAACTACGGACACGGAACACAGGCCTAGGCTGCAGTAGAAAAACCAGCCACAAAATTTGCATAAATTTTCAGTCGTCTTATATAAGGTTGCAAGAGTAGAAGGGTCTTCTGCTGTGTGGCAAGTGGCAAGGGGCAAGTATGGCAAATTGCTGTTAAATTTAACTCTTATTAAATTTGTTTGATCATTCGCGTTTGGCAAAACTTTTTAAGTGTCGCCACAAAAACGCAAACAAATTTCGTTGTTGCAATGAATTTGTAAATTTATGGTTGCATTTTACAACAGCAATAACAGCAATAACAACGACAACAACAACAAGGATATCAAGGACAACTGGCAACGGAAACAATAATCAATTATTGGTTAAAATCAACTCAACAGGATTATTGAGTTATAAATGTTTCATAAAATATTCTGCGGCACCTGTTAGCTCCCCCCTTCCATTCCCCCTCTCCTCTTTTGCGGTTTCAACTGATAAATGTGGCAAATAAAATAAGGCATCATCACCAACAGCAACAACAACAGCAACAGCAATAACAACAGCAGCAACAACAACATTGCCAGCTGGCGCTGCACGTTAAGCTCAACCCCAAAGAGGGGGCATGTGGCATGTGGCATGAGGCAGCCTGGCGCACAGTTGATAGCCGTTGCATTCTCTAATTAAATTTTGTGACATGGCCACAAAGCTGACCATAAATAGCCAAAGCCGTTGGCAAACACATGAAGCATTTATAACTCATTAAAGGCATGCCACATGCGTGGCAATGTGTAAAGTACAAAACTGCAACGGCAACTGCAACTGCAACAGACGGCAGGTGCAAGGCTTAAAGCTGCCGCCGGATCTAGCGATGTTGCCTAATTTCGATAGTATACAAAAGCCAAATTTAAAATTAGCTGAAATTTGGTAAACATAAAAATATGCTTAAAATAAGATAAATGCACCCAAATAAACAAATTATGTTTGTGTTTTTAATTTATATTTTATTTAACTTTTAAAGTGACTATAAAATTATTGTATCATCCACATTCGCAATATAATTTGTATTGGATTATGTTTATGCAGTGGAATTAAATTTAATTATTTAAATGTCATCCATACACTAGCAAAAATTATTTTAGACTCATTAGATTGCTCTTTTCCACGGAAATCTTATGTAAATGGCGAAAGATTTATTCGAAAACTGAAAAGAAGCCAGAGTAACATATATCTTGTATTTTTGAAAATTAATCTTTTACCATCATTGAAATTCCAATATAATGTATGGTGAATTTTTCGCCAGCTTATTTTAAATGCAATTTTAAAACTGATAGATTTAAAAGAGAGTAAGCTTATGTGAAAATTCTGGTTTTAATATTTTTATCATACAAAAACATATTTGTATTGCTATTATTCTCTACATTTTAATTTAATTATTATTTTTCTTTTTTAAATAAATTTTGATGATAATTTAATTTAAATTTATTTGAATATTTAAATATAATCCGAAGTTTCAAATAATTGAGTAATATTAGTAAATCATGCAATTTATGTAATTATTTTTTTTCGAACCGAACCTATTATTTTAGAAAACGGTTCGGTTTATGTTTGGGTTCGCTAAGTAAATAATTTCAAGAGTTCGAAATTCGAATCATGAACCGGTTTAGAAATCATTTGAGTTTATCTTTAGTCGAGGAGAAGAATGATTTTAAGCCCAAATATTCTAAATGATATTTTCAAAATGATTGATATAAAATTCATAGACAAATCCATTTTAAAATGAGATACATTTTAGCAATAATTAAGTTAAATTAACAACACTGTTCTCTAGCTATCGTGAGTGGTTACAATTGCTGCCAGCAGCAGATATCATTGCTCGCGTTACGCATACGTCACGTGGTGCACTAGGTGCGTGTATGTGTGTTAGTGTGTGTGAGTGTGTGTGTGCTCATTGCTCGTTGCAACGGCTTTGACTGCCGACAATACGGTCACTGCACACATGAATGGTGCAAAAGAATTAAAAAGTATAAAAACGCAATTAAAGTACAAAAAACAAAGTGAAGAATAAAGACAGCAACAACAACAAGAAACAAGTACAACAACAACAACAGCACGAATGACAATGGCAAGCTGCCACGCTTCGTCGTCGTCTGTCTGTCTGTCTGTCCGTCTGTCTGTCCGTCTGTCTGGCGATACGTCCATGTTTGCACCCCGAAGGCAAGTTGACGGCTGCTGGCGACGACGACGTTGCAATGTTGCAACATCGCCCTTTGGCTCGGACTCAACTCAATTTGTTCATTTAACTGCTTTTATTTTTATTATATTTACATTTGCTTCATGCTCGCAACACGCTCCACAGATAATTACGACTATAATAAGGACACATTGTCCCCGCTGATGTCCTTCAGCCAGGTCCAGATACACACACACACACACACACACACACACACACTCTCATACAAACATACATATATGTTTACATTTTTTGCTTTCGCTTTTCGCCTTTCACTGCAAATTGCACAACAAATTGCTTTTGGTCAATGCTAGCGAAAGCAGCTCGTGCATCTTGTTTGGCCAAAAACAATTTAAGCCAGAGTTTGTGCCTTAAAGCGTTTGGCTTGGCAGATTGTGGCAAAAGGGGAAAGCAGAAAGAAGGGGGTGAAAATAGTAGTAGGAGGTGAAGCAGAAGCCAACGCATCACGTCAAGTTATTCATACGTGGCAAAGTCTGCAGCGTTGCAAGTGGAAAAAGTTCACAAACTGTGCATGTTTGATGGTAGTTGAGGGAAGAGAGGAAAGAGATGGGAGGTAGGGAAGAGAGGGAAGAGGGAGGTTGCCTGCCAGAAGAAATGAAATCACATGAAAGCGCATTACATACTTTGTCTGACAATGGAATGCATCAATGTAAAAATAGCAACAACTACTAAAGATACAACTACAACAACAACAGCAACAACAATAACAAGTGAATGCTGTCAGCCAATACGAACTTAGCATACCCTGCCACACACTCTACAACAACAATGACAACAACAACAACTTACAATCTCTGTGTAAAACTTTTCAACTTTATTTTTATACCCATTTATTGTAGAGTACAAAGGTATATATTTTATATATATATATAGGTTTTAATATTCTTAATCAATTAAATTAATCCCGATAAAATTAATAAATTAATTTATTTAGTGTCAACTAAGAACAGTTGACAAAAGTTAAATTAAGATTGTGAAAATTAATTTAAAACAAATTAAAAATGCAAATGAATAAAAGAATTCAAAGTCTGGGGAAATACAACAAATGATTAGTTGGTCCAAGAAAAACACAATGATAACAATTGCTGTTAGTACTGGTATTAGTAATGGTATAAAAATTGTATTACGTATAAGTAGTAGTAGTTTGTACAGGTAATATATAATTAGTATTAGTATTAGTAAGGTCAGGGGTTACTCCAAAGGTTTTGAAAAAGTAGGGATTTTTGGAAGGGAAGAGAGAGTTCTTAGGAGAAAACATGATAGAGGCTATTGTAATTCGTTGAATATAACTTTAATTATTATTTTTAAAAGTTCTTAATATTAGTTTACTATCATTTTATCTACAATAAATATATATTTAAATTGAGCCATGAGTATCTTATAGTCGAGTATTCGACTGTATGGTTCTTTCTTCTATTTTTAGTCATGTTAAATAAAGCAAATTTGTAGCATATTCTTCTAGCGTTGCTGCAAATGCGGCATGCCGTCTGCTGTTTCCATAAATTTCATTGCATGCACGCACGCATACACTCACACTCAAACTCACAGACACACCGACACGCTCACACGCTCACACGCACACCTGTGCACATACACATAGACAATTGCGAGTGTGCTGCATAAGAAATACGCTTCAATGCTAAGACGATATGAGGTAATATACAAATTGAAATTTGCGCAAACATGACTTGGGTCTTCTCCTCCTCTCCTCCTCCCCTCTTCTCTTTTCTCCTTCCCACCCAATCTCATTCCCCTCTCCCTCTCACACACACACACACACACACACACAAGCTCACACAGCCACATTTAGTTTCATTCTTTGTTTTCATTGCCCCGACTGATAACTTGGCAAATGAAGTATACGCAGTGTGGAACACCTTCTGTTAAGCATCTTTCCGATTTTTTCTCCATTCCCATTTCGCACAATTTATTTGCAATTGAAGTGAAAAGCTTTTGCATTATCAACTGAATTGAATGGAATATGACAATTTTCACAATGAAACACTTTGTTGAGTATCCTTATATATATTAGCTTATATGTTTGTAATCTTGTCAGACATTTGACTAAATCGAAGAGTGTGTATTTAACAAGTTTTCCTGGCTAGAAATAAGTTTTTACCGAATTCGTTTTTAATTTAGATCCATTTTGAATGGGCTCAGGGTATAAATATAATCGACGTTAAAATAACAATTATTAAGATGAGAATCTTAAAGCCAATAATTTCTAGTTTATAAACAAAACAAAACAGTTCTTTGAATTCCAATTTATTCGCTTGGAATAATTAAATTAAGTATTCAAGTATTAAAATTTTCATCAAAGAAAAAATTAATATATTTATTATAATACATATAATTGTCTTTCATTTTTAGGGAATTAAATGTTGTTTGCCACAAAAAAGATAACATCACTTCAATGTTTGGGGAAGGTAATGAATTTGAGTATACGGCGTATGGAATACCCTGTTCTCTCTCTCTATGTCTCTTCCTTTCACTCTTTCATCAACTTTTCTCCACTCTTTCTCTGTCCCCTTCCAAACAAGTAAATATATCTGGCTCTACATTTGCTCCATTCGCTTCGTTCGCCTTCTACACACGTCACAGGACACAATTAATTTACCATCTTGAAGTTGATTCTCCTTACCCCTCCCCTTCCACTGTGCCACATTGTTGTCTGTTGCTGTGTCGTGTTGCCGCTTTCTCCCCCTTGGCACGTTTTGCACCTAGTTCCTGTTGGCGCCTCCATTACAACGCCATGTTATTTGTCTGCTTTGTATTGTCAAAACGCGCTGTCAAAACAAATGCTCAACAATTTTTCAGCGACAAACACAGAAACACATTCACTCTCTCAGTCTCTCAGTCTATCTCTTTCTTAACTGAATTTCTAACTGTTTCTGTTGCTGTGTTGTGTTGTTGTTGTTGTTGCTGACAGTTGACAGTTGTCAAGTTGACAATCATCATCAGCAGCGTCATCATCATCGATGGCATAAATAAGAGATGTGCTTGATTATTTCTCCCCAATGAGAAAGGGTTGCGTTTGTATTTCTCACTCACTTCAGTCTCTTCTACCTCTCTCTCTCTCTCTCTCTCTCTTTTTAGCTGGCTATGATAAATGAAAGCCGGCAATGAATTATATTGTTTATACAAATTACTTTATTGGCACAGTGCGTCGCCTTCTCTGTGTTTAGATGGAAATTATATGAATAGAATGATTTATGGCCAATTCAGTGTCTCGTCTTAAGTTGCAGCAGCAAAACAGCTGAAAGTATGGTTGGAATGTGCAACACGAACAAGGACAGAGGAGAGACAGAGAGAGAGGGGGGAAAAGTGAGAGTAGCGTCTTGGTTGGCAGTTAAACAGCTTGAGGCTTTAGGCCATATATGAATGTAAAGGCAACTGCTGGCAATTAGAAGAATCATGAGGTTGTCTTAAATATCAACACAGAGTAGAGCAGATGAGAAGAGAGGTGTGAGGAGAGAGGAAAGGGGCATGCTTCAAGCGCTTTTCAGCAAGCAACTGTAATCGCCGACGCCTGCCACATGCCACTTGCCACTTGCCACATGCCCCATGGCTCTGGGGATGTGTCTAGGCAAAGTCGGGCACATATTTATGAACTTATTTGCTTTAAAATAAATATTGCTGCAACAGACTGTGGCAGAGTGTAGAGTGTGTGGAGGGAAGACTTATGGGATTTGGCGTTAAAAAGGGTTTACTTATAAATTGAAATAAAGCGTTAAGTATGCCATGCCACGACATGGCGTCTACCATGCTACACTGCCACAGTGTGCCCCACCAACAAGTAGACAGTTGTCGATGTGTCGCTGCTTGTGCATTTTCTAAGCGGCTTACTGTTTATGAGCCGCTTTTCAACACCAGCTAGCAAGTGGCAGGAGGCACGAGGCACAAGGCATGTGGCATGAGGCATGTGGCATCAGACCTGTGACAGAAGGCAGGCAACTTGAGCGCGCGTTGTTGTTGCGGCAAGCGTTTCTTTCGCCTGTTACTTGGCAAACAATTGTGGCAGTTGAATCGTCGTAAGAGTGTTGCAAATGTCTGAAATGTGTCGCCATTTGCAATTGTTGCTAGTTGCTAGTTGCAAGTTGCAGTTCGACTTTGTGCAACCCGAAACTGCAGCGAAAACATTTTGGCAACAACTTTGCTTGTGCAATGTGGCAGGCGGCACCTACAAAATGCTCCTTTGTGGAAAACAAACAAGCAACAACAACAACCGTAACAACAACAACAACAATAACAAAAACAATGGGAAGTAAGCAAGTTAACGGAATAAAGAAGGGGAGAAACACACACGTTTCATGCATTTTCACTTTGTAAAACATTTCTGATATGTACGTGTTGCATGGAAGACGAACTTGAAGCGAGTTGAAGGGAGGTGGAGTGTAGAGGAGAGAACCAAAAGTTGTGTTGCAAAATTCTATTTAAAGTTTGATTAGCCGCGTGCCAAAAGCACACACACATACACACTCACATAGACAGAGACTGAGATAGAGACAGAGATAGAGAGACACGCAAATAATTAAGCAGAGCGAACTTCTTGTGTGAAAACTTGACATGCACACCTGGCGTATGAGCAATATTCATCTCTCAAGACAGTCTTATTAATTGCGCTAAATAATAGAAAAGACAGCTGACAGCAGGTGACTGTCGCCGTTATTGATCTATAATTAAATCTTTTATTATGATTTACTATATTGAAATGTATGTACATTTTATTTAAATTTTTATTGTGCAAATAATTAATTAAAATTGGACTTATAAAAATTCTTTATTAGTATATATAATATTAATGAGTTGGATTATTATTAATCTGTTGGATTTTTAAACAAGGTGGCATCCAATTATTATATGTACTATGATGCCTCGATTTGTATGGCCCCAAAATAAATGGAAATATGGTAATCCAAATTCTTAAAATCCACTCGTAGCCCTCGTTCTTTGTGTTGAAAAATGTAGTTTTTGAAATTTTTAGCATGTTATTATTCGTAGACCGATCGATATGTTATTATTAAGACCGATCCTGACAAGATTGGTATCAAAACTGTTGTAAGGACCAAGACTTTTAAAATTTTATAGAATTATAGATCAAAGAATACAACTAGGTATTGATTTTCAATCTGTGGTTTCAGGATGAAAACTTTTTTGAGTTGTCCGAAGATTTCAAATGTGGGTTACCATTTTTTTTGAATAAAATCAATGCATCCTAATTTGTAGATGATCCATGTTATGTCTGCTCTCTGCAACACTTTTAAGATTAATTCTATAGCTTAGCGAAGAATAGAAAACAGTGATAGGGAAAAGTATAAAATTTAAATCAACTTCGAAAATTAACGAAAGGTTTAACAGCTGAATTAACATATATATATTTTTTTCAATCTCGCTGTTTTTTCAATATTTTTTTTCACATTTTTATTGTTTTTTTTTTTTTAAATAGGATGAAAACCTGTTTATTAAAATGACATAAATGCACTTTTTAATACTGATCATAATTTGTCTAACGATTTCGCTAGCTAAAAACACACACACACATATTTAAGCAGATGCCAAAAGTCAGTTCGACTGCCATTTGGATGGCAGATGCCCAGCTGTGCCAAAGCCAACCAATGTCTGGGGAAGCTACCCGTGGCGCAGCTGAGTGGACTTTTCCAGCAGGAGTCTGAGTTGAGGAGATGAAAGTGAAGATGGTGATGGTGATGGTGAAGGAAAGGGGAGGGGAGGAGTAAGAGATGGGAACTGGCGTTGAAGAGAGATGTAGCAAACGGCGCTTCAACCAAGATGTAAGCCACAAAAATACTTGACAATTTGTTTGCAATACATTTTACGCTTCAACCAACAAGCCTCCCTCTCGCTTCTACCTCTCTCTATCTCTCTCTCTCTCTCTTTCTCTTTCTCTCTGTTGCTGCTTCCTTCCCTCTGTTGTTCTAGGCGACACACACACGCTTCGACAAAGTATTTATATTATATACTGGCACATGTATTTGCTCTCGTATTTGCCATTTCTTGCAGCATAAGCATTTTGACTGTGTTTTGTGTTTTTACGCTGTTTGTACTGCTTCTCCTTCTCCTGCTCTTTCTCCTCCTTTAGCTCCTACTTTCTGTCCATGGCTCTCGTCTCGGCTGAAAGATAAAAGAGCAAGCAATAAGTTCATAAAACAATTGGCTCCATTTGCTCTGATTTTCATTGCCTGCCATTTGTGTGACCTACGCGTTGACCCAGCCTCCCCGCAGAGTCCCTCACCCCTCACCCCTACCCCCTACCTCCAGCCCCTCGCCAACCCTAGACAGACATATGTAGTTATAGCTGTTGTTATTGTTGTGATTGGAAGTCTGCACTTGGCCCTTAATTGGTTTGTTTATATTGGCGCCCCTTGGCCAAGCTGCAATCAATTGCACACAATGATGGCAATTACATTACACACACACACACACACATACTTATACACACACAAAAATATGCAGTTAATAATTTTTGCCATTTATGTTTGATAATTGCTTCGTATTTGTAGGCAATTTACTATTTACTAATGATAACGAAACTGCAGCAACAACAACTGCAACCAATAACAACAACAACTATGACAGTATAAAGAGAAAGAGAAAGAGAGGGAGAGAGAGAGAGAGAGAGAGAGAGAGAGAGAGAGAGTGAGAGAGTGAGGAGTATATAGATGCATTTGGCTTTTGGCTTTTGCCTTTTGGTTTTCTGGCTTCAGCCTCATTGCATATTCAGTTAGTTGCAACTTGCCACTTGCCACTTGTCACTTTGCCACTTTGCCACTTGACTTGTGACGATGACGATGATGCAATTGCCGATTGCGTTTTGCCGTTTTGCGATGTGAGAGAAATGCATGTCGAGTGGTTTTTGTTATCCAGGTGAAAGAATATATATAGTACGTATGTGGCATGCCACATGTTGCCTTTAAATATGTGGTAATTAGTTGGCATTTTGCCAGTAAGCCAACAACATTAGTTGCATTTAACTCCACCTACTCCAACTTGCCCCCTTCCCCCTCCCCTTGAGGTGCCCCTTCTTCTTCATCCCCTTCTGGCAGCACTTTCTGTACCACAAGGCAATCAGTGCAAATGGATTCCTGTTGCGCCAATTGGGCCAGAGTGTCTGTGTGTGTGTGTGTGTGAGTTGCACCTGTGCAATTATTAATTGCCAGCTCAACTGAGTTGTCTATGAGTGTGTGTGTGTGTGTGTGTGTGTGTGTGTGTGTGTGTGTGTGTGTGTGTGTGTGTGTGCGTGTGTACTGTTAGAATAAGCTGTTAATTTATGCTGTCAGACAATTTCAAGTATCGATTGCCTGGCAAACACTCAGACAGACAAACAGATAGACAGTCAGTCAATCAGGCAGTCAGTCAGTCAGTCAATCAATCAGTCGAGCGAGTAAATGAAATGAATGAATGCATAAATGAGTGCTTGAATGTATGGGTATGAGTATAGAAATGAGTCACTGTCCAGCCGCTAAGTGGCACACAGTTTGTGCCTCAAAATGATTTGTCCACTCTTGTATTAACTAAATGAGCTGTTTATGTAAATGCGCATATCAAATTAAAAGCCATAAAAAAGAGACCTCAAAGAGATAGAAAGAGAGAGAACGAGCGAGAGCAAGCGAGACAACAGGCAGTTTTTATGATGACGACAAGCCGCAGATTTCAGATGACTTCATTGCCAAAGTCTCAGCAGGAGGAGAAGGTCATAAAAATACTTTGACTGCAATTGACAGAGAGTCCTGGAGGATGGGAACACACTTGATGGCTGGGCATAAATCATTTCTAATTGCGCTGGCTACCTAACAGAAAAACCGAATGAAGCAGATGTCAGTACACAGAAAAAAAAGTTATTAAAAAATTCAAGTTTAAAATTCTTAAATTAGCATGTATTTGATAGGTATGTGCTCAGGAAATAATTGTTAAAATTAAAATAATATGAGGTTAAAATGACTCAATTTAAAGAAGCCTGTTATTTGTGTTTTTATTTTTTTATTTACCGACAACTGATATCAGTTGACAAAAAGTAAAATTATGAAAAGAAACAAACGAAATTTAAAAATGATATATTTAAATTAAATTATAAAAAATAAGCAATTAAATTGTAAAGCTTATAAACTATTTAAGATAATTGCTAAACACCTTAAACAAATTTAAATGCAGTTACACTCCGAAAATTTATTTTATATATATTTGAGAAAATTGACATAGAATTAGAATCGCCATACAATTGAGATAATTTTTCTATAACAGAAAACATTTTTCTAATATTGAGAAATATTTTTTTTTTTTCAAAATAAAAAGCATTACCCTAAAATAAATGATATTACCGTATTTCTGAAAATGCAACGCATTGATTTTATCCCGAAATCCCACATGCTTTTTTTCAGTGTAGGAACTGAAATCCTCCAAGTTTATGGATAAGGATCTAGCGTCTGTTGATTCGAGAGTTCACTAATTGAGAGAGCAGCTTTAATTTGATGCCCACAAGTGAGACTTGAGTTACAGCTGAATATATTGGTTTTCACATATATTCATGAATCAATAAGTGTATAAATAAAGCGGACCTCCCACTCCCACTCGCACTCCTTCTCTCTCTCTCTCGTTGACAGCACGAAGTGTAACAGGTTTTTATGCATTACGTGACCATATGAACCAGTTTGGGAAAAAGCAACAACAACAACAACAACATATCCAAATGGCACACACACACGCACACACATACATAGTATAGCTGGCCTATATCAAATAATTACCGGAACTTGAGCGTATAACCAACAGTTTCCGCCGGGCAGGTAAAACCAGCGAACAGCGTTGAAATATGCCAAACATAAGTCCCAGTCTGGCCAAGAGGGGAATGTGAAGGGTAGGGGTAGGGAAATGGTCGGTCATGTCCGTTAACAATAAATTCACATGTCAATAATAGTTTTTTAAGCGACAATCGCTGCTGAATTGTTGTAACTCTCACGAATTATGACCAAAAGTTGGCATATGTACAATGTACACACATATATGAAAATATGAAATAAGTATTTGCTTTTGTTTTGACTGTGATTCCTTGTTGTCCTGGCAGAAGATGGAGTCGGAGTTGGCAACTGGACTCCTTGGAAATTATGCAAATGTGTGTCCATTAGCATAAAGTGATTTTGATGAGGCACCAAAGTGGACTTTATGCTTGGCTGCCTTTGATTAGGGTTATGCGGCGACAGAAGCCAAAAAGCCGTGCTTCCAAGGACTAGGCCTAGTATACGAGTTGTTATCCTTGTTGTTATAGTTGCTATAGTTGTTATAGTGGTTATAGTTGTTGTTGTTGGTCAACAGTTTTCACGGTCAACACTGTAACAGAGTTGCCTCTCAACTGGCACTTTTCCTTCGGATTCATCCCGATGCCTTATATTTGTGCCTTTCGAATTTCGAAAACGCTATTCAGCAATTGCTTCCGCTGCGTATAAGAGTTGCATATAAGAGAGATACATCTGTAAGTGTTGCTCTTTAAATTATACATTTCACTGGAACACTAATAACTCTGTCAATTTGCTATGCTAATGCTTAACACACATTGAATATATCATCAATCGGTAACTCATGCTTATTACAAATATTATTGTAAGAATTACAAGAACAATAAAAGAAAAATAGAGATAAAGAAAATATACAAAATAGATATACAGAAATTCAATAGGATGCTCAAAAAATATAAAATTCAGATGACAACAATTACGAAAAGTTTAATTTTAAATAGTAAATTATCATTTAAAATAATATTTTTGCTTTAATGTGCATTGAGAGATGTTCTACAAATCTCTAAAAGCGCTGAAGCAATCCAAAAGCAATTGTTATTTTTTTTACAGAAAACATGCTTACAAATGTCTAAAAAATTGTTGAGAGAATTGACAAAATATTATATTTTTTGAATAGAATTAAATTATTTTTTAAATTAAATTTAAATGCATAAAAGAAATTTTGAATGATTTTGTTAATTATATAAAATATTCCTAAGCATAACAAATTTGTTTTAAAAAATTTGTCTTTTAAAATATATTGGAAAATTCTTAATCTCTGGCATTTTAAGTACACCGACATTTCGAATAGTTGTATTTAAAAGAAATTTTCTTCAAAAACTCTAGAGATTTCTGGAACAGCTCTGTATATTAATATA
This sequence comes from Drosophila phalerata, assembly GCA_951394115.2. Classification (NCBI taxonomy): domain Eukaryota; kingdom Metazoa; phylum Arthropoda; class Insecta; order Diptera; family Drosophilidae; genus Drosophila; species Drosophila phalerata. The sequence goes on from OY729850.1 coordinate 19,856,759, forward strand.
TCAATATTTTTCCAAAATTCTTAAAGGGAATCATCAGTCGTATCATTAACGTGTTGAACAATGACGTCATGCGGCAGGTGGCGGGTGGCGGGTGGCAGGTGGCAGGTGGCAAGTGGCAGGTGGAAGCTGAAGTGTCGACTAGCAACAGTCAAGGCAACAAAAACGTAACTGTTCCAGCAGAAGGATAACATGATAAACTAGTTACGTGCATAAATAATGCTCTCTTCCCCATTCATAATTTAGGTACGTCAAGTGGGGGCGTGGCACGTTCTACGCCTGCTGCTGTTTGATAGATGAGCATACTGCGTCCCTTCTCTGACTCCGGATCCGGATCCGAATCCGACTTCATTGCCGTTGCTTGATCTTATGCATAAATATGGCCAAGAGTGCTACGTGGGCATTGGGGCGTGTTAACATGAATGTGTGGCATGAGAATGCAATAAGTTAATGATATCTACCACTACTACCACTCTGTCCCATTCCCCTACCACCACTCGACAGCTCTAATCCGGCGTAAGCATTTGTGAAATAGCTGGGGAAAAATGTAACTAACACTACGCTTTCGAGTTGTGAGTATAATAAACGTAAAACTAATACCGGACCGGAGAAATTATGCGACACTAAAAGTCGGAGAGGTTGCCAGGATGAAAATGGGACTGGTATTGGGATAGGGTATAACTTGGCTATTGCCTTGCAAAACTCTATAAAATTGTCAGCCAAACGAATGTATTCCACTACACACACACATATGCTTTAGTGTGTGTGTGTGTGTGTGCGTGTGGTGTACCACAGTCTGCGTTTGACAATAATTGTTTGCAGCTGTCCTTTTTTTTTTAATTTTATTTTCCAGCTACTCCGTTTTTTATAGCGCTCCAAACCGCAGCCCTGTTATAAGCGCTGGCTGAGTTTGATAAGTGTCAAGCTTTGTTAACCAAGTTGGGCGGCTGAGGTGGATCGCTCCCCCCCCCCCCCTCTCTCTCTCTCTCTTCCCTCTATCTCTCTCTCTGGTGGTGCGGTGCTTCAATGGCTGCCAGCACCTACCCCGTTAAGATTTATGTGCATCAACACCAACAACGGGAAAACCATTTCATTGTAAGTACCAAAAAATTATTGGCATTGTGAGACTGACAGATACCCATTACTTCGATACTCAATTGCACGTTTCAATCAATTAAATTAATTAATTATACAGTAGTTGCAGGTACAAGTAAATTAATTCGAATTCTCGCAAAATCACATTTTCTGTTCGTGATAATTTATTGAATTTCATTTAAATTAAATTAAGAATTATTTTAAATATATATTTTTTATATAATTGCTTTATTTTAAATATTAATTAATAAATATAAGAAGAGCGCTTGAATATTTTTATTTACTGTAATTTATTTCTTTTATTGAACTCTATTGGCTTTAAAGCTCTTCTCCCAAAATATGAGATAGTGTAAAAAGTTAGGGCATTGGAAATTTAAGTATTTTGCTTTTTAAATGACTGCTTTTTTCCCTGTTTATATAAAGTTGCTTGAATAATTAAAAACTATGTGAAATGCATATTTCATCTGTCACATTACTAATAGGTGTAATTGATTGATAAGAAATTTTCGATTTTTGTTAATAAGTTTTATATTGCACAGTGGTGGTTAACTAACAAGAACCACGTATTCTTTTCAACTAAAAGTAGCCTTAGAGATCATCTAGAGTAGGAATTGAAAAAGGTCCTAAAAATTACAGAATATAAGTTGGTTGTATAATGACTATTTATTTTAATATTACCATAATAAATGTTGTGCAGATTATGTAAAAAGAAATTCATTTTGTTAGCCAAAATGCAATGATTGAAATAAATTTTGTCTTTTAATTTTTTCTTGAGATTATTTATAAATATTCGATTTGTGAGGTAAGATAGAAATAGTATTTTCTCATAAGTTTATTCTGGTTACATATTCTCTGCTTTGCTGGGCATACCCATGTCAATGGAGTATCGTAAGCATGGGATATCAAAATATTTCCAAATTAAATAAAAGACTCGAAACTCTTTTAAAAAATTGTCACTTTTGCAGTTGTAATACAATTAAATACTTTTTTTGTGTGCTCTGACAAATGGGGGATTGTTGTTCATGTTCATTTTGTGTTTGTTGTTGTTGTTGCTGTTGTTGTTGTTAAGAGAAATTGTTTTAGTTGTGCTTGATATGAATACATCGCTCTCAACATCCTGAGCAGCCAAAGGACGATTGACAGGCAGTGAGTCGGGCAGGCGGGCACGTGTCCTCATTTAATGGTCATACGTCATCCATGACAGCACGAAGGCAGGCAGGATGTGGTAGGGAATGATGGGAGGGTGGGAAGACGGGAAGATGGGAAGATGGGCACATCTGGTCGACACGATGGTGCGCTAATTGCATTACAATTGACTGCGCCAGATTCGAACCGGATAATGGACTAAAATGCGCTAATAATTAACCACGGCAAATGTGACGCGACACGGCAGCGGCAGCCAAATGTCACAGTCGAGTCGAGTCCTGGCATTGCTGTCTCAATTCTCAAGGACATATGTAGATAATATTTCTATTGACGCCCCGGAAAAGAGTTACGACAACGGACGCAACATGACAGATGACAGTTGACATGTGACGCAGGGTTTCTCCGCAACTTAAGGTCTGATGTAGACTAAAGGATGGAATGTGGTTGGATGGGGAATGATGAGGACTGGAGGCTGGATCCTGGCTCTGCTTGTCGTGCGGACATTTGTATTCGCATCGCAAGTGTCAATACTGCAAATGCTCAAATAAGAAATGTAAGAAAGAAATACGGAAACTAGACATATTTTTCCGAAATGACATAGAGCCAATACTCTTTCAGATTAAAGTAATTTTAATATCAGTATGATGTAGTAGCTAATCTTAATAGTAACATTTTGTGACAGCTTTCTAGCGATTACTTTTAACACCTAAAAAATAAATAAAGTAGTTAATTAACATTCATTAAATATATTTATTTTCAACTGTGAAGAGTCAATTTGTTAAAATTAAAAAAAACTGGAAATTAAAAAAAAAGGAAAAAATAGTTAAAAAACTATAAGTTTATATTATTAAAATATATACACAATTAAATCTAATTTTAATTTTTTTCTTCACAGTCATTATTTATTTTTAATATTAATTTTTTTTTTAATTCTTAACTTAATTTTATATTTAATAATTTTTTCTTTAAATTAATAAAATAAATAAGTGAAATACTTAAATTGAAATTAAAATTTTAATCAAAGGAGTCTATTGTTTCATGTTATTCAATATAGCTCTTTTATCAATCTACGCAAACGGTTTTTAGTTCTATTATAGAAAAATGCAAGTGCGCGGCTACAGTCGAGCACGATCAACAGTAGGTTACCCTGTACCCAGGATCTTTGTACTTAAATGGCAGCTATATGATATAGGAAACCGATCTGAACCAAATTTGGCCAGGATGTATAACACCAACTATCAGTTTGGTTAAGATATCTCAAAAAAGAAAAAACTTTTTGATAATAAAACTTGATTTTCGATTGAACATCTCTATGGCAGCTATATGATATAGTGGTCCGATTTGAAAGAACTTCGGTTAGAATATATATATTTATCAGTCTTTGCTTCAACCCCCTTGTTGTTAATATGTTTCAAAACTAATGATAAAATGACATTACCCTTTGCTATGGGACAGTAGGGTAAAAGTAGAGAAAGCCAAAGACGATGAATGTGCGACACATGCCAAAATAAGGGCGGAACTTGGGCGGCAACGCGGCTTCTCCTCCCTTTTCCCTTGTCCCCTCTCTTTCCTCACTCTGGCAGTCGAATGCAAATTGCAGCCATTTTCGTATGCAATTTGTTGTAAAGTCACAACACAGCAAAAGAAGAAGAAGACGAGCAGCAGCAACAAAAACAAAAAAAAAAAACAGCAAACAAAAGAAGAACAATTTGAAGTGCTGAGGTATGGTCGCCATCTTGAAGTTCAAGGAGTTGCTCGGAAGACTTGGGTGTCGCATATGGAAGAAAACTTTGTAGACCACTTGAAGTGGCATCTGATGTTGCACACGTGGGACGGTGGCATATTCTAATCATGGCAGATATGTGGAGCATTCGCGCTTCTTATTCAGGGATTCGGAGTCGTCCTTTGAGTGCGGGCCGCCAATAAATGGCATTAAATTTATAAGGCCACTCGCATTTGGCATGTCTGCAGGGCCTCTGACAGTGCATAGTTTATGAGCTTTCTCTATCCCTCTCTCCTTCTCTCGCTCGCTTGCCATCTCTGTCTGTTGCTGCTGGCTCGCAATAAGCCAAGCTCGTACAAACATATAATTCTTGCGGCCAAGCACAAACGCATCGAGCAGGGCAAATACATAGCTCGAGGCGGCACAATGCGGCGTATGCGCAATATTCAGTATACGCGCAGTTGTACAGGTAGAAAGCGTATGCTTTTTTACTTCTAATTGCAATGGTTAGAGCAGCAGTTATAAATTAAAGCTTATGGCTGCTAGTCCTCTGTCTCCCTCTCTCTTTTCCCCCTCTCTCGTTGACCGATAAAACCGTAAAGCAAACAAATGAAATTCGAAAATATTTTCAACGATCTGTGGAAACGTAATGCAGTTGCGATGCTATGTAAGGATTGGCTTGGCTATCAAATAATATTGCAAAAATAAATTGCCACAGAATAAACAAGCAAATATTTACAAGACAGCCAAGTCTGAAATAAGGGGAGTGGCAGATAAAAAGGGGAGGCAGCTGATGGAGTTCGAGGTGCATAGTTGCGAGTAAATAAGCTGGAAACCCGAAACTTGACTTTAATAATAAACCAAGTGCCATTTTCCTCCTCCTACTGCTCCTCCTTCTTAACTATTGATGTCCTTGTGAGTAGATGTGTGTATGTGTGTGTGTGCCTGTGTGTGGTGTTTTTGAAAATGCTCTCAAATTATTCGTGTAGAAAAGTGGCAACATATTTGAAAACTTTTCCAATCAATGCCAGGGCTATTAATAATTTATTGGCTGCTTTAAACTCCGACTACACATTAGGAGACTACAGCCCGGGGTGCAGACAGGATATACGGAATGTTATTTAGTGTATAGCCATTATATAGCTACATTTTAGCGTTTTTTATTACTGCATGCTTAGCGGCTGAGTCAATCAGAACTTTGGCTAGTTTCATTCTACATAAAATCGCTTTATTCAATGAAAATTCCACATCAATCGAAGGATGAGTGTTGGCAAGAGGCAACCGCTTAAAACTTTAGTTGTTGTAGTTAGTTCAACTAAAAATTACCAAAAACTAAAGCGAACACCATTGTAATGCTGTATATATATATATATATATTGATTTCTACAAGCAACAACAATAACAACTACAAATATGCATTCGCATGTGAAAAAAGTATTTTTGAGCTGTAGTTATTCAATTAAAAATACCGCATACAAGTTGCACAAAAATATTAAAAAATACGAAAATGTAAATAGAATTAGGGCAATCTCTGTGTGTGTGTGTATGTGTGTGTGTGTGGGCGTGGCACCCTGCGGCTTGACGTTGACCAAACACAACCCACAACTTTCGTTCTCAATCCACAAATCTCTAGGCCGAATGGCAAAAGTTTGTTGAAAATGTTTTCATCTCCAAGTGCATAGAAATTAAAGTTTCGAGATGCTCTCATGCACTAAAAATACATATATGTATGTACGGTATCAGCTGGTGTTGCATGCAACAGCAGGTGGTCATATTACAGATATGTTTACTTATTTCCAAAGTCGTTTATGCACTTGCATATCATATTAGCTCCCTGTGGCATGACAATCACAGTCAAAGTGTTCAATCTGACGTGAAGATGAAAGAGAGAACTTCCTTGTGTTAGGTAGGGGTGAGTAGAGGACAAATCAACCGAAAAAGGTTGCCCAAACAGCTGTGAAAGTGTCACACCCACATTGCAAAAGTAATACACAGAGCGAAAAAGTATTAAGCATTTTGGACTTAAGAACCTTAAGAACTTAATTTCTCAATATTATTATTTTTTTATTTTTTAAGATCCTATTATTTTCTTTTATGATAACTTGATTACTGAATATTTTTATTTTTTCCTGCTATCTAGAGCATTTGCTGTGAATACCAGGATTTTTAGCTGTACAGGTGTGTAAAATTTTGTTTTAATGTGGCAGTGTATTGACAATCTTCAGTTGTAATTATGTGACAGGTTGGCGAACTTGGAGTGTTAAACAACTTGGTTCGAATCTCACACTCAATAGGATGCAAATTACAAAATTACGATTTTGTGTCAATACAATTGCATAAATCAAAAAACTTAAGAATTTAAGAATTTTAAATAATCATATTTAAATTTAATGTTAATTCTAGACAATCAATATAAAATATTGTTTAAAAAATTAACTAGATTGTTCGCTCTGAAAACGCAATTTAGGCTCAAGTTCAAATAATTAATTTTTTTCCATATATATGTTTGATAAAATAATAATACCCTTAATAAAAATAATACCCAACAGGCCCACAGGCATAATGTGGGTAGGAAGAAGAGGTTGATCCTGAGCCACTATTGGGAAGTCTTAATTTGTACCGACAGGGAAAGGTCCTGGCACATCTGGAGACCAAGGCCGAGCTTTTTGGGTGCAACCGATATTAAATAAATCTAGACATTACCCTGTTCAACATTCGTTACTTTAATAAAATTTATTATTTTAATTGGTTAAGTAATTTTCAGTAATCGATTTATTTTCTCTGTATGTAGAGTTGACAATGTTGCTACCGTTGCCAGCCGTTGCCATTGTTGTTGGACTGTGCTCGGCTATGGTTCAGCGAATGTAATGCTCGAGATTTAAATGCTACAGTCTTCAGATTGCTACAGTCCCGCCCTTGCATATGGTCGAGATGCATCAAAGACTCAGACGCAGCCGCAGCTGCAGCAACAGCAGCCGGACCTGGAGTAGGACCTGGAGCAGAACCTGAACCTGGACCTGCAACTGAATATGGAGCTGATATTGAAGCTGTAACTGCAGCTGTAGATGTAGATGCAGCTGTAGCTGGAGGCAGCAGCTCTTGCACTGTTGCCAATTGCTGCCATTTCCCGTATCCAATACATTGAAGCGTCCGTTCCAGTGTTTGCCGGAAGTTTGCTTCGCTTGGCTGGGATTACATTTTCCTGCTTGTGTCTTGTGCTCTGTTTTGTCTGCCCGGCTTTCTTTGCCATCTCTCTGCCCCTCTGCCTCTCTGATTCTCAGCTCGTCTGTCTCTTTGGCAACTGAACTGAATATTGGCAAAAGACGGCAGCTGCCACGCCCACGCTGATGCCGCCTCCCGTTCACATGGCGTTTCTCTGTTATGTAAATGCATTTTCATGTTTCTGCTCAGCTTATCCTTAAAGTCTATAAATATTTTGTATTGAAAAGTAAAATGAAGAATTTTGTATTTTTACGAGAAAACAATTCGTGTTCTTCCTCCTGCTGTCTGTTCTTGTGTTTATGTGTATGTGTGTGGGTGTATGTGTGTGTGTGCTTTGCATATTGAATGTGCTAATAAAAAAATACAAATTTGTACATAAAATTTGTTCAATTTTATTGCCTTGTGAGCCGAACAAGAAGAGTAGCAATTTTGAAAACAACGCATAAATTGCATTTCCCTTGGGGAAACAATCCAAAATCGGACAAAGCTTTCCATTTTATTCCCATACAAAATATATTTACGAGTTTATTTGTCTAATTAGTTTGTTGTCAAGTGAGTCCTTGTTATTTAGTAGGTTTCATTTATTTTAAAGTTGACTACTCATTAATACTTTCAAGTTGATCGCTGTATTTTTATTCTCTTACAATACATATATGATATAATTTTAAATATTTGTATTCGTATGTTAATTGTGTAATATATAACGAGTTCATATTATTAATTAAGCTTAAAAAAGAAAAAGAACAATTTAGATTTCATCTACTTTTATATTCAGTGTTCTTATGATTATTTAATAAATAATATTTATACATTTATTAAACTCTTTCTCCTGACTCTCGCACTCGCTGACTGACTGATCGTTGCACAGCCCAAACCATAAGACCAAGGAAGGTGAAATTTTCGCACAACGTAGCTGAGATGATTTGCGTGTGAGGCTTTTTAGCAAAAACGACCTGCAAGTCGGTCATATTTAAGGAACAATTTTACACTTTAACTAAAAATATATATTTATAATATATACTTTGACACTTCGACATTTTTATCTCGGTCAAAAATTTTAGAAAAATTAAAAATGGTATTCGCAAAACTAGGATTGGATTGCTATTAAGATTAAATAATCGTTATGTTTATCTTGGGTTAAGAGATTTGGTTACTTTTAGTAATTTTTATAGGTAGTCAGTAGTTGGCAACTCTGGCTGATAGCGTTGTATAAACGTGAACAAAGTACAAACTGTTGATGCCGTTGACGTCAGCAAATGAAATTATTTTAAATGCGTGTGCAAATGCACTTGAACAGGCGCACAACTACATAAACACATGCAAACCCACACACACACACACCCACATACACACACGCACATACATAATATTCCAACACACATATAGAGGCATAAAATATTAATTAATGCGTGAGCACTTTTCCGGGTTTGAATCCCAGCTGTCCAGCATTTTGCTAAGCAGCTCCAATGCACCATTAAGTTGGATGTGGTCCATTGCGAAGGTCAGTGGCGTCACAGTCCCTAGAGAGCGTCGACTGAAGAGTGGGAGCGAGAGAGAGAGAGAGCGAGTGTGTGAATGAGTGCGATTGTTGGGCAAATCTTAAAGCGCGCGTGCAAAGTAAATGGAAGGCACAAAGGAAAAAACTTGGTCCGAACGCAGCCACAGGGGCTAATAGTGGCAGGAAGAGGGGAATAGGACAGAGAGAGAAAGAGAAAGAGAAAGAGAGGGAGATGGGGTAGGCAGCCGATGCGGATATGTGTGCAAAGTTTGCACGTTGAAATCCTTTCAGTGCAAAACGGCTTTTGCAAACACATTTTAACCTAATTTACAGTTAAACATTAAATATGTAAAGCACGTCAGTTTCTGTGTGAACGCGTTTTTGCCGCTATGTGTTCATATACACACACACATACCTACATACATATGCGTGAGTGTGTGTGTGTGTGTGTGTGAGCGGTTAAGCGGTGCTTGTGGAAGTTGGAGTCGCCACAGAAAATGGCAACCGTTGCTTTAGCTCCGACTGAGCTCGGCTCGTGCTCAGAAAAAAGTTACCTTATTAAATTGCCAATCGAAGCATGTAACTGTAAATTTGCATTGTGTGAGTGGTTGAGCGAGTGAGAGAGAGAGAGACAGGGAGAGATTGAGAGGCAAATGTTGCTTAGGCAGCAGCGAGCATAATGGCAACTGTGCTCCTTGCTTATGGCTAATAGCATCCCCTCGCTATACACATTACTCATACGCACTGTTGCACCCTTTCGCCACATACATACAGCCAGGGCCACACAACTAGCTACAATTAAAGAAATGCACAGATAAGCGATGAATTTCTTTTCTTTTTTTAATATTATCATAACCAATAAACGGTTTATTATATTTGTTATACTATTAAGTTATTTAGTTTATTGTTATATTTTGTGAGATTGGCTAAACAATTAACAATTAATATTTTTTTTCTCCGCTTTGCAATGCAATATGCAACGCATTTAAATAAAATAATAACATCAATTGTTAGTGTGTATTTATTTTGAATTTTATTCAATGTAATAGGAAACCCTCAATAAATAAATAATTTGGTTTAAAATATGTATATTTAAATTGTGCTATTTGTGTGGCCATAGTTGTATACGCTTCCATTCAGATTGACACGAGTGTGAGAGGTTGACTGGGCTCTTAGCCAAGTCGAAATTACATATGCAAAAAGTTAACAATCACGTTCGTTTCTAATCAATTATTTTCAGCCTCGAGCGCAGGCAGGCAAAAGTTTCGTCCTGTTTCGTCCTGATTCGTGCTATCCTGCCACGTCGATTGCACACGCTCCAAGTCGATTGCCAGCTCATAATTTATGCGTCGATAATTTCATTTATGATCACTGCTCGTCTCACTCAGCTGGACCCAACACACAGATATATAGTATCCTTGTAGAAATTGCACTAATTAGCATTGCTCAGGACATTGAAGTAGCTGCTTTAACTTCTGGCAAATCGAGTTAGGCAAACTATTGTATGCAGGTTTAGTGCGTATTTGATCTAGGAATTCCCAAAGTTGTTGGAATTCTTAAAGCAGTCATGTAGCAAACAAATGGTCGGTGATTCATATGCTGACACTGATTGTGGCAGCAAATAAATAAATAGTGAGTAAATAAGCAAAGTGCCAGAGCGAGAGGAGAAGTAAGTGAGGCGGATTTATTGAATTTCTTGCCACTGCCAGAGTGCCACACATAAATATGAAACACGATCGCAGCACCCAAGAGGTCAACAGAAGTAACAGCAGCAGGAGCAGGAGCAGGAGCAGTAACAGGAGCAGGAGCTGGGATATTGGTAACTTCTCGCTTGCAAGATTTACGCGTATTTGCGTAAAGTAAAATTTACGCCTGAATGATGAAGTGGCTTGAAAGCGCTTGGCAACGATGGATGCTTCAGTGCTTGGCAATGTCAGTGGCACTTCAGGTGCTCCCATACCACTCCTACTCCTTTTCCAATACCTCCGCTCCTTCTTTGAACTCTCCTTATTGTTCTGCTTTTGGTAAGCCACTCAAGTGCAACTTTAAAACTTCCAAAAATGTATCGACTCAAAAGGAGGAAACTGTCGTTGCCTAAACCTTCCGGGCGTGGTTTGAGATTGGGCAATGGGCAGGGGAAGGCAGGATGAAGGAAGAGGTGAGGCGGGAAAGCGGGGAAAAGTCGTCGCGTCGTGCGTAGCACATTTTCCACATCAATGCGCGTTTATTTTACTGCTAAAGCCTTTACGAATGAATGAATGAGTGCCTCCAGAACGCCCCTTTGCCCCCTTCTTACTGATACGCCAACCTCTCCCCCGCTGCCGTCACATCCTTTGCCTTCGTCTTCACTTTTGCTTCAAGTGGCTTACGCCTCCGGCAAGCAGCCTTTTGTTGAGCCTTTGTTTTAGTGCGGACTGCAAAGTTTAAAGGGAAAAGAAATCACGATGCATATTTCCTAGATTCCTTATTCTCCTTTCGCTTGCCACAAAAACCAGAAGAAGAAAAAAATGCCGTAAAGAATTGATAATAAAATAAAATAAAATAAGAGAAAAAAATCATATTACGAGTAAATGTGGCTGGCAAGTTTTTCAATTTGCGCTTGCAAACATATTTATTGATTTCCGTCTCCGTATCCGTGTCCGTGTCCGTGTCCGTCTCCTTCTGTGTTCGTCTCCAGCTTTAGATTTATACAGGCGGTAGGGTAATTAAAAATATTTCTGGTCAAGTCACGGGTTGTTGAAGTTGAAACAGCCGCATAATGAAATTAACTAATCTGTACTTCCGTTGTCAATGGAGAACTTTAAGCTCAAAATTGAATCAAAGGATACATTTGCCACACAGTCAAGAATGTGCAAAAGGGATGAGCTGAGCTAATCCCGCTGCTAGGCAGCAATCAGTAATCGATTGCCATAATAACAAAGACAACTTTCCAACTGGGTCCTCCATTCAAATGCTAACCAAAAGGACTACTCAGTCGAATTATGAATACAAATGAATGCCAAGTGCCCTGCTCATACCACAATATGCAGATAACGTCTAAGAAATTAGCCAGTAAATCGTGTTTGGTAACACACACACAAGCATACACACACACAAACATATATACACACACACACTGAGTACGAGGGCAATTCGACCTACTTGTGCGTCTTTCGACTTGAATGCACAGGAGAACAGTAACAACAAATAGAATGATGTACCTATATACACACAGATATACATATTTATATACATAACAGATTTATGGCTTTTAAAAATGTTTAGCTGAAACTCAAACTGAAACTGCTGAGAAAGTTTGGCTAGTTACCGACAGGCCACATCTCGATTTGCAATTGTGTTTTACCTGTATTGTTCTTATATTTATAATAACACAATAAATAAAGATCCTCTTCTGTTTCTTTCTAGCTGCAATATATTGTCATGATTGTATTAGGAATATGTTATTATCAGTAAATCTAAACATTTTCTAGTTCCATTATTAATTTATGCAGTTCTCTTTACTGATATCAATATTAAACATATTGTTAATATTAAATAAATTCCTTTTATTAAAAATGTACAATTTTTGTAGTTAATTAAATAATGCGACTCTCATTATTAATATTGATAGAAAACTGAGTTCTTTGAATGAATAGTTAATTAACCGGCTAATTCAAAAAAACATGCAAGATATAAGTAAATAAACTGGTCAACAAATAGCTTCTTTATGAACCACTAAGAAATATGTTAAATGTAAAGTTTAGTCTTTAATATTTTTGTAAGCCACTTTATTATTGCTGTAGTTTTATGCTAGTTCAATTAAATATTCCGATTGGAAATCTTAATATTTGTGAGGCTGATAAAAATCACGTATACGAATACTAATATTGACGGCTTCACCTTGCTGATGGAAAGAGGTTGATAGACGAGAGGGGGATTCTAATACCACTTCACCTTTTTCTGTTACCGTTGACGTTAAATGTCGACGCGAATTTCATTAAAATAAACTTTTTCTACGACATTTCAAGTTCATTTTCATTTTATTTGCAAGGGTATGAAAAAAAATCACTGCCAAGCACTTTTGCCCTTTTGCTGTCCGCTCTTCCCCTTTCACATCCCTTACTCTTTGCCCTTGTCCCTCGCACACTTGTTCCCACTTGCCGATTTGAACCATTTTCCCACGTCAGCGTCACAGTGGTTTTTATGGTCGCCGGGGGTTTTTACGGCACCGCCATTGGCACATTTCCTGTGGAGTGGGAACTGGCTCCAGCGTCTCTCATTTGAATACCTGACACTGGAACTGGAACTGGGACTAGGACTTGGACAGGGTCTGAGTTGGAGGGTCTCTTGATAGCGCCTGCCCTTCTTTATTGCTTTTAAATGTTTTTAGAACCCGAAAGTCTTGGCCTCATAAAAACCTAGAACCTCGACGGAAGGATCCACCGCATTTGATATACGCATTGTCTTTTATAGCCAAGAAAAGTGAGAAGCAGGGTGGAAAAAGGATAAAGTTGCTCTAGCAGTAATTACTTATATCAGGAAGCACTAAAGCTGAACTTCTGACTCTGTTGATCGATCTGGTCAGTGAAACTTCACTATAGTCGCTGACTCGCTTACTGATGAACTGGACAAGTGGACGATTGGAGGATTGGACGAGTGGACAATGTGTGGTAACTGGTAAGTAGAGGGCTAAGTGCCAGAAGCTAAGTGCCGCTTCCGGTGTCCACCATGCCATAAATTCGCACTCATGATGGCGCAAAAACGCCGAAAGGCTTTCACCACCTTCTCCAGTGTCCAGCCAACAAGCTTGTCCTTTTTATCCCTCAACATTGGACTTGGAGAAGAGAAAGAGAAAGAGAAAGAGAGAGAGAGCGAGTCTCCTACATCCACCGAATGCACAGTTATTGTTGCAATTAATAAGGACGTCGCCAGGCGTTTCCTTGTCTTGCCTCTTGCCTCTTCCCACTTGCCACTTGGCTGCATAACCAACGGCTGACCCCGGCGGGCCCAGAGAATATTTACTGCTGGCGCAGAGGCTTGAAAGGAATCAAGGCTCAGCCTCTGGCTCTGGCTCTGGCTCTGAATCTGGCTCCGGTCCTGAGTCTCAGTCCGTTCCCTGCATTTGCTGGTTGCATCAGCGTGAAATGTCCTTTGCCCATTACATTTGCATTGCCGTTACAAGCATTTCGCATTTATCGCAACATTATGAAGAGCCACAACAGCAAGAACAGCTAAGAATGCTTGAGTAGAGAGTGCTCGACAGGGATATACTCGCTACTTTAACTCATGTTTAGCAATTAAAAAAGATTATGACAAATTTTAAAATTTCAAACATAAAAGACAACTAACAAACAACTCACAAGGTAAATAACTGTTTTGATAAATTAAGAAATTCAATTATATTTTATTTCGAAAAATGTTTTTCAAAATTTAAATTAGATCTATTGGGTTAAAATATATTTAGCTTTAAAAAACATATACGAAATTTATTTCGATTTTAAAACTGTATGTGAAGCTATCCTGCAGTTCCTAAATTCCCTTTCCTTAATTATTTCTCACGTTTCCTAGATGCTGTTGTTATTTCTTGACGTTTTGTTGTTAGTTTTGTATTATTTCTGTCATCTTCAAATGGACGCTGCTTGATAAAATTGGAGTCAATTGGTCTGAATAGTCAAGAATTAAAAAAATAATTAAATAAAATATACACTCGTCGTAAAAATGTCACACATATTGTTAAATTTTAAAATTCAGAAAAAAAAGACAAAATAAACATTAAAAAAACAAAAAAAAAAATTTGTAAACATTTTTTTCACTTAAATGCCTAGGGACTTTTCGACAGAGTTCCACGAGAAGTTCCTTACGTTTCTTGTGAGGAATAGGTTAGGGAATACCTGGGAGCTTACAATGTTAAATTGTCAATGCTTTTCACATAATTTCCCCAATGTTTCCGCAATGACAAGGCAATATTCCCAATTGTTTTCAACTTTTCATTAAGGTCTGGTTCTGCTGGGTATATATGTGGTACTACTGCTTCGATCAACTGTTATTGTTTAATTATTTATTGATGTATTTTCAGTTCATATCGCTATTAGGTTAAGCTATTAGAGTTGCCAGTCAATTTGGTAGCTCTAGCTCTCTTAGATTTTAAGATTAAAATGTTAATATGGACGGAGCATCAGAGATGCCTGTTGCATTCAAATTCATAAAGTTATTACACTCTTCTCGCCTTGGGGTACTGGGTATAAACAGCAACTGCAACAGGGACTGCAATGAGGGACTACAATGGTTGCCCAGAAATCTCGTCGCCGTCGCTAACAGCTCGTAGCGTATGAAGCAGGAACAGAGCAGGAGTAGAGTAGTCAGCCGTAGATAGAGAGAGAGAGAGAGAGAGAGTGAGGGAGGGAGAGAGAGAGAGTAACATTTATTGTTTGCAAAGCCTTGTTTATTATTTTACGTGAATTTCACTCGCTTCTCATCTTCTTTAGGGTCGCAAGGAGAACTGTTTATGATTCGGTGCTTCTTTGGTCCGCTTGGCTGGCAAGGACAAACCAGTCCTGCCCGGTACCCCTGGCACTAGTTACCGTCACGGATTCTGCTTTACAGTGCATTTCAGCCTAGTACTCCTTCGTTTCCATCGCTTCCATCGTTTCCATCTGCTGGCAACGATTTTATTCACTCGAGTCGAGTTTATGTTTACCCAGAACCTAGAACCCAGAACTCAAACCCCAGAGCCGACCATCCCCAGGTCGTGCAGGCTGCACTTTGTCCGACTTTGGACTTGTATGCGGTTTCTTTATGTTTTAATGCCGTACTCCTCATTCCCATTACCATTACCATTCCCATTCCCATTCCCATTACCATCCGCATGCTCAACCTTCGTCGTCGCCAAAAGTCCTTTGTTTGTACACTTGTACTTTATGTGCCCAGCTAAATTTATGCGCCGCTAAGTGGATTCGTGGATTTTTGCGTTCGCATCTTGCACTGCCAGTTGCACATCCTGTTCCACATCCACTTCCCGGTTGAATGCCAAACTTGCAACGTGGCAGCAGGAAATGCAATGTACATTCTACAATCCACATCTACATCTATAGCCAGGATCTGTCCAAATAAATCTAGAGAAATAAAAACGCCACGCCTAATTAAATACAAAACAAGTTAAAGCAAGTTCTGGGGCGCCACTATTTCCGACTCTGCCACTGCCACTGCCACAGGCACTGCCACAGGCACTGCCACAGACTCGGGAGTTTATCTCCCACTCCATTCCCAATGAAATCGTCAAATAAATGAGTGCGAAATGCAATTAACCTGCGCGTGCCAAGGATGTTGTTGTCTGTTGTCTGTTGTCTGATGTCCGTGTACAGCACGAGGCCCATTTATTACGCCATTTATCGAGCAACTTTCCGAGCTACTTGCAACCTGAATTCCCCTCTTCACAATTAAAGGATGGGCAGCGACTTTCAGCCATTTGCGTAGATAGAAAAACAAACCCAACCTCCACCAACTCCCTCTCCCTCTCCGTCTTCTACCGTGTTATCCCTCGATTCCATTGACGCGAACATAAAATCGTTGCAAGTACAAATCTTCAATTAACACAAACACACAAAAAAAACAAAAACAAATTCGATAAAGGAAAAGTAAAAGGAAAAGCCCAAAAACAAAAAGGTGATTCCTGTTGCAAATTGGAAATTGAGGGGTGGAAAACTGCAACACGTTCGCTATATAAGAAAAACGTATCCTAAAATCTGACCCAAAACAAAACGGAAGCTTAAGCCGACCGTTCTCTTCAACGAAAATGATTGTCAATTTCAAGAATTAATGTAGAAAGTGACATAAAAATGACTTGGAACTAGGAAAATGGGTCGAGATTCGCTTCGATTCGATTCAATTCGATTCGATTCGCTTGTTTAAAGAGCAGAATAACGATTTGACCTTCAAAGAGAACTGTTTGTCTAATGGCTATTGGTCAGAGCCAAATTGATTTTCATATTCATTGGCATAATGTAGAGGTCCCCTTTACAGAATGGAAGCAGTAGAGGAGAGGGGAAGGACGCTTGCCTCATAAATTAAACATGCGGCACATAAACTAAAGTGAAAAATGCCGCCAACGAAAAGGGAAAACTCACATTTAACTGTATATTTGGAAAGATTTTAAATATAAATTTCAATATTTAACTACGTCGTCGACAGGAAACGGTTGGCAAACGGACGCTTGGGCGAAGGGACTCAGGAAGCGCCATGACAGCGGAAATGATCCATCGACCTTGTTCTGGGATAAGGCTGAACGAGACGAGGCTGTGGTAAAGGCACTATACCCATCCCCAATCCCATCCCCATCCATTCGTCCTTCTCTGACAATTTATTTGGGCATTGGCCATGTTTGAACCAACCAAAAATAACAACAACATCAACATCGAGGGAAAAAAAGGTTTGCTGACCACAAAACGTTGAAAATATTTGTGTTTCCACTTATTTGCATTAATGCCACAGAACCGATCTGTATATATGTATATATATACAGGTGCCTATGTGTGTGTGTGTGTGTGTGTGTGTGTGTGAGGGACACATAAATGTTTTAAACAACCTGCGACCCATATGGGGCCATAAACAACAACCCCAACAACAACAGAACATGGCAAAAACATCAAATCATAAACAAAGATTAGATTTTTATATTACAAGCTCGTTCATATTTACAGCAAATACATTTTAGCCGGGTTAAACGATTGTTTTCTTTTTGACTTTATCTAAATTTCAACATCATATTAAGGTTTTTTTTTTAACATAATATAATATTTTATTATTTAAAAGTTAAATAACAATAATCATTTTAAATTTATTTATTACTTAAACTGCAAAAATATATTTGGATAGAGCTTTAGAATGAAATATAAGTGTTTAAACTAAAATTCCAACTTTAAATTAAACTAGTCGGAAAGGCTATAGTCGAGTTTCCGACAGAACAGAATACCCGTCACTTATTTTCATATATGGAATATATTTCAATGTAAAGTATTACCACCCTTTTATTTATTTTTTAAGTAACGAGTATAAAAATTTTACATATAACGAGCTCTAACTATTCATGAGAAAATATGCCACCCAATTTCTGTTGAAAAATCAAAAACAGAATATCTATAATTCTGAAGCAGTTGAAGTTCTGTCAAGAAATCTATAAAGAACAGGAATAAATTAATATGTACACATTATTTTAAATTTCAAGACAAAAATATATAATTCTCAACTAAATCCAGATTTAGAGTGTAAAATATAAAAGTGAACAAAAAAAAAAAATCGATTCGGTTATAAATTTGCATAGCCCAATAAATATTTTAATACGATGATATTGGTCAAATTGTGAAATCAACTGTTAGCACAAAGACAAAGACAATAAGCTGGAATCAATATGGTGAATTTGATAGTCGATAAGGAAATGACAGATGGTCGAGGGAAATGGTCCCGATTTGTCGAAATGAATAAGTATTTCTGTGCCCCTTTGATCCGATCTCTATCTGCACCCTGTATGCAAACCGTGGGTAAGACGCAAAGTGCTCCGGCTTTTGGCCCCAACATTTTGAGTTTGTCCTGGCAATTGGCCTGCAATCCTGCAGACAGTTCGCATCTTAACGACGAGTGTGGGCTGAGATCGAAATCTAAGAGTGACAGACCTGTGGCCAAGGACTTGAAGTACCTGAATTCGAGTGGCAAATGCAAGCCAAAGATAAAACCGACGTACCACCGCAAACGCAACGTTACTGTTAAGCCAAAGGTAACACCTGTCGATCTGCCCAAAATTATGGTCGTGGATGCCACAAAGAAGTCACCGATTCGCCAAAATCACGATGAGCATCAGGCCCATAAGGATTGGGAGGACCGCTTGAATCGAGAGACTCATATAGATAGAAAAGATCGATTGAGCCGCGAAAGTCGTAGAGAACGGGAAGAAATACCATACAATAAGCCAGATCAGCCCACAACCGCAACTCGGGCTAAGAAGCCACAACCCGATGTGCTCGTCAAACCCAAAAGGACCTACGGAGTACCGCTTTGCCATCGCCCAACGATGCTGTTGGGTCCTCGATATTATTCGGATCTGCAGTACTACAATCAACAGCAGTACTACAATCAGCTCCAGGAGCAACAGCGACAACAGCAGATGATGCCGCAAAGGTTCTACTATCAGCCTATGCAGCATCTATCAAAGGCGCAACAAGAATATTATGATCAGGGTCCACGATATGCAGTGCCTATTGAATCCATGTACCGCAAACTACAAAAGGGGAGCCGTTATTGCGGCAACTTTTACTACAGATGAAATGGTACTCCATATCGTGTGATATCCATTTCTCAGTCAAATCCCTAGCCTAACTATCTGTCTACCGATCAATAATAACACTTTTGTTCTGTTGTAAACAAATTTTGACCACATAACAGTATAATAAACATTTCTATAACGATGGGGTCTTAAAAACTTTGTTTTTTTTATTTTTGTAACTAGAATGAAAATGAAAGATCTTATATAAATTACGCCCATTCCGATTCCAACTAGGTTTTACTCACTCCTTTTGTTTTTTAAACATTTATGCATCTTTATAAAATTACATATTAATAATAACTATTAGAGCTGATTTCTTATATTTTGTAATTGCTCTGTAAGCCGTTCTTGTAGATAGTTAGACTACTTACCCCATTACATTTTCCGAATATCTTCGTCTAATATTGACCGATTTTGTATACAATGACTTTTACTTATTTTATTCATTTTGTTTAAATTTATTCATTGAGGGGGAATAAAATGTTTACCCAAACATTCTGATTTAAATTTAAATTACATTCTTTACCGGAATGGGTCAAGATATCAGAAAGGTATTAGAACTCGGGGCTAAAAATATCAAGGAGTAAGTACGGCTTATTGAATGTCATTTAAATCATTGTTTGTCCACTAAACCAATGTATATTAATTTTCTTTTATTTTTGGGCAACTCAAATGTTACCAAAATTTATGTTTCTTTCATATTCACCTTTTTGCATATTTTGAAATGCTTTAGTCCTCAAAATATTATCAAAAATTTAACTGACTATAATTTATTGATTATATATTGAAAAATTTTAATCTTTTCTGAAATTTAAATTTGTTTCAGAATTCATGACCTGCAATTGATTCGAAATCTCTTGTTTGTTTATGTTTCTGTTTCGTCGAATTGATTCAAAGCTTATTCGTTTAATTGAAACCCAAAAACAGGCCGACTTCAACAGCAATGGCAACTGCACGTCAATCTAAATATATAGAACTTGACATGATATGTATCTAGCAATAAGTATTCGTATTTTCCCCGATATGAAATGCCCGCTGGGCACCTCCATCATTTATGACCCGTGCAACATGGCGGGGAGTCTGCGGTGCTAATTAGCCCTCAACAAAACAACAACACAATTGGAAGCGATTGAACGGAAGAGGGAGAGATAGAAAAGTAGGAGGAGGAGATAGAGAATGAGAAGAAGAAGGAGGAGACACACGCCGACTATGTTGCCCTTCAATGACCTGTGAATGGAGTTTGGTTAGGTTTGGGGTTGGAATTGGGGTATTTTAATATACTCGCACCTTTTTTGGCATAAATGGAATGATAGGATGGTGGGAAGGGGGAATCGCGGTTTACACAGGTCGCACTCAGATACAATTAAAATCGAAACGAACCAACAAACTGGCAAACAAACAAACAAACCAACAAATGGAGAAACAAAGCGAAACGAAAACGAGCGAAAATAATGAAGTGGATAAAGTTAGCTGGAAAACGGAAAACGGAGTCGGCAACCGAAAAACGAAACGAAAACCGAACTGAATCAACAGTAACAGTAACAGTAACAGGAATAGAAATAGCGCAAATAAGCAAAAGTGGTAGAGTGTTTGAACGAATTTTGAGTGAAATTCAAGGTATCATGGAATCGAATGTATTCTTGCTATAAGGCCATCAAAAAGGAAGTGAAGGGAATTGGTAAGAAAACAACATGGGAAAACTTTTGTAATTACAATAAAATTTTCACAAATAACTTTCAATTGTTTTTGTGTGTGTCTGCTTGTGTGTGCGACTGTGTCTGTATATAACTACATATATATGTGAGTTTGAGCTGGAAAAGCGGAAAATGAGGCACCTTAAATAGGCAAAAAAATTCAGCCTAAATTTCAATGAAAATAAAAGCCAGGGAAACTGACAAAAAAAAAAATATAAAAACAGAGCGCGAAATGAAAAGAAAACACTGCAAAAAAATTTGAGTGCATGTGTATAATAGAAATTATAAATTATAATTAAAAAATTTGCAAAGAGGGCGAAAGGTAATCTGTATTAAAGCTGCACACAGACTTGGACTTGATATTAGTTTCAGTTTTGAGTGGTTTCTTTATAAATGGAGTGTGTGCTGAAGGCTCTTTTTATCACACAAATATTTGTACTGTTATTGTGTCTGTGGAAATATTTGCATTTAATTTCATAAAAGTGTCGAGAGCTCGAAGCAATCGAAAGACAAAGACAAAGCCAAAGCCAAAGCCAAAAATATGATCCGATCTGAATCGAATGACAATAAATTGCAAAATCTGAACACAAGTATCTACTATATAAAACATGTACTTAGTGTGGTTTCTTTTTTGGGTAGGGGGGAAATGGGGGATAACTTTTTGTTGAGCTGATAATGTGCAAAGACAAATAAGAGAAACAAAACACATGACAAAAGCAGCACTTGAAACTGTGAAGAAGGGATGAGAAAGAGAAGGGAAGGGATGTGGTGAAAGGGAGTGGGACTGAATCAACAACAATAAGCAAATATCGCTTACAATGGCGGCCTACTAAGTAACAACAACACAAACAACAGGCAACTCCCCGTAAAGTGGACAGAAAAACCACCTACCCCCTTCCCTTACCAGCCATACTCATGCCACTTAACAGCTAAAGAGAGAGAGAGAGAGAGAGAGCACTTTCACATGAGGGATGTAGAACAGAGGGAGACAAAGAAGGAGGCAAGTCGATGAAAATAAAACTGAAGATTACGAATTTCAGAGAGTTGTTTTTCCCTGCGAAAATAAGAGACGAGACAAAAAAGAACAACAACAAGAGCAAGAAGTTGAACTGAAAAAGGGAATGAGGCAGAGAAACACCGATTGGCAATCGATGTGGCTGACAGAGTGTTTGGAACTGGAGTTGCTTTGCTTTTTATAAAATTAAGGCTGCATCGAAGCTTGTGGCTTAGAAGTTGTACAGAGTTTTCTTTCAATTATACCCTGCAGACTTTTAAAAATAAATAGCAGAAGTTTACTACCGAGTTTATTATACAATTTTCTGATTTATACAAATAATTACTCTAAAACCGCCCGAAAAGTTAGCATTTATAAATGGTCCACGGCTGATTTGCCTTCATTTTAAGAAATTTGTTACAACAAATATTAAAGTATTTCAATAAAATAAAAATATTCAATTTTAGAAGAGAGCAAGAGTTAGGCTCAGTTAGCGAACCCCCTGAACCCAAGGTTTGCGTTCAAATAAGATCCAAAAATTATAGTCGTTTTTTTTAATTATTTCTAGATTTTTTAAAACAATTTAATTTTGGTTCAAAACAGTCAAATTTCTTCATTAATATTTTTTTATTTAAATATTTTAATATGACTCAAACAAGTCATATAAGAAGTCTCAAATATTTGAGTAATATTAGTAAAGCATTAACTTTATGTAATATAATTATTTATTTTTTCGAACCGAACCTTTTATAAAAGAAAGTGGTTCGTTTCAGATTCGGGCTCGCAGGCTATATATTTTTAGGAGTTGTAAAGCGTCTATTTAAAAAATTCCAATTGGTCCAATCCTGAGGAGGCTGATTATAATAATTATTTGCATGCATCTCGATTGAAGTGACATTAAGTTTGAAAATAAACTAAATCCCGTTTCTAGCAACAAACACTGCATTTCCTGTCATTTCCGGTTTAGCCATTACCAATAGCAATCGCCACTCCCTTCCTCCCATTCCCCTATCCTCACCGATTCCCTCTCTTGTCAGTTGCCTGCTATTGGAAATCGCTGTAAAAACGCAGCAGAAAAAGCGAGCAAAGCGAAAAAGCAAAGCAAGAAATGATTGACTGACTGAATGAGAACTGGGTGGTGGGTGTTGGTTTCAATGGATTGGTGGATTGGTGGGTTTGGTGGATTGATGTGCAAAATACATTTCAAAAGGAATTCATGGTCGCAAACGCTTTGAGGTTTTTACACTTGGTTTTCATTTTTTTCTTTTCTAATTTTATTTTGCCAGGACATCTGGAGGAGTCTACATTTGGTTCAAGGACACAACAAGATGGAAGCAAAGGCATTGCCTGTTTGTTTGTCATTTGGCTTTCAGTTTTTTTTGCGCTCTTGCTTTTGCATCGAAATTTGTTGTTTTCAATTTTGTTTTCGTTTTTCTATGCTTCGCATAAAGAGATTAGCGCTCAATTTTAAATTGAGAGGCTTATTAGAGAAGCCTCGATTCTCCCTGTTCCACTTTCACTCCCACTCCCACTCCCACGCTCTTGCTGCTGATTGAATTGCGCACTTGGCCTAAATTCAACGTTTGTTTCTAAGGATTTAATCTGGCTTTTATTGTTCATTTGGCCGCCCTTTCTGCGAATCTGTTGTATTGCTCAAAGTATGCGCCATTGTCTTCAAGTTCCCAGCTTCCCGCTTCCCATGAAGCAACAGTTTGCCTGCCCCTCCCCACCTCTCCCTACCTTTCTTCCCATCCTCCTACTACTCTACACTACACTGATAAAAAAATGTTCTAAAATCAAGATTTTGATCTCAAAACTAAGAACTTTGGTCTACAAAATGCGTCGAAAGCATAAAATTAAATTAAGAAAACACATCATTGTTTAAAGAACATTTCCAATAATACCAAGTTTTTATTTTAAGAATAATTGTTCGTGAATTTAAATCTTAAAATGAAACTTCTAACAATAATATTTAAATTTATAATTTCTTTTTTTATTATTTAATTTTGGCTGATATAGATTTTAATTTGTTTTGGTAATTTTATAAATGATAATTTGTTTATGATCTTAAAATTATATTTTTTTTCAGTGTATGCTCTATGACAAGCAAATTGCACGCGAAGCTTTCCCGCGGGACTTGTCGAGTGTAACGTGTAACAAGTGTTTGTTGTTGTCTCTCACATTTCACACATATGCATGTGTGTGGGTGACTGTGTGTGTGTGTGTGTGTGAGGTAATTCGCTACAAATGAAATGAAAATTACTTACACTTGGCAGGGGAATATCTGTAAATATGTACATGCATACATGTTTATTATATGTTTATTATAAGACGGGGTAACAACGAAAATGCACATTAAAACATCAAAATATGACTGCAAATTGCGTGTCACAAAAGACACAAAGTTATTGTTGTTCCTTGTTGTTGCCAGCAATCATTTAACTTTGTTTTCATTCCAAGCATCAAACAACACAAAAGTAAACTGTTGATGTTTGTTTACTGTTTACTTTTGTTGTTGTTGTTGCTGTTACCGATGCCTTAACAATGTCTCGTTTCATCGAACACGTTACAACTTCTACAAAACCGCAGGACTTCTACACATTTTATACGTAATATAACAGTTTTCTGATTAAGTATAAGCTATTCGTCCTGAAATACGACTCGTATACGACTTTCAGCAAAGGCATACAAAGTGACGAGTATAAGCAGCATTCACAGAAGCTACTACATCTTTTTGTATAAGTATACGACTCGCATGGCCTTTGTTGTAGCCAGTTGTATAAGACTCGAGCAGGTTGAATCTTATATATTATTCGTTTGTGTATACGACTTACAGCATTCGCATGTACACTTACTCGTATAAGAATAAAAAACTACCACCTCTGTTGGTATAAGTATAAGATACATTTTGTATACGTATTTTGTTTCCATGTATACGACATATAAACGAATGATTTGAAGCTGTTGCTCTGTTGGTCGTATACGACTTGCCGTATACGACTGGCAGCAAAGGCTTGCATTAAAATGTAGAAGAGCGTGAGGCTTTAACTGATGTATAAGTGTAAAAACCGGCTGCCTCTGTGCGATTCACCTGCAAACTCAAAACGCAACGACGTCAAACAAATACAAATAAGCACAATTGTTTGTGTTATCAATATCACAAGTACAAGCACATGCGCTCTCTCTCTCGCTCTGCCGTTCTCTCTGTCTCTGCCATTTTAGCTCTCCCGCTGTACAAGTTCACTGCAAACGAAGTGCACGAGATGCGTTGTCGCGTTCGTGCTCGTGCTCGTGCTCTTGTTCGTGTGTCTTTGACGTTGGCTTCTGGCTGCTGTCTGCGCTGCTTTGATGGCTTCGCCAGATGGAAGTTTTAGTTCGGTTTTAGCTCTCATTCTGTGCGGACGCCTTGGTGAAGAACACGGTCCGTTCAAGTGCGTCGCGAGCAGCGCACACATACTGACACAGTCGAGGAAGCTACACAGACACACGTACACACGTACACGCACACACGCACACGCACACATATGCACAAGTTAAAGCAGCGGTAACAACGCCAAATTATCGAGTCTGCGCCAGAAAGTGATAGCAATTATTTAATCTTAAAGTTGTGCTACAAGAAATCAAATCAAAAGTGGAAGTGGCCCAAAAAATAAAAGGCACAATTCAGCTTCCGTTGTCGTTGTCGTCGTCGACGTCGTCGTCGTGGTTGTCGCTGTCGCTGTCGGCGCCGCAGTCGTTCCGTTGTATTCTGTCCTGTCGCGTCGCGTCGCTTCGTCAACAATTTCATTGTTGTTGTTCTGTTCTGTTCTGGTCGCGCGGCATCGTAAGCTCTTTTCTCCGCGCTCTCCGCTCTTCTCTCCTCGCTCCTCTCTCTCTCTTCGCTCCTCTCTCTCTCTTCGCTCTTCCCTCTCCGCTGGCTGCCCTGTCCGCCGTCTCTGGCAGCTGCAGCCAGCGTGCGGCATGTCACATGTTCAGTTGGCTCAGTTTGTGCCTCCTCCAAAGTCCAAGCCAAGTTAAGAGCAACAACAACAACAACAATTTCGTTCCCTACTCCGCTCTTCAGTTGGTGCCCACAACATGTCCAAACTTGATCGTCACAGTGCGTTCTAAACTTGTTCGCTTTATGCGAAAATTGATCCTCGCCTGCGAGTGAGCAAAGTGCAAAGTGACGTCACAAGCAACAACTGCAACAACTGAAACAACTGCAACAACAACAACAACAACAACGTTAACAATAACTGAAAACAAATGTGGCGCTGCAGCAACGGTAAATGCTGCTCGTTATAGCCAGAACAACAGTATAACAACAACAATCATAATAACAACAACAACAACCACAGCAGCGGCAACGAGAAAAAGCAACAACAACAACAACAAAATGGCATTGACACAAGCTGAAGTTGAAGCAGCAGCAGAAACGCGTTTACAACAAGAACAACAACAACAACAGCGACAAAGCTACAGCAACAATTACTGTTGCCGGCAACAACGGAAGCCGCAGCAGCAACAACAACAACAACAACAGCAACAACAACAACTGCAGCAGCAACCACATTGGATTAAACATCTTGAACTGCTGTGCATTGGTAAGTTTAGCATTGTGATTGTCACAGTTTCCCCACCTCCCCTCCCCAAGGCATAGACTGGGACGGGAGGGAAGGGGGTATGCTAGGGCGTAGCCAGTTTTGTGGGAAGGGGAAAATTATGGTTTTATTTTTAAAAGGATAACAATGGGGACCAGAATCTCTGGAAATTTGTCGAATACAACGATATATTCCCATTTTGAATCTTATTCAAAATTTTGTATACAGACTTTTTCGAAATCATAAGAACAGCATTTGTGAAAAGTAAAAATTATGCTAAAATAATATTTTATCAGTAGATCTTCATATTATTATTTTAATAGTGCACATATTAGACACTTATATCCATTCTTTGTGTATTTCAACGTTAGACTAGTTTTATAGCTGTAAAAAATATTTTTCAAATTTTTGAATAATTATAATTATTCATTTTAATTAAATTCATTTGAATTTTAATAATATTGAGTCATTAAAATTATCAAGCAAGTTCTTCACTTTTCTAAACCCAACTTTTTCGACTCCTTGTTTACGTCTCAGCCAACTATGTAAAAAAATAGTTTGGCCTACTACGTATAAAATATGATTTGTAATTAAAATATAACTCTGTATGTGTTTGTCAGCTTATATATTTTTAAGTGGAGATTTAGGCCTGTTCCAGGTATAACTTTTTATATGTTTAACATTAAATAAAATGCTTTGTCTATGTATGTTGAATTTGGGTTAAGCTTTAAAAGTGTTTCGTTTTTCACTTTATTGGTCTTAAAATCGCCAACTCAAATTAAAATTAATCCGCCAGGTTAAAGATATTAACATCCAAAAAATCGTGCCGACAGTAAAAATCGAAACAGGCCTGCATACAAATAGTTGCACTTAAAGAATTGTTTATGGAATTGCAAGTAATTTTACTGCTTTTTGATTAAGACTTAGTTTCTCAAAGATAAATCTGTCTATTTTAGTCTTTCAAGAATAGTTACACAAATCGACTTCATTCTTATTACTTGACAAACTTTAAAAGGTTAAAATTTAATTAATTTCTAAAACTTTACAAACATTAAATTTTTGTAAGCTAAATATATATTTAGACAGGAATTTATGGGGGCTCTCCCTCTGCTGCCCTCTACCTACGCCCTTGGGGGTAGGGACTAGGGACTAGGGGATAGCGGTAAAGGTATTGCTCCGCCTTCTACAGCTGTTGCTCTTGCAATGTTTAATACCCTTGCTCATTAGGCCAACACACAAGTCATTCCATCTTGACTCTTGCGGTTGACGAATGGAGCAGAAAATGGAGTACGGAGAAGAGGAGGGATTAGCAGTAGGAGCAGACATGTGTGTGGAGTAGAGTTGTGGTAGCCCTAACTTCCTTTTAATAACCGTTTGTGGTCACCATTAATGCCTGATGCCAATGGAAATTATGCAGCAAATTGTGTCCTTTAGGCCAGAGATGCGTTGCCATGAACATCATTGGAAGATGGATTGGTATCCAAGTGAGGTTCGTTAAGCTAATTAATAATTATGTGGCAACTTCTCGAGCAAGCCGGACGCACGTCTGTTGCACCAGGTGAACTTCCGTTCACGTGATGTTTGCTTGCAATCAAATCAGTTGGCCAATAATGGAATAGGCCAAGTGCTCGACTCAACGGTTTGTACTCGTTCTTATCGCGTTTCCGCCCTTCAAACCCAGAGCTGGTTGAACCCATACACGGTCATAAATTGTAGGACTCATCGTGTTGTGTTGCAAGCTTCTTCTTCTTCTTCTGCTGCTGCTGCTTCTTCTTCTCCCATTTTCAATGGAACCACACAACAATAACAATCAAATATAATTCACAAAATATGTTTAAACGCCCACAGATTTGGTGTCCATTTGGTTTTTGGTAGCTTTGTCTATATGTATATATTTTTTTTTTTTTTGGTGGGCGTTTCCTTTTGTTGTTGTTGTTGATTTTCTGCTGTTCGTCTTTGTTGTGCGTTTTTTGTGTTTGGACAATCGCAGGTTGACACATGTGCGACTATTAGAAGCTGCACCTTCCCCTTCCCGCCGTGCTCTGCTCTGCATATCAGTAGAAGAAGAGGCATGGGGAAGGGGAAAGAGAAAGAGAGCTAGGAAACGCCTACAAAAAGATACAGCGATAAGACGGAGGAAGCTAATGCTAGAGCTTTTCTATGGTCCAATTAGTCGAAATGTTGCACGCACCTGGCAACAGGGAGACACGAGCCACGCCCCCGCAGAGGGAAAGGCGACCGCAGCGGAGTCAACATGGAAATTGGACAGCGAACTAAAAGCAGCAGATGAAGATGGAGATGAAGATGTAGATGAAGATGGAATACAGAGAATAGGCAAAAATAAAAGCATTTATTTGTCAGCACAAAATAATCAAGGATCATAATATGTCAACAAACTATGGGGCAACACACACACACATACGCTGTGGCAAGGTGGGTGTGTGTGTGTGAGTGTGGGGACAGCGCAGCAAAACAAGCACAAGGACACACACACACACATACACATGCCACAAAAGAAGCAGAGGAATATGTAGAAGATGAAGCAAAGAAAATAAAAATGAATAGTAAAGAAAAGAAAAGAAAAGCAGAGTGCGTGTCCTTTTTGTATGTGGCAGCAACATTTGCTGAAATGTGTGCCACCAGGCAGCGAAAGTGTAGCACAAACATGGCGTAATAGATAGCAGGAAGAGTGAGAGAGAGAGAGAGAGAGGGGTCTGATAGGGAGAGGGGCAGTAAAAGGGAAGTAGAAGGTTGTCTCTGACAGCTGGTAAATGTACTGGAGTGCATTGACAATACGGTGGCAACTGCTTGACCAGGCGGACAGTACTCCACGAAATGGCGATGAAAGTAAGAAAGAGAGAGAGAGAGAGAGAGAGAGAGAGAGAGAGCGAAAGAGAGGGAGAAAGAGGGAGCAAGCTAGAGGAAGCTGCAAGCAGGAAGCAGCTCTGCGGATTCTATAGAGTTTATACAGTTCTGTAGTTCAAAGGGCAAATGTTAAGCACACACACACACAGAATAAAGAATGCCAGGCAACACGCACACACACACACACACACACACATATACATATATGGTATTATCTGCAGGAAGCAGATCTCAAAAAGCCCATTCAGCATTTGATTTCTTTCTGCATTTGACTTTGTTTGTTCTCTCTTGTTCGCACTGCAAGTAAAGTTAATTGCGCTGCTCTCCACCTGTCAATTGCCAAGGCAAGGTTTGAAAGATAGCGCCTGTTGGCCAAATGTTCACTTTTGGCTCACACTGTCTGTATGTGTGTGTGTGTGTGGGCAGCTGCTGACGCCCATGTATAAACTATGTTACTTGGCTACTTGGCTTCAAAATGCTCGCACAACACCTTGAGTTTAGCTGTCAGACAGGTCAGACAGTCAGCCAGTCAGCTAGTCAGTTAGTCAGTTAGTCAGTCAGTGAGTTAACCAGTTTGTTAGCCAGTTTAAGCCATGTCTCAGCTCAGCTCAGCTCACTCCCACACGCGTCTCGCTGCTGTTGAACGTTGAACGTTTGTTCGACGTGGGCGTCTCACAAGTTTACGTAATTCGTAAGAGAAAAGAAAACTGAAAGCTGACTGGTTATGAGTTTGTTGCGTTGCACTTGCTCGCTTGCCACATGCTGCGTGTGGCACCGAAATAGCGCCGGGCTATTTAAAGTCATCAACTGCATTGGCCACACGCCCTCAAGCCAGAGGGGGAGGGGTGACGGGGTGACGGGGGCATGGCTCGTTGAGAATGCCAACGTAATTGCTGAGATGTCAACACTGCAGCATGCAGCATGCCGCATGCAACAGCTAACAAGCAAATTCAATTTGTTAGCAAGCGGCAGCTTCACAGTGCTGCACAAAAATACTTGTACTCATATAGAGAAAAGATGTGTAGAATATAGTATATACATATAAATAAATCGGTTGCACTTTCAGCATGTGGCAATATAACTCTTGCAACTAAAATAGGAACGGGAACGCGACGAGACGAGGCAAACGCAAACGCAAACAAAAGTGCACTTGAAGTCGCCACAGTGAAGTTGCAGGCTGATTTCAAATCTGTGGCAGCTAGCTAGCTGCAACATTTGCTATGTTCTTGTTGTCGCACTGTGTAGTGAACTCCTGCAGCGTTTCGTCAATCGTAGCATGTGGTAATTGCTCTGCGTTGCAGCTACCTGAGTGCCTTGCCACAACTTGCTGCCCAGATTTATGAGTGCTCAACAATCATGCCACATGTGTCCTGTGTGTCCGTTGTGCCCCTGTTTATGTTTTTATATACATACGCATGTGTGTATATGTGTGTGCGTCTAGTTGGCCCCTTGCCACGCCTTGTTGCCACTGGGGAAATAAACAATTTTATTGGATATATAAAATAATATAATATACACTTCCTGCTCAACTTACAGCCCTGTTAGTAGATTTATATACCTAATTTAAAAAGTGATATTCACTCGCATATCTACATATCGCTCATTAAATAGAAGAGTGACATATCTCAAAAGATAGCATTTCGTAATAAACCCATTTAAAGTATTCAATTGTCGTATCAGGTCATATATAACATTCTCACGCTCTTTGTATTAAATATAGGATGTTTCTCGACTTATGTCACTCTTCTATTTAAAGTATTTTGTTTATTTATTTATTAATGAGCGATATATATTTTTCTTTATTTAACTTTGATTAAAGCAGTCGACAAGAATTTTGAACAAAAATCAAAAAATGTACTTTCCTTAAAATTAATAACTTTGAGAATGCAGACATATTTTAATTTTATATTTAAAATTATAAAAAATATTAATCATTTTTATTTCAATTGAAAAATTCAACTAAATATAAATATTTTTAAAATTAATATATCGAATTTTTTAATTATTTTCTATATATTTTTTTATCACGTGCATTTTAAACAAATTACCAATGATTTATAAAAACTGTTTTATAAGATGTCTAACTCGACTTTTAGGAATAAAAAATCCTGTTTGAAATCGGAATTTAATTAACTCATTAAAATAAAATAAACCATTAATGTGATATTATAAGAACCTGCCTTTTTTCTCCATATACGCCCCTTTTAGTCCATTTCTCGTAAGCGACTAACTAATGAAATGAATTTCAATTACGAGTGTCTAGAAGTAGTCCTATCGGCGCAGGATATTAGCAATGTGCAGCCCAGCGTACATCCTACGCAGAATATTACCCCAGAGATGGAGGGAGAGAGAAAGAGATTCGAGTAAGAGATAGAAAGAGAGAGAGGGCACTTGGACTCATAGATGATTGCGCCAGAGTTGTGATGGGTTTCAGTTCGATTTTGATGCGAATTGATTTGGTTATCGAGCAATGGTGACTGATACAATTGAAGACCGCACATGAACTGTTAGAGAGAGACAGAGAGAGAGAGAGAGAGAGTGAGAGGGAGAGTGAGGGGGAGAAAGAGAGACAGTTGGACAGGATGGATGAATAAATAAAGTGGGCAAATCAAGCAAATGCCAAATGAGACTCGTCATAGACTGACTGACTAGCTGACTGACAGATGGTTGGAGGTGGCTGTCAGAGAGGGATCGGGGGGAGGGGACTGGCCATGGCAATGACAGCGCTGCTGCCACTTTGGTAATAAGAAACGCCTTCACAGGCCCAGTCAATAAATTAAATGTTTGCCATGGGAAGCTGCCTGCCAGCCTGACTGTCTATCCAGGATGTAATTGAATACCATTTGCGGATAGGTACGAGTTGGAGTCACAGTTGGAGTCGCAATAGAGAGGGAGTTGGAGGAGGTGACACCACCACAAACTTTGCCAACGTTGCCCAGATCGATGGCTTCATTCGCTGTGCATTCCATCGACTGACTGCTAATTTAAATTTATGAATTTTTAAACAGCTCAATATGAAAAGTGCGAAGTGTGCTTACAATTTTGCCCAAAATTTGAAATTTATAGGTGTACATTTGTTGTGTGTGTAAGTGTGTGAGTGTGCCTGTGTGTGTCTGTATGTTGTGTGGGGCCACTTCCTGCACTGTAGCATCACTTGCTTCCACACACTTTCATTTTTCTTGAGTATTTAATCAAGTGTGAATAATTGCATCATTCTGCCTCAAAGGGAGTCGATTTCCTTTGTATCTGCCAAGACAGATACAAAGAGACTCTCTGTGCGTAAATTTTGTGTGTCTGTGTGTTTGTGTGTGTCTGTTATCAATATAAGAAGCAAAACCACACGCACCACCCACAGCCACATCCACACCCACACTCAGCCCCAGACCCAGACCCAATTCCCATACCCATACCCATATCCATGACTTCAATTCAGCATCGAGGTCCTTTTCAATTTTATTTAAGCATTAAAATCGAAATCATCGCAAGTTGAATGAATTTTAAAATGTTATTTATGTATGAATCTTCGATTCTCGTTTCCCAGTCCTTCGTACTGATAAAGACGGTCTCGTGTCACATTTTTGCAACGCACACAGGAAAGTGATATACTTAAATATACTCAGTAAACAATACGAGACACATACGATTGTTTTTTTTCATTTTTATTTCATATATTAAATACCAATTTTTCTTTGAATCAAGTTTCTTATTGCTGGTGAATTTATTTGATTCATGAAATTACAATTATTAAAACTAAAGTTGTGTTATTATTATTTATAGTGAAAGGTGCACATTTTACCACAATTATTTAAATGAAAATTGTAATAATATATTTTGTATATTTTTCTCTCATATTTGTCATCTAAATGAATTCGTCAATGTAATAATATAGAAATGTAAGTAAAAATTGCACATGGAATTTATTTAATTATTTAAATGAAATACTGAGAGGCTAAGCATTCAAAAGTTGAAAAGCTATAACATTTGTTGCATTAATGATGATTTTTTTTTGTTATTATCAATTAAAAAAATCATTTACCAGCATTTTTCTGCAAGGGTACCATGCAATTTTTTCAAGATCTTCAAATTTATGAATTTTATTATTTAACTTAACATATATTAAATACATGTTATTTTTGAACAAAAAATAAAATTCAAGATATAATAAATATTTTTTAATTTTATTTTGGATTCAAAAAAATACCTCACAAAACAATCATTATTTTATGAATATTATTTTTTGAATAATAGTAATCATAAGTAAAATAATAAATATCAAATATAATGAATTTTTATTGAGGTTTATAATAAAACTTGTAATGATTACAGTTCCTGCCTTTTTTACACGTATTCGGGCTATTTAATTGTCGATTGTAAGCACTCACGATATCGAATGTTGAATGTTGAATGTTGAAACACGAAATACGACCAACTCTAGTTCCGATTGGCTTCATTGTGCAACATGTGTGTTACATTGTGTGTGTGTGTTAGAGTATCTGTATGTGTGTGGGTTTGGGGGCGTCTCTGTATATTTTATGCAGATTTGATAAGTTTACAACACAACAACAACAATTGAAAGCAAATGGAGTTGTTGTTGTTGCTGTTGTTCATATTGTTCATATATTGAAAATTAATATTTGATCAGCATTGCAAACATGAGAGTCGATTTATGCGATTTGCGAGTTACTTCTTGTACCACTTGTATATATAGTACTTATGTTGCAAGTGGCATGTGGCACGTTGCAAGTTGTAGTTGCTGCAGCTGCCGGCTACATAAATCGCTTATGATCCGCAGCCCTAATTGCTGTGTTTGTTGTTGTTTGCTCAGAGAAAAAAAATGGTGTGTGACGCGTGTTGAACCGGTTTGCAGCTGCCAATTGCCGCTTGCCACTTGCCGCTTGCCAGTTGCCACTAGACAGCTGCAAGCGCCCAAAGACTGTCAGTGTCTCATCTAGGGAGACCGCATCTTCGGGACAGCTTATCGTTGCATCGTGTGAACTTTGAGAGATTCTACTTCTCTTCCGTTCCCTTCTACTTCCCCTTTCCCGTTTCTGTCTTTGTTGGCTGCCACGCTTTATGCCACGCTTCAGTAAACTCGACTTTACTCGACTCGTCTCGATTTGCCTCAACTCGACTTGAGTCGAGTCAGTTGCACACCTTTTTGCAAAGAGCTGTCTTGTCCTGTCCTCTGCTGTCCAGTTGACGTGTGGTTCCGCTTCGTCGACTTGCCGCTGACCCCATCATCGGTTAACTGAACCGAGCTGAACCAAAGTGGACTAAAGATAACTGGAGTGGGAGCATGTGTGAAAATCAGTGACGCGGCATTTGCTGGGAACTGGGAAAAACCTTAGCGACGCGTCGTTTTACTTTGCTTTTTAATTGCGACAGAGAGTGAAAAATTCGTTTTTCCAAGTTGCAACAATTGCTGGGAACTTCAAACTACATGTATGCAACAGAGCAAAGCACATTTGCCCGCCCACTGCGTCTCTTACCCCATCGCATCGGATTTCACACGCCGACATGCTTCATTGGTTAGCTGGACAACATCGTCCTCTCCATTCTCCATTCTCCATCTCCATCTCAATTTCCAACTCCATTTCAATCTCCAACTCCATCTTCATATTCATTCGCATCTTCAGCTTCTCGCATTGTCGTTCGATTGCGCAAACATTATTTGTGTGCACAGATTTTTGTTTCACTCCCAATACCATTTTCAATCTCAGTCACAATCCCTTTCTCGATTCCATTTCCAATCCCAATCCCAATTCTGGTAACTTAAATCCTGTTAACCCTTGCCCAACCAGCAGCATCCACAACGCAGTGTTATTGTTCTGACCTACTGGGGTGACTTCCTTTGTCATCTGTCTGCATCTCTTTATATATGTGTGAGTGTGTGAGTCTGTGGGTGTGTGTGTGCTTGTCTGGATATGTGTGTGTGTCTCGAGTAATTTGGACAAACAATACAAGTACTTTGGTACTTTGGTCGTTGTACACGCGTTTGCAGCTCAAACGGCAATTAAAGCATACAATAAGCTGACAAACACTTGGCAGCTTCAGCCGCAAATGTCATTTGGTGGTGCAAGTTGCATGCTGCAATGTTGCATGCCCCAGGCTGAATGCCGTACATCGCCGGTAGCTTGAATTACAGTCACGTTGCCAAAGTTTTGATCATGTTTGATCATTGGATATTTAGAATTTTATTTCTCATCGATAACATTTTATAAATTGATTCTATCGATAGCATTAAGCATTTTTAGTTATATGTATATCTGACCTATTCCGGCTATCACTTCCACCTTTATACGATTTCATTTAATGTATTTTCGTTACGTTGCCTTAAAAATACAATTTTTGGCGCTTTATCAGGCTAAATTTTACCAACTCAAGAGGAATTCAATACGCAAAATAATTCCAAATTGATATAAAAACAGGTTAACAATTTTCACATCCAATAAATCTTGCCAAAAGTGAAAACTGTAACAGGCCCGTATATAGTATGTTTTAAGAGCCGATTTAAATGTGTTTTAAACTATGCATTATTACTGATTAGGACCGATGACTATCAATCGTGAAATTTATATCTTTGATAATTGAATTTTTAGGTTATAAGTATTCCCTTTTTAATCGATAGTATTCTATAATATCAGAAATATAACAAGTTTTAATTTAACAGTTAATTGTTGTTTGCCTTTTTGATTTGAATGGTCTTATTATTCTATTTATTACTGTTTTCATTCAATAATTTTCACAAATCAAAGACAATTTATTTATAATATGTTGTGGCTCACTTTGTTTAACTAAGTCTTTCCGTTATAACTATTTTTTAAATTGGAGTATGTATGTCAATTTCTTCGTCTTCAAAGAGCAAACACAAACATTAAATGAAATTGATTGCTGAATGAATTCTAAATTTATATTTTCGGCCATTGTACAACTGTTCATGTGTTAATTTTGCTGAAATTTATGACTTCAGAAGGTTTGCTTGTTGTAGACTTGTGTTGACTCTTCACCCCTGATCTATATTATATAATGGTAAAGCTATCCATATTTTTGCTGCACAAACCAATGACCACTTGCCAGATATTCCTAAGGGATCGTTTTTCATTCTCTCTCTGTTTTATCTTTCACTCTCAGCTGAAAGTTCACATGACTCAACTTTTGCTGACACTCTCCCATATCTGTTGCCACAATTTTTTCAATTTTTTCTCCATATTTTCATTTTTCTTTTGCGGTTTCAACTATGTAGTTTTTTTTTCCCATGCTGCTGTTGTGTGCATCTGTTGCAACTGTCGCAGTGGTTGCAAGTGTTTCACATTTCAAAAATATTTAGGAGGCAAGTTTGCAAAAAATGTCCAGAGAGAAGTTGACCAAATGCCGTGTACCGTTAGTCCGTAAGCCGAAAGTGTTTTGGGGAATGTCGAAACCACTGTCAAGTGTATGAATATTCGAGAATAAAATTTGCGTCTCTGTTAATGACATCAGTTTCGCAATGGCCATATCAGCATCAGCTATTTTGGCCAAATTCTTGAGTGGCTGAGGGAGTGTGGGCGGTGGCACGCCCACTGCTACATACCGTTGTCGCACGCACCACTTTCACTCCGGCCGGAAATTGCTGCATCAGCGTATAGAAATTTTTGGTTTATGCCCAAGCATACACACACACACAGTAGACTGGGTTGTGCCTACCTCAGGCTCTCAGGCTGGGTATAGTTGCCTATACCCGTCGCACCACCGCACCACCGCTGACCTCAGCAAAGTGGCTGCCACACATGATATTAGCCATGTTGGTTTACTTTGGTTTGGATATTTCCGCCTTCCACTTTGCTCTCTATGTCTCTCTCTCTCTCTCTGTCTATCTCTTTCTTTATCTCTCCCTGTGTGAGGCTTTCAAATATGAAATTTATTCAAGTCACTCTGGTTTAATGTTTGGAAATGGACAGCAAATAACTTTGAAAGCGTTACAATAACAACACAGTGGCAACCACAGCAGAAGAAACAACAACAACGACAACAACAACAACAACAACTATTCCTTTACCCCAATGCATTCGCCTGAATTGAGAATTTAAGTTGAAAATTGGAGTTGGCTTTCGCTACGCCATAATGAAGATGGAGATAAAAATGAAGATGATAATGATGACAAGTTCTTTTTGGGGAAAACGGGAACCTTTTTCAACTGATGAGTTTATTGTGCAAAAATTTCTATACGAGAGTAAGAGAAGGACAGCCATACACCTATGGCTATTGGCTAGTTTGCAATTATGGTAATTTGTAAATGTGTTTGTGTGTGGCCTAATATCAAGTCAAGACTCAACGGTAACTGCGATATTTTCGCCAAAATTTCGATTTAACTGAAATGATTTTTTAAAGATATTATTACGAAGGCCCTTCAAAGTAAAGGAGAAAGTGAGAGACACAGTAAGAAGCGGTGTGGAGGGGGATCTACTCAACCCACTTCCAATTATCCAGTTTCCAATCTCGGGGAGGCCTGTCTGCTTATATGGCTCAGAAGGTCCCAAAACCCACCCACTGGAGACATTGGCGCATAAATTGATTGGATGATGTCGCTTTTTATGTCGTTTGTCCCTCTATATCCTGTCGTCTTGCCGATTCCCTTTTCTTTTTTTTTTTATTTATTTCTTCTTTTTTTTTTGTTGTTTCTTATTTTTGTGTCCTTATTCTGTGAATTTCATAAGCGTACGCGATGCGATGCGTAGCATGTGTTATAAATAAATCAAGCATACTGGGAGCAATCTTTCAGATGGTTGTCGGTTGAAAAACAGCTTTAGATATCTATAGACTTTGTAGATAGATTGGCATTTAATTTAAATGTTGTCAAGCGCTGGGCATTTGTTGTAAACTCCCATAACAGCGTATTAACGATTCTCAAATTCTCTAAGATTTTCACTAAGAGCACATTTTATGTACTTAATTCTAATTGTAGTTGTAGCTCTCATTGCATGTACTAACCAAATTATGTTCCTGGCGGAACGCATTTTAAAATCATTCGAAAACAATGCCCCAACTTTTTCTCACAATTGTACAGAAGTCTAATGAAAACGAATGAAAAAATGAGGGGACTCGCCCCTATTTTAATGTGACCAGCTAATTGAGGCACATCTACGCATGAATATGTATGTGTACTCCAGTTTGACAGGTCACTGTCAGAGTTGTGGTAAAAAGAGTTCGTAACTGAGTGCTCTAAGAGGTCTTCAACACGATGACCACTTCAATCAGTTGCAACACTCACAGCACCCCACTTTGGATCTCAGCAATATTTGATGGTTGCTTCAACATAAAAATATGTTCTTGATTATTACCATTTACTTGGAATACAAGCATTGTAATATTTATAATTACCATTGTATATAAAAGTTAATATAAAAGAAGCGTGAAGGGCTATAGTTGAGATACCGACTTTAGGATACCCGTAACTTATTTCAATGTATATTAAAGTACTGCATACTTTTAGGTGATTGTATAAAATTATTAACTTTGGTTAGCTTTTATTGCCGCTCTAATTTTCCGATCTTGATGCGGTTAAGTGAGCTAATAGATAATATTAATAGATAATGTTAATTTCCATAAAAAACTTATTATCTTGAAAACTGTGGGTGTGGTGGTAAAAAATGTTACGATCTAGAGCATTTTCGCGAGTTTAAACAATTTGCTTTAAGAAAACCACAAAAGTATTTGTTATTTTCAT
The DNA here is from genome assembly GCA_951394115.2 of Drosophila phalerata. Taxonomy (NCBI): domain Eukaryota; kingdom Metazoa; phylum Arthropoda; class Insecta; order Diptera; family Drosophilidae; genus Drosophila; species Drosophila phalerata. The sequence goes on from OY729850.1 coordinate 19,895,570, forward strand.
AGTCAATTAGAATGTAATTGTACATATTCTTGATTAGTTTTCATTGTATAAATAAAATCAAATTAAGTTTCAGTATATTGTTTTCTTTCTTTATTTTTCTTTTAAAAGAATATACTTGATAGAATTATTTTTTAATACTCTAATGTTTTCCAGAAATACATATATCATAATAAATATATTGTTGATTAGATATTTTTATATATTAAAATTAATCTTCATTCAATTTTATTTATTTCTTTTGATAAAAACAATTTTTCTAAATTATTTTTTAATACTCTTATGTTTTCCATAAACGTGTTTATTTTAAAGATAAAATGTCGCTTTGATTTTTCACAACCTTCTAAATTTTTCCTGCTCATTTCTGCTTGGCATCTCACTTAATTTTTGTCGCTCTTTGTGGCAACACGGCAGTGGGGCGGGGGCCACAACGGAAACGGTGGAAGCTGTGGTTGCTGTGCACCGTAAAATATTCGTAGTTAATTCATAAACAAAATTTGTTGTTGCCGCATTTTAAGCGTGAGTTACCTTGTTGCCTGCCACACACATTTTTTGTGCTGCCTTTCTTGCACTGGAAAATCCCCAAGACCATGGGTACTTGGCAAGTTGCGCGTTGCACGTGGCAAGTTGCAAGTTGCAAGCCAGTCTGGCACTGTGGCCTCCTTATGCTATGCCCTTCAGTGGCGCCGTTTTAACAGCAATGTTACTAATAATGTTGTCGGTGATTATGCCACGACTCCTTTTGCGGCATGCCCCTAATGCTGATGGAAATAATGGAGGTAATATGTCTGCCCCACAGCCTCGGGCAGCCTTGCCTTTTGTTGCAACTGCCGCAGTACCGAATCATATTTATATTACAACTGCTCGTACTCGTATAAAATTCTTAAATGCCGTCGTATTCTTAGAGACTGTACAAAAGTTTTTCTAGAGCATTTTAGCGGCTCCTTTAGATCCTTCTTGTATTCTTATTATTTTTCTTGACTTTGTAAGCCTAAGAAATTTTGTATTAAAAATATTCTTAACTAATAAATGAATGCCAGTGTAATAAAATAAAGCTGAAGTTTATTTATTTAATGTCAACGAAAAACAGTTGACCTAGTGAACTTAGATTACAGAAAAATGAATATAAATAAATAAATAAAATAAAATTACACTGAAGAATTTTTCATTCTTTCTTTATATATTCATAGTCGTCTTTTGCATCCGTCGTGCTGCTTTCGTCACTAGCACGGACTGCCGCATTGAAATGTTTAAAGTTAAGACTGAAAAGAAAAAACAAAACAAATTAAATTTTAAAAAAATGTAAAAGTGTGGAGATATTCAAGAAATATAATTATGCATAGGTAAAATTGATAATATTCGAATAAATTTCGCTTTAGCTAATGTATTGGTTTCAGTCATAAAAATAAAACATATGTAAATGAATTCGATTAATCGTCACACCCTTTTCCATTAGCAACATTGTGTTGCAAGTGACAAGGGAAATGATCGAGTTGCTTGTTCGTTCAAGTGCCGCAATGTTTATACATATTTTGCAGAAGCCAAAACAAATGGGCGCAGGAGTCAAACTGTTTTCGGAGCAGCCAACAAAGTGCAGTAGTTGCTGCAGCTTCAGTTGCACGTACGCGCCGAGTTGCATGCACCATTAGCTGAAAAGGTCGCGCATCTATTGTTATATTGCAGCCGTAGAAGTCAAAGAAGAAGAAGTAGAAGATGGAGAAGACGTTCAACAAAAAGAAGAAGAAGAAGTGGAACAATTGGACACACAATATTTTATAACGAAATTTGTCGAGCAGGAAAGTTGCATGCAAAGCACGTTGCCGCTGACAGCGGGGCGTGGCCGGTCGGGGCGTGCCACAAGGCTGACAGCAAAGGTGGCATCTTCACATATATTTATATAGATATATACATACACATATATGCCAAACGTAGCAGCATCCGGCAACTGCAACCCAGCCTATTTTGGCAGCTTACGTGGCATGCCACGCCCATGCATCAACCGGAGGTAGATATATAAAGTGTAGAGTGTAGAGTGTAGAGTATAGAGTATAGAGAATAGAATAAGCTGGCAATAAAAAGCTAAAGCTCACGATTTGGCAGTGTGAAAATCATAATCATCAAATTAACGCGCGTCCTGTCGCAGAAGCAAATTTGCAGGACTCAAATTGGTGCTTGACGAGCAACCGGGGCACAAATACTACGTGAGCATTTAAAGCAAAAGCGAATAAAACTTAAGTGCTTCCATGTGTGTTAGTCCGGGTAGAGTGGAAAGTCAGATTGAAAGGCATTGCCTGGGAGTTGCCCCTTCTCCGAAGGCCACTCAGGTGTCACTTTATACCGAGCAGGCTCCCCGACCGACCGACCCTTCGACCGGGTCGGTCACTCGTTAAAGCAATCTGCGCAAGGCTGAAAAGGCTGCTTAATCAGCGGAGGCCATGACAGATAACTGCCTGGGCGGGAGCAGAAATCATCATCGTTTGACTGCGTCAGCGTCAGCGTCATTGTCATAAAGAGGCAAGGGGACAACAAATGGGTGCGTCCTCTTCACACATACGTCACTTGGCTACTTCTTTAGCCTCTGTCCCTTTTAGCCATCTCTGAACTCCCATCTCCATCTTGAGCTAAAGCTACAGCCAGAAGCGGTTGAGGCCATCAAATTTCAGTCATAACAATAACACTGATAGTCCCGCTCGTAAAATAAAACCCTTTTTTGCCCACTGCCGCAATGTCAGGCAACTGTGGCCGGGATTTGTATGCGAATGTATCTGTACACACATGTGTGTGTGTGTGTGTGTGTGTATGTGCGTATGAATGTTGTTTCACTTCCAGCTCCAAAAACAATCAAGTCCGCGACACAACACGAAAAACAACGCACTCAGGATACTGAAATTCGACAATGGCACTTGGGAGCTGGATGATGAGAGGGGGACTGAGGTCATAGGATGGTTTATCCCTTCTTCTTCTTCTTCTTCTTCTCACACATCTCAAAACCCAATTGGCAGCTTTCGGGCGCGGTCAAAAGGCGACGCCTAAAGCATTTAAATCCTTTTCGCACTTTGCCATGTCGCGTTGTCTCCGCTTGTTGCGTGTTTTTCCATCTACTATTTCCGGCCGCAGTACGTGTGACACGTATGACATACAAACTGTGAGTGTGTGTGTGTGTGAATGTGTGTGAATGTGTGTGAGTGTGAGTACTACTTGTCATGCTTCAATTTCAGTGTGAGCCATGTCTAATACACTCATACGACTCAGCCAGAAATGGGTTTCCTTTCTGGCCGTAAAATAGGAATTTACTTTATTAAAATTTTTCGCTTGAAAAATATGAGACAACAACAACAACAATGGCAATGAAGACGACGACAAAACAACAAGCTACGCAAATTTGTTGAAAAACCAGACATATACACCCGCGCACACACACACACACACACACACACAGTTGCAAACACACATAGTCTCACACCCAAGGGGCATGGCCTGAATGTGGCGCTCGAGTTGCCAATGATGCGCCCATCATGAACGAGGTAAAAATTTACTCAACTATGAACTCTCTTGCCGAAGCCAACAATCCACAACCACACCCACACACCCACATCTACAGTAACTGGGTATATGTGCGTGTCAGTGTTGCCAGAATTTTACTGTCAAAATAGGCTACATTTTAGAACAAAGTTACAAAAATGAGCTAAAATAAAAATAAACAGACCAAATAAATAAATCAGTCAAAATAAGCTAAATTTTAGAAAAATGTTAAAAAATGTACTTAAATAATAAAAAATCTGTCAAAACTAAAGTATCGAGACTAACTTATATGCAAACAAATAAAAAATAAAATAAGTTATCTATATCATCGACATTCTCTTCTTCATTAGTTTTCTGCAGTTAAAATTAATTTTGAAATTTGATTATTCAATTGCAATTTATATCAATGAAATTCAAAAGAAGTTGGGAATATTTTGCAAATTTTCATTTTTTTCACAAATTCGTTTTCGCTATGCTCATTTGACTGAGAGTGTGGCACATAATTCGAGCACCTTGTATTTGATTTACTTTATTTGATTTATCGACATATCGTATATGTTTTAAAACGCATTGGATTTCTATTTCAATCTTTTGATAACCAAGTAAAAATAATAAATTTGATAGGGATACCTTAACGTATTAAAATACATAATTGAAATATATATGTAAATTTAATTTAACAATATAAATACATAATTTGTAAAAAATTATAAATTTAATTTTTAAAATATTTTCATTTTAAAATATGCTGATCTAGCAATAAATAAGCTGAATTGGCAACACTGATGCGTGTCTGTGAAATAGGCTCAAATTTGCGTAGAGCTTGCGTCGACAGGGCAAAGGTTATGGCCGCGCCTGCTGCTGGCAAGGGTTCCCGAGACAGGACTCGGCACTGCACGGGATGGGAAGGGACGGGGACTTGCCTGCGCTTGACAGTTTCATCCAGATAAGGAGGGGCCAGAGACGCAGAAAAGCAGAGGGGGAGGAGAGGCAGAGGCAGAGGCAGAGATGCAGAGAACAGGGCTAGGCAGCTGAAAATTTATATAAATTGACAGTAATGCTGAATGCTGTTTGCTTGTGCGAATGTGCCCCGAGAACAATAACAACAACTTCTATGCTAAATTGCGCGACAACAACATGACAACAACAGGCAGTCGGGGGTTAAGGCAACTGGATCGTATCACATTCTTTGCCAAATTATGTACGAAAAAGGAAAATAATGAAATCGTAAAGAGTTAGCCTAACCCAGCGGACCCAGAGTCGCTCTTAAATTGAAGCCCCAATCCTAACAGCGAATTCCAAGCGTTTGCCTCCCCAGATTTATCTGTGTATTTTACTTCTATATTCTCGAATTTATATTTAAAATTCATTTCTCTGCCGTTTCAATGCCCAGCGACATCATGTGTATGCAAATAGTGGCTATATTAATCATTGAGCCCAGGACACGAGACATATTTGAATACGTCTGCGGTTAGTTTCAGCCATTTCAGTTTTTCATTTTTTCATTTTATCATTTATCCACGCTTTTGTAGAAAAATTAAATGGAATTTTATCTAGCTAAAGATAGCACTCTAAAATTGCCGGTCGTTGTGGTATTTAAAACTGCATTTCGGCGCTTATAAATAAACAGCTTCACCTCCGCCTGTTTCCGCTCCTCCTATGCTTTCTTCTGGTCCTGTTTCTGCTCCTCCTACGCCTTTTTAGCCATATGCGCGCTTTTCCCTTCCACATCTGTATTCCCTCTTTCAGCCGGCAATTCAGATCCCGTTGGAAATTTATGAAAGCGCCGTAGCACGGATAAAGTGCACTGAGCACGGACTCAGATTCGGACATGAACATGAAGAGGAGTAGGGACCAGGACGGGGACAGGGACAGGGACAGGGACAGAAACAGGGACAGTGGCACTAAAACAACTGTAGCTGCCTGATGGCCGCGTTAAATGCTTTTGTTGATTCTGGGCTCGGCTCCTGGCTACGTACTATTTTTTGTATTTTTTTTGTTTTTTTTTTTTTGCACAATTTAATAGTTTTGGCGGGGGTGAGAGGGTGGTGCTTGGTGGTGCTGGCAAAGAAATAAACTGCTGGCGACTCCGACTGCAGACTGCAATAAGTCTTGGCAAACAGTCACCGGGGAAATGGGGCGTTGCGGACGCCGGCCACGCCCACAATTGGCTTTTGTGCGATGATGGGCAACGCTCTTTTTTGTTTGTGCCGGGAAAATGTGTTTGTTTTTCATTAAAAAACTTTTCATTTTGAAACGGTCAAAGTTCGGCTCCAGTTTCAACTCCGACTCGGACTCCAACTCCAACTCCAACTGCAGCTTAGCAGCAGGACGATGATGACGGTGAGACTGAGGCACTGACTGTGGCATGTCCTGTTTTATTGCGGTCAGGATTTGCTATTTAGGGGACTCCATTGTCTCTCTCCAGGCAGAGGCGGCTCTGTCTCTCATTGTTATTTTTTTCTGCGCTCTGACTAAATACACATTTCATAATTCAGTGCTGTTAAAAGCTGTGCAGCCATTGAAAGTCACGTTTCTAATAGAAATAAGGCCAACTTGAACAATCCCCGCAGCACATCAATGAAATGAAGCTCTGTGCCAAAGACAACAAACGAAAAAATACAAAGGACAGAAGGACAAACGACAGACTGAACAATTAATCAACCATTTTACTAAAGATCTCTTTGAATTTTTATTTTTTAATTTCTTACAGTTGTGGCATTGTTGTTGTTGTTGCCTTCTTCGGTGCACGGCCAGCAACAAAAGTTTCGCACCGTTCCACACGATCTGCAAGTGCTGGAGGGATCCGAGGCCATGATGAGATGCGAGGTGGCCAATGTCGCCGGTGCCGTGCAATGGACAAAAGATGGTTTCGCCTTGGGCTTCTCTGCCGTTATTCCCGGCTATCCACGTTACTCGGTCCTGGGGGATCGCAAACAGGGTGTCTACAATCTGCGCATCTCGAATGCATCCACCCACGATGATGCCGAGTATCAGTGCCAGGTGGGACCGGCCAGACTCAACTCTGCAATTCGCGCCAATGCCAAGCTCACTGTCATATGTAAGTATATTTCACAGTCTAAATATAAAATTATTTATTAATTAGTTAACCTCAATCCAACAAGTAAAATACTTAAAACTTATTTAAAAAATAAAATCAGAAAATAATATTTCGGAATCACAATTCAAAATATTCGAAAAAATAAAAAATTCGAAAATATTAGAAACACAGTTAGGGTCAAAACGCATTTAGATCAATAACAACAATTTGTAGGTAGAACTGGTAAAAAATATATATGAATTAAAATATTAATTTATTTACAAATTATTATACATCAACCAAATGTATTCGGCGCAAACAATTAATACAAATTGGATAGAATTAAAAAAAATCATAAAATATTATTTAAATTAACAATTTTGTTATATAATTAAAAATATAATATCTATAATTTTGAAAATACTTAAAACAAAGTTAAAGTCCAATCGCATTAAGATCAATAAAAAGAATTTGTAGTTAGAAGTGGTGTTATCTATTTCATTAAATATGATTTACCGTCAACCAAATAAAGTCGGCAAAAACAGTAAAAAAATTATTTAGAATTCAAAATAAAATCATAAAAAATATTTAAAATTAACAATTAAATTATATAACTAAACATATTATATATTTAAATCGATAAATACTAAAAACAAAGTTAAAGTCGAAATGCACAAAAATAAAATTTGTATTGGGAACTTGAATTAGTATGATAGAAATAAATAAATGTGGTATATATTAAATCAACTTTATTAAAATTGGTATACATATTGCAGTTAAACAAATTTTAAAGCAATTTTGTTCATTGTAAAAGAATCCATAAATACTTAGTTTAGCATTGTTAGAAGTAAATTTCGTAAAAAAAGTAAGTAAAATAAGTGCATGTATACAAAATGTAGTTGGGATTGATTCTGAGCTGGTTTGCAGCACCAATTAATTCGAGTAATAAATACAATTTGTCCGGAACGCGTCGTGTTTGTTTCCTTCCCATTGCACCTATAGAATTTGTACTTGCATATTTAAATTGTCGAGTCTGAGAAGCGACTCGCATGCGGGTGGCCAGAATTGTGAGCGGTTTGGGTGATCAGAGGGTTGTTGGCTGTCGTTGCCAACATTTATTGTCAGCAATTTGCAAAGCAACAGCAATTGCAACAAAAAAAAAAAAAAAACAACGAGAACAACAACGAAAGCAGCAAGGGAAGGGAAGAAGCAGCATCAACAATGTGAGAGCTGAGCTGAATTTAGCGCAGTTTATTGCTCCAAGGAGTCACAGTCTGAGCTGACACTGCCAGGACTAAGCTAGACACAGAAAGTGGGGAGAAAGGGTGTGTGAGAGGCTGAGAAAGAGTGGAGGGGGGGAGGGGAGAAAGAGGAGAGTTTCAGCATTTTCAAACTGAAGCGAAATGAATTTATTTTTGTTTTTAGTGCTTTTCTGTGTGTCATTGCATTGTTATTCCTGCTGTCGAGTAATCACTTTGAATGTGTGGGTACTCCTGTTGCTGCTGCTGCTCTCGTTGTTGTTGTTGTTGTTGTTGTCGTTGTTGTAATCACTCAAGAAATTGCGCTACATTTGATGACAGCGATTTTCATTTCCTTTGCCTCGTTTCTCTGTCTTCTATGCGAGAATTTTCACATCTAGACCCACTTCTTTTGACGACCCATGGCAACGACAACGACAACTACAGCGACAACGACAACGTCTTGCCCAAGGCTCAAACACTCATACATAGACAGACATATATGTATATGTACTATATATATATATTTATATATATATGCGCATGCCTAATGACGTTTGTTTAGTTAATTACGCGCCATGAGCTGTGACAATGATGATGTGTGCCGAGAGGAGTCTTAGAAAAACTCAAAGAAGAAAATCCTAACTGCACGTGTGTGTTTGTGAGTGTGTGTGTCAGTATGTGTGTGTGTGAGTTGGATTCATATAAGCTCGTTAGTTATTGCTGAGTTTGTTGTTGCTGCCGCTGCTGATGCTGCTGCTGTGGCAAAAGGTCGCTTGCCGGCGCCTCTGTCTGCTGCTAAGCACAGTGGGACGTTTTGCCGATAGTCGTTACAAAAAATGTATATATTTATTCAAGAGCTAGCTTAATAATAATACCTTTTTAGGCTAGCTTTTTGCATGTTTATGGCAGCAAAGGCTTTACAAAAATTAGCTTTAGCTTTCAATGCATTGGAAAAATTTTTCGTATTGTTAAATAGTGTTCACATCTAAACCCAAAAGATATCTTGCGAACTTATAAAGTTTTCTGCAAAATTTAATGTTCACCAAATTATGAAATGATCTAGCTTTCGATTCGTAGTTGGACAGCTTAATATCGGAAAGTAGTTGGACTTAAAGATACAAACTAAATTTAAAATAATATTATATTATCGTATTGTTAAATAGTGTTCACATCTAAACCCAAAAGATATCTTGCGAACTTATAAAGTTTTCTGCAAAATTTAATGTTCACCAAATTATGAAATGATCTAGCTTTCGATTCGTAGTTGGAAAGTTTAATATCGGAAAGTAGTTGGACTTAAAGATGAAAATTAAATTTAAAATAATATTATAGTTATGACATTTTTAAAGCGATTCTCCTATTTAATTATTATATTTAATATTTGCCAAAATTCCCCACTGTGCGTCGTCAGCCTTGAGAGCCAGCGCCATGAAGAAATGTTTGTCATAATTGTCGGTACTTGTGAGTCCTCATCACATTCCCGTCTCTCCCTCTCTCTCTCTCTGCTCTCGCACACCCACTGTGCGTAAGTGTGGTTCTCTTTGTTTTGTAATGAAATCTACTATGTTTCACTGAATGAGTGAAATGCTTAGCCGAGTATGTGCAATACATATGTATACTCTTATGGTATGTATGTAAGTGTGTAGATATGTATGATTGTCCCCCTAAAGGCATTCAAGGGACAACACGTGCGACATTATTGCAGCAATTAGCTTCGGCAAAATTGAAGACAAATGTGTAATAATTCAATTAAGTTCAAGTTACAATTATTTGATTTATTTATTAAGCTAATTTTTCGCTTTAGCTCGCTATTGATTAACGCTCGTATTCAGTAAAGGAATTCCCATTGTTATGTCATTTTCCTGTCAGCATCTCGAATTCCGTATATCACCTCAGTATTTTGTGTATGGTGACAAACATGCTTGAAATTTAATCGGATAAGAAAATTTCAATTAATGAATTGTTGCATTGTTGTTAAAGGATATTGTAATGAGATTTAAATTCATATAATAATCAAAGCTCTTAAATGCGTACAGTACAATTAATAATTAAGCTGTAGACAAACTCCTTATATTTCTTGAATATTTCATATTTCTCAGGCAGAACATTTTCAGCAGCACTTTTATAAGTCCAAATTGATGTTGGTCGTTTATTCATATTTCATTCTTTACCTATGTGGTAGCTGCTAATCAAACTGTCTTTCTCGTTATTGTCTTTTTTAATCTTTTGCAAACAAAATGGGCATCTGAGTTGGCCAAAGAAAAGAAAAGAAAAGAATAGAAAAGCTGAAAGCCGAAAGCGTAGATAAAAAGCATTTGAGTGACATTTTTGGTTGGATGAATTCATTTAATCAATTCTACAATCTTTCCCTCTGTCTCTCTCTCTCTCTCGCTCTTGCTCTCACTGAGAGACTGTCTCTATATCTTTGACTCAGTGTGGTGTCTTGTTCTAATTAAAATAGCATATGCAACGCAGAAACCTAATGAACAAACCTTTGTCATTCGCAAATTTAATTTGAAACACTCGAAACGAGGCAGCTGCAAAGTTCTTCTGCAACTAATTTCATCGTACGCTGTCCGCTTAGGTAAAACTTTCATGGGCCCAACAGCACACCTACACACTTAAACACACACACACACACACACACACACACCTACACACACACACACACGTGAAAGCGCAATTAGATTATAAGTTGGCACAGTAAAGAACTTTTGCACACAAAAGTCCACGTGCAAATTTATGGAAATTTAGAAAATGTTCGCATGCCATTAATTTTAAAAAACGCAACCAAAAACACATATGCCGCAAGGCGAGCAAGGTCCAAAAACTTTTTTGCAGTCAAAGCGTAGGGACCCCAACTGTAATAGGGACTGAGACTGGCATCAGTAACTGAACCTGGACGATTCAGCTGCTACGGCTCCTACTCCGGTTCGGTATCGAGCTCGGCACAATGGAATTCAAGGCATGCACGGCAACACAAAAAAATAAAGAGAAAAAAAACCAGAGCTCCCTTTATAAATTTTGAATACAAAGCAGCATTGAAAAATTGAAAGAAAAATAAGAGCATTGGGTTCTTTTTTTACATTTTATATTTTTTTTGGGGCTTCTGTGTTATGCAATGCCCAGCTGCAATCCAACTGAAAAAAGTAGGAGAGCTTTCTTAAGCCAGAGAAAAGAATGGAAGCCAATAAACGCACTGTATTGATTTTTAAATGGTCAAGAAATTGCCGCATTTCCGCTCATTTCATTGGATAAATTGTGCTGTAATTGTAGTGCAAATGATCAAAGTTTCCAGCTAACTCTGTGTGGTCTTGAATTATGGCAAAACATTTGTTTTCTGACCTTAAAGTCACAGTCTCAATCCCAGCACAGCTTTCGCTGCCACACTGGGAGGACATGTCAGAGATGGGAGCAATTTGCAGTATGCCTGGGACGTGGGACTTCAACTCAGACTTGGACTTGAACTCAGTCTACAACTCAGATTCGGCCCAACACTCTCTGGGAGCCTCCAAATTCCTCGCAAGAAGCGAAAAAGTTGACGTCAAATGGAAAAATTGCCAATTCTTGCTATTTCTTATTCTCAACACAAAAAAAAAAAAATATAAGGGTGATGAAAATATAGAGATCTGAAGGGGAGACAAAATGAGGAAAGAGTGGAGAAATATTTCGACGCATAAAACTTTTATGAGGCGTACTATTAGTGGGTTAGCGTGGGCTGAGCTTCAGTTTCGCCTGAATTCATGGCAAATTGCACTTTGTACACCCTTTAGCACCCCTCCCCTCCCCCCTCCACCAACAATGGCTGCATAAATTATTTGCAGCCAACCACCACGTGGGGGAAATGGCAACGCCTCCATTGCCACCTTGCAACCCAGGTCAACTGCATGAAATTTAATCAACGATTCGCTGTCAGAGCAACGCTCTAGAGGAAAAAGATTCATATTGCGTTCTTTGACTAGAATGCCACCTGCAACTGCAACTGCAACTTTAACTGCTAAGCTCATTCATAATCGTATGTAACGCCAATTGTGGCGACAACAACCTTTGCATTCTTCAGGCATATGTTCTATGCGTTGACAATGCGCCTTGTGCCCATGTCAATATTCAAATACAATTTGCATACCAATCAACAATGCACACACACACATACACAGCTGCCACACCTCCCGACATTTTCCTAACTCACACACACGGAATTTACAGACGCGCCTTGGTTTATATATATATATATGTATATATGCATATATCGAACTGCATTTCCCATAGACTTTGAGCAAGTAAAAATCCTGAAATACGCAGTACACTTTTCTATATTTTTTCCATATAAAAAAATGCAGCACGTTGCAGCCGAATTTTCTGCATTTTCTATGCAACAATGCTGTGGCACCAACGCTCCTTGCGGCATCCTTTGCGCCACCCATTTGAATCGATGAGTCGCGTTGTCAAGTCGCGTTTAGCTTTTTTTGTGTGTTTATGCTTTACATTTTACTTACTTTTCTTTTGAATAAAAAAGAACTTTAAATTTAAATAAATTTATTCACCCAGTTAATTTTCAAGAGGGCATACTTGATTGTATTTCACTTATTTCTTTATTGTTTTCCTTAAAGAGTTTCTTTTTATTAATGTGAGGAATATACCAAAGAAAATATACGAAAATATTATTTGCAACAAATTTGTATATTCTGAAATAGTTTAACTTTATATGTAGTTTTTATATATTTTTATTTCAATAAAAGTTTTACTTTTTGAGTAACAAAATTGATGTTGCCTACTTTTAAGGGCAGCACACAAAAATTACTTATACGCCACGTAAAACAAGTATGAACAGAGAGTGGAGAGTCAATTTAATGGCAAAAGGGCCTTGTCAGGCATATATATCGTGTATATAGATATATGCATAAATATGCATATGAGAGGGTCGTACCTCACTTCTGTGTGTTTTTGTTGACGCCCCGGAGTGAATGTGTGTGTGTGTGTGTGCGTGAGTGCAAATGCGAGTGTGATTGTGGGTATGGGTCGATGTGTTGTGTTGTGTTGTGTGTGTCGCGGGATTTTGTGTTTATATATTTGATTTGTGCATAATAATTTAATGCGCCCAGAGCTATGCAAATAAAATTCACAAACAACGCGGCAGCTTCGAGGCATCACAGCATCACAACACCAGACATCACAGCATCAGCCAAGCAGACTTGAGACCTTCAGCTGGATGCTATCAGTGGGCGACGGGAGCGGTCGGTGTTGATTTCATTTCGGTAGCAACAAAAGCAATTACCTTGACGCAGGGGCACACGCCACATGCCGCATGCCACATGCCACACACTACTGCTTGGCTGTCTCTTCATCAGCAGCCCGTTGTGTATGTGTGTGTGTGTGTGTGTGTGTGTGTGTGTGTGTGTGTGTGTATATCTGAGTGTATGCCCAACTGGCTGGGCATGCTTCACAGCGTTGTACGACATTAAGCATTCATTTTGCATGCAACAACTTCTACGGCAGCAGGCAACATATGTTGCATGTCAAATGCAGTTCCATCCACTTCTTCTTCAGCTTCTGTTTCTGTTTCTGCTTCTGCTTCTTCTACTTGCCACACACGCACACACATAAAACGCGAATGCGAGTGCGAGTGTATTTTGTGTAGCTGCAACTGCAACTGCCGCAAGACGCAATGGCTGCCTACTCCTTCAGGTGGCATTAAAATAATGCACACGTGCACTTAACTTTATCCACGATTGTTTGTTTGTTTGTTTGCTTGTGTTTGTTGCTGCTGTTTGTTGCTGCTGTTTCAACATCTCCTCCTCATTGTTTGCCTCGCAGTTTTGCAGAGCACATTAATGGTGGAGGCATGAAGTAGAGCAGCGGCAAGGGGAGGAAGGTTGGCCAGGGGTACAGACGGTTGCCTCCAGGCGGTGCAGCCAATGCTTTGGCGGCCATTCAACCTGCGACTGCTGAGAAAGAGAACAATGTCGCCTTAATGCCACGCCCACTCCCACTTCCACCTCCCACTGCCATTCTCATTCCCATGCCACACGCCAGCTGGCCAACATGCAGCATTGTCGCATAATGAGCGAGCATGTTGTTGTTATTGTTGTTGTTATTGTTGTTGTTATTATTGTTGATGCAGTCGTTGGCTTTGGCTATTGTTTTGCTTTAAGCCCGTTTTGTTGGTTTCGAGCATTTGGAGTAACAGTTGTTATACACTTTCCTAATCTCTCTCCCTCTCTCTCTGTGTCTCTTTTTGTTCTTACAGCGCCGCCATCATCGATCGAGATCAAAGGATATAGCCACAACTCCAAGGTGGAGGTGCGCGAAAATCAGGACTTAACACTCAAGTGCATTGTGGCCAATGCGAAGCCCGAAGCACAAATCGTTTGGTATCGCGGCAATGTTGAATACAAGCCAGGTTAGTAAAATCCATATACCTATATATAGTCATAAATAATTTATTTATTTATTTAATTGTAATTTATTTATTTATTTTTACCACTACAATTTAAGTTATGCTTTATGCAGATAGCCTAAAATTATATTTAATACAAATTTAAAAATACTAAAATATATGTAATGATTAAATAAATGTAATAATTTAAAATTTAAGCAATATTAAAAAATCGAAATTAATTACATTTATTAATTTTGAATAATGCACTATAGACTAGTTTATAAAAAAATCTTTTTAGCGCTAAGATCTTTAACCGGCCAGACATATAATTGTTAAGTTTCTTTGTTTTTACTTTCGCAACAGAACAAGTTGTGTCAACTACAGACCTCTAGTCAAATATGTAAAGAATTTAAATACAATTTTTGTTACACAAGTTTTAAAACTTATAAATAAAATAAATAATTTATATTTATTTGCTAAAATCTTTCATAATAAAAGTCGGTATCCATTAGACTTAGAGTTTGGTTATCCTTTGCTAACTTTAAAGAAAATTTAGTTTCTCCAAAAGTATAGTCTAATAAAAGTTATATCATTCTGGCTTAAATTAATTGGATATTCGAGCTGCAGAATATTTTCTTCTGTCATAAAATGTATACTGAGTACTGAGTATATTTCTTATGACAGAAGAAAATATTCTGAACTTGCAGAATTGTTTCGTATAATATTACTACCCAGGGACTGAAAATATTCGGTATCGATCATGATATAAACTAAAACATATTTCAGCAACAGCTAATAAAATTATAATTGAGACTTTATAGAAAAATCACGTATAATGGTTATTTAGATACTTGAATTAAAATAAAATAAATTAACAGGTACTTGTGATTAAAAAAAATTAAAAATAATTATTAATAAGACTTTTAATGAACCACTAAAAATTATTTTTTGCTTATTCCTTAAAACAGTTATAGTCCCTTTCAGAATATAGAATCAAATTTTTATAAAGTTATCATTTTATAATTATGTATAAGTTTATTTTTGAAATGTACCTGATAGGTTTTTGGAAATTCGTTTTCATTAGTAAGGAAAAAGTTTGAATAAGTATACAGAATATATAATGTACTAATGTAATGGATGGCAAGCGCAATCAACATCAAGCACACACACACACACACACACACACACATAGACAGCTCGTGACAAGTGTCACAACACTAAGCCATCAAATTTAATGTCCACTTACACAGAAACCTTCAACCAGAACCTCAATGCCCTCATCCCCTCCCATCCCATCCCTGTCGATACAAGGCATGTGTCTTCTAATGGCTCCTGGTCCGATCCCTGTACACCTCCAGCTTTGTATCGACCGCGACTGGAGCTGATCCACTCTGGCCAAAAAAAAACAAAAAATATGTGTAAATGGGCTTTAACTGTGTCAAGAAGAGGGCATACGGGGGGAGGAGCTGGGAAGGGGAATGTGTGAGCCCTTTGACTGTCAACCAGTTGGCCAGAGGCACATATTAAATGGAATGGGAGAGGAAAGGGAAAGAGAAAGGCAGGGAGGGAAGTGAGTCGTCCGTCGACTTTCTGCTTGATGACGGTGCTTAAATAATAATTTTATACTCTAACAAAACGGGCGCCGTCAACTGGCAAAGTCGATGCCCCAATCCCAACTCCAACCCCAACTCCAATCCCTTACCCTTATCTGTTTATTTTTTTTTTGGGGTTTCTTGTTTGTGCCTTGTCATTCTGGCTGGCCGGCAGTCAGCTAAATTGGAAAACGCTACCGTTCGTTGGACGCTTTAGAAAATATGGAAAAATGCAAATGTAAATGGTTTGCAGGATGCTCAGGACATTGCCAGGACATGGCCATGGAAACCATCGACATGGCGAGATAGAGAGAGAGAGAGATGAACGATGTGAAGAGGAGGCAGCAACATCACACGGCGCTTAGACGCCTTCACGACATTTAATTTTCATAATGATTATGATATGCCATATACATGTGTGTGTGTGTGTGTGTGTGTGTGTGTCTGTGTGTGGGTGTATCCTTGTGTATATGTGGCATATCCCTGGTCCACTGGGAGTGTCATTTGGCGGCTAACGAAATCATTTTAACACAACTGGCGCGTTAAAAATGCTTAAAATGTGAAACGCAACAACGATAACAACTACAGCAATGATGATGGAAATTTTTTCGGGAAAAACAAAATAAGAAAATTCGCAAAACGGCGTAAAATGCTGGAAAATGCGCAAGGAAATGTGAATAAGGAAACGCTGGACGTCGAGCAGCATGATGAATTATGTTTACGACGCAATATGTTGCGGCTGGACTGTTAGCGGGGAACCCTGTGACCTCTGACCCTTGTGCCGAAAACGAGAGTTTACGACAATGGGCAAAGGATCCCACTATGTCTGTAGTATCATTTGCAAGCTGTCAGCTGAGCTCTGACTCTGACTCAGACTCTGGCGCTGTGCTGCTAACGGTGGTACTGCGGTGGTACCACGGTGGTACTGCGGTGGGCGCAGGGTGTCCTCTTACGAATTCTCGTATGTGGCGGTCGCGTAAATGACGGTTAATGCCGAGCAACTTGGTCATTATCCTTGGTGACATGCTGAATATATACATATATATATAGCGCAATATTCTCCTTTCGACTCGATAGTTGAGGCAACAACATTTTAAAGTCAAGGCTACAAAGACAGTGGGAAAAGGGACGGAGGGGATGACAGCTAGAGCATGAATGATAAAGGAGATGGCAGATGAGAGAATCTCTTTGGATGCTGCAACAACGAGAATAACGAGAATAACAACAACACAACCATTGACAATTTATGGCTCAAAATTATGTCACAAAATATTGTTGTTGTTGCTTTTTTGGCAAATATTACACAAAATATGCGCCTACAAATGAATTCCACGGGTCATGGCATGAATAAGAGAGGCCAAACGGGCAGACAGATAGGGTGGTTTCAGGGGGGTGCGACAAAACTTCATAAAATATGCGTTAAACTTTATGACAACGACTTAGGGAGCGGGCAGCAGAGGAGCGGGGGGAAGTTGCACGTACGCGAAAATGGCGTGCAAATTTTGCAATGCCAGGCAACAGAGCAAAAGAGATTGGGAGGGGGTGCAAATCCTGCCTTCGTTCACACACAAAAACACACACACACACACATACGCCATTTTAATTTTCTTTGTATAGAGCTCGCCTGAGTGCTGTTGATGTTTTGTTGTTGTTATTATGATAAATCGCAGACATTTAACGCAGCGCACAAGAATTTATAGCACACACACACACACTCACTCACACATCCACC
This sequence comes from Drosophila phalerata, assembly GCA_951394115.2. Taxonomy (NCBI): domain Eukaryota; kingdom Metazoa; phylum Arthropoda; class Insecta; order Diptera; family Drosophilidae; genus Drosophila; species Drosophila phalerata. Next base: position 19,913,073 of record OY729850.1, read on the forward strand.
CACATGAACAGAGACACACACACATGCACAACTGCATTTTTTGGTACTTCGCTTGTTGCGCCATTATTTATGACAACAATCTAGTGTACATGTATGTGAAGTCCTTTTCAAAGGATATAGCAGACAATCTATCTGTGTATCTTCATATCTATATCTATATCTTTAGATATACATTTATTTATATTAATAAATAAAGTTTATTTGAATAAATTCTTTTATTAAAATCTGTCATCAATTCGAATACGATATAATTAACTTTCTGATTTAAGTTTCAAATAAATATGTTGTTTTTTAATTAAAGTGTTTTCTCTTTGTGTTTACTACTAAAGTAGGTTTTTATTTGAATTAAAGTGTATCATATATAATTTTAATACGTTTTCTAGTTTAATTTAACATGAAAAAATCAGATTCGTTTATTTTTATTTTTACTATTCGTTTATATATTGAGTTATACACAAATATTTATTCATTTAAATTCATATCTGATCCTTTTTTTTTATTTGTTTGTCCACAGATAAGCGGGACGACAAGGTGGAGGAGACAATGCCAAAGCGATTTACGACTACGTCCAGTCTGAAGCTGAAACCCGGTGCGGATGATGATTATACGGAGTACACATGCCAGGCGAAGCATAAGGCGCTATCACCGGATATGCCCATGCGTGCAACTGTACAACTGTCCGTGTTGTGTGAGTAAAATGCTTTGGATTCCATTTGAAATTTGTAATCTTCTTCCGTCTCGCCTCTTCGCCTATTGAATGCCTTGGCAAATATATGCGTACTGTGAAATACCAAATGGCGACCTCATTAGCCCGGCTCAAATGGCCAAGTTTGCAATACAATTGAAATGCTAGCCGCGCACTTATGCCGAGTGCCCACCTCACCCTGACCGAGGTTGCAACCGCTGCAACCCCTACCCCATTCCACTCCATCGCCATTTTCATTTGTGACCCACAAAACACGGCAGAAGCTGGCCGCCAGTTTACCAGAAACGGCCGCAGGCGTCGGGTGTTATGGCCTCCATGGCCTCCCTGGCCGCTAATTGCGCAATTGGCGCGCGTATTAATTAGTTTTTAAATTCTAATGCGATGCCCAGCTGCCACACGCATCAGCGGACCATGGGGCATGTGGCATGCGGCATGTGGCAGTGGGGCACGGCTTTGCACAGGCACAGGAATCAGGACCACTGAGCCGCATTTTGCGAATTTCAAACTTCAGTTATTGATTGCTGGAACTGACCACGACTCTCTCTCTCTCTCTCTTCTTCTTCTTCTCCCTCTCTCTCTTCCTCTTCTACCCCTATTCGAAATCACCTCCACCTGTTCGTTTGGTCCTGGCACACACGTTACGTGCTCCATATTCAAATTAATTATGTTTGTTATTTATGCATAGGCTCTCAATGCTGCCTTTGCTGGTGCTGCATGTGCCTCCGCCTGGACCTGCTTGCCACAAGGCAGCTATTGGCGCTGCCATTGCCAATTCGTGCTCTTTAGCCAACGCCCCGGACGTTGACATAATAGATTTAATTGCCAAAGCACCACAAAGTGGTACCTTCTACGCTTTACATTCTTTTCGCTACAATGCTGAACATTTGCATAGTTCCCCTGTCTTTTGGCAAAACTTTAATAAATATCTCTCGTTCCAAATGGTATTTGGAATAATTTATTATTCCTACTAAATGACCATAATCTTTTGTTCATTAATACGAACATAATATGCTAATTAATCTGTAAAAAAAATTATAATATATTTTAAAAAGGTGCACTTCTTACTTGTGCCGATGAATAGAGCTAAACCTACCAAAATGCTTTAGAAACATGGAGAAGATTTAGTTAAGGTCGTAAAGTTTTTAAAAGAGGTTTTAATTAGGTAGTCTAAGGGCCGGTTTATATTATTGATATTATGACGTAAAATATATATAAATTAAAATCTCTTTAATAAAATCTAAATAGACATTGAAAAATCGGCCTTCAGTGCATTCCTTAAACTTTGAATTAATTTACACAACTAATGATGAATAAAATCTTCGAATCTCCGACATTCTGTTAATTAAACGCAATCGACGGCAGACTGTTAACATCGATAGACACGAAAAATCTGGATGCATTACATCTGAATGTTGTAAATATTTCCGTGCTCTTCAACGTATATTGCTTTTAGATTTAGTCGTACTTTTACTCGTATCTGTCTCGCACATACATCCACATTGCCGTGCAGCTTCACAATATACACATATGTATATACATACATATATGCTCGAGTCTGTTAGAGAGCGGGTCGCTTAATTATGCACCTATTATGGCATCCCTGCAATCCTGCAACCCTTTCGTCCTGTCAATTGCAAGCGCCAGTCTGGGCAGTAATCGGATGCAACTGGCATTGGGATATAGGCGGCCAATACTGCAGCAATATTTTAAGTGATTTTAATTTAATTTTGTGCCACTTCGTTATATTCCGGCTTTGTACACCTGCTGCGTTATTTTACAATTCGTTTTGCCCTTCCACACGGTGTGTATCTGTGTGTGCGTATGTATTTTACTTTGTAATTTGTAATGGGAACCATTAGGAAGCTCGTTGCAATACCATTTAAAATACAATATTGCGTATACGTAACTTAAACTGTAGCTCAAATCGAACAGCAATTAGAAAAAAGCTATTTAAACGAATATTACGTATACGCAACTCAAGAAACCATTTAACATTAAATTAAAGGAAATATGCATATGCTACCCAATGTAACAAAATAAACATAGAATTTATTTATATTTAAAGTTTAATTAACTAATATTACGTACTCCTACAATTAAAGTTGTAAAACGAACAGCATATTACAGAATTCTTACCAGATTACAAATATTAAGTATACGCATAATAAACTGCAGTTAGAGTTAAAATTTAAACAAAAGAATAGTATAAAAATAGTATGCATACGCAATTGAAATAGCGTCATTTATTCACCGTAAATTATTGCAATTAAGTGGAATTCTTAAACGCACGTTTTTAACAAGTCGCGTTATTTACTATTTGTGGCATTTACACTGTTATTAACCCGCCCAAAACATGACAAAATTACAGTCAACATTTGCAGCACTTTAATAAAAATGCGCCTCCTGTTTGTAAAACAACATCAAATATAAATAAAAAACAATAAATAAAACAACAAAGAGGGGGAAAATTAAAATAAAAATGAAACCAAAAATGGAAAAAGGGAAATCGGAAAATAATGCGTTTGACCACATAAACGATTTGCATGCAAACACTTCAATTAAAAATCGCGCAAATTTCAGTTGCATATGTCCGGATGGCCAACTGTCTGTCCTGTTAGCCGGTTAGCCGGATGGCCAACTGGCCACATTTGTTTTAGTGTAAATTGAATTTATTTGTGGCGGCCATTGCAATTAAATATGCCAGCAATAAACCTACTACCATATACACTGTGTCAAGAAATTGTTTTGACAATGCAAAAAATGCAATTGTTTGTTTTAATTTTTATTCATTTCTGTTTTAAAGTTGTTTTCAGGAATTTTAAACTTAAATAAAAATCAAGAAACTGTTTTTTCTGTAAATATAGTATAAGAAATTTAGCTTTGGGAAAACAATTATTCGACACACTGTATATGTGTAGATACGTCGGCAGGTTTTCTGTTGTTCTTGTAATTGTTATTGTTGCTCTATCCATTATTTAACTGTTGTGCTTTTACTAAATCACTCTACAGATCCGCCCGGACCGCCGTACATCGAGGGCTACTCGACCGGGGATACCCTGCGACGTGGACAGTTGGTGGAGCTCATGTGCCGGAGTCGAGGCGGCAATCCGCCCGCTCAGCTCATCTGGTATAAGAACGGTTCCCAGATACGCATGGCCTACAGGTAAGAGAACACTTCATCAAATGGTGCAACATTATCATCACCTGCCACTTTCCACTCCATCCCTCGTTCACACAGGACATCTGGCCGGCTGTCGGAGAACATTTACAGCTTCACGGCGGAGGCGGGCGACAACAAGGCGCGGTTCCGCTGCGAGGCGAGCAACGTCATGTCTCAGACGCCGCTCAAGGCGGAAGTCGATTTGGCTGTTCTATGTAAGTGCAACATTCTCAACTCAACTCTTCCCGTCTCCCTCTCACTCTCTCTCTCACTCTGTGGAGCAAGCATCATCAAAGCAAGCCTGCTGACACTTGAGGCTGCAACCAGATACATAATTTGCATGTCTTGGCCCTGGCAACACCCAGAGATTCAGCTCGTTATGCAAACGTGGAGCAAATTGCCCCTAAGCTGTGTCCTATTCCCTCTCCCTTCTCTCTCTCCCTCTACCTAATCTCCCTCGTTACTCCTTTGCTTGTTTGCCTAATTGTATTTCGTTAATTTTCATATTTGCACACTCGTATGCCTACACACACACACACACTCACACACACACACACACTCACACACACACACACACTCACACACACACACACACTCATATTCACACTTGCACACACTTAGACTCGGATTTCGTTGTGGATTGTGTCAACAGTCTCAGTGCATGCCTCGTCCTTACAGTGCTGCCACTTGGCACGCGGCTCAAAGCGAAGCGAAAATAAGCCTGGCAACTCTCTCCTCCTTCCCTCTCTTTCTCTCTCTCTCTCCCTCTCTCTCTATCTCGCTGGCTGTTGCTTTCTTTTGCAATTAAGCTTAAGTTTGCACTTCCCCGCCAGCGACGCTCCCACTTGGCTTTGTCAAATCAAGCAATGCAAATTCTTTTCAAGTGCCAAATAGCGTTACCTCCCCCTATCCCTTCCCTTGCTACCCTTTCATTACTTGCATACTGCACTTTGTGAGAGCTGGCAACAATTGCAATCACAGTCACAGCAATCTGAAAGTACGCTAGTAGACAACGCCTGGCCAAAAGCGTTGTTAGTCAACGGCATTTGCATGCAACCGCACACCCCATCCCCCTTCCCCTCACATCCTTTCACCTCAGAATCTGACCCCTTCCCAGCAAACGTTGCTGCTTAGGCTTCTGTGTCTAACATGCAAATGGACGACTTAAGGGCACATCGCGTATGCGTGATATTCAAATTTTTGGTACCATCGCTGTTTAGCGTTGACGCTGATAATGAAAGGTTTTCAGGCTTTAGGCTTTAGGCCTCACAACTTAGGCCCTTAGGCCATTTAGGCCTTTAGGCAAACTGCTTGCACGTGCCTTTAGCTAATCTCGATTCCAGTTGCACGTGTGGTCAACTTCTGAGTCCAGCTTCATCCAAATACCAATCGAGTTGCCTCTTGATATACCCTTTGACAGGGTATAGTAATTTTGTCACAGTATGTGTAGCGCATAAATATATATAAAGTCGAATTCTATATAGGAACGATCTATTGAAAATCAACCTGTCTTTAAAATATTCCAATAAATATCACAGAATTTATTTTTGGTGTTGTTTTATACATCCTGCTAAAATATGACTTAAATTAATTAACTATATCAAACAGCTAAATTTACTGCAGTGCACTGCAAGGGTATTAAATCTTCGGCCTGTTTAAGACAACATATTTCATTGTTGCTTTACCTGCACTTATTTACTCGTCCAACGCTTTGTTTATTTACCTTGTTTGCCACATCGAGTGACCATACACTCTAAGCCATACACACTCTCTCACACACACACGCAATCACACACACACTCTGGTATTTGCACACGTATAGATAGTAACTTCAGCTGCTCGTTCAGCTCGTTCTTTGGCTAGAAATACGCATTATTTATGTATAACAAAATGTGCCACAAAAATGAAGACGAAGCAGGAATACATTGAGCTCAACCCACGCTCCTCCCACCCCCTTTTTTTGTTAGCCGGCGTGTGAGTTGAATGAAGATGTATGGTGAAAGATGCGAGAAGTTAAGAATTCATAATGTTTATTTATATGCGAAACATATCGAGACGAAGTTTTTTGTATTCCCCGGTTGCAGACCCAAGACTACGTATCAGCCGCTGGTTCGAACACGGCGTATGCGTAATATATGCACAGCTGCCACTGTCATTTCTACTACTACTGCCACTTCTACTGCTGCCTGCACTTATCCATCAAGTCAGTCAGCAGCTGCAGCTTCGTCTTGTTGGTGGCATTAGGTAATAGCTCGACACGGCTCAGACGCCTGTCACTCAGTCACTCAGTCATCATTTGCATGCAGGCAACTCGTGCTATGACGCAAGCAGAAAAATGAGCGATACGCAGTGTAAGCAGGGTATAGCATATAGTAGCATACCACAAGTGAACAGGGACCCTGGCTTATTATATATTAATGCAGAGCGAAATGAGCTCGATTTTAACTGAATTCTCTACCATCCGCAGTCGCCCCATCGCAAGTCACGGTGACAGGTCCGACGGAGGCGCGTGTAGGCGACGTAGTGCCCCTAACGTGTTCCACGGCACCCTCGAATCCACCGGCGGAGATCAAATGGATGGTTGCCGGACGACAGATACGTAATGCTACCTCAAAGACGACCGTCAGCAGCGAAGGTAAGATAACTGAATGAAATAATCAACATAATTATTTTATTATTTGATAACTATTGTAATTGTAATCCACCAAAATTAAACATATTGAGTTTTGAATTAGCAGGCCAAATATAAATCTTTTAAATTGATGGAAAGTTTCAGTCTAAAAATGCTTGTGCTTTGTAAAGAATAAAATTAAAAATAAAATAAAATTAATATTGAATCATTTTGAATTAACAGGCTAAATATATATCGTTATTGAAAATTATATAATTTCATATTTTACATTTAAATTGATGGAAGGAATAAAATTAAAAATCAAAGAAAAATAAAATTAAATTTTACTATTTGTTTATAATTTTATAATCTGATAACAAGTCAATTTTTTTGGTAAAAATAGCTGATTTTCTGATCAGATAAAACAAATTTTAAAACACGCAATTATCCTAGCCAATATATGTAACTCTCCATTATCGTTTTGTATCTATCAAAATCTAATTAATCTATTATAATTCTCCATTATCATCTTGTATCTTTCCAAATCTGATTAATCTATTTCAGGTGGCTGGACAACCACCTCGAATTTTACGACAATTGTGGAGCCCAACAAGCGTTCCCTGGTCGTCATTTGTCATGGCCTAAACATGCAGTTGACCGAGAATGTCGTCGCCACGCATACGATCAACGTTCTATGTAAGTACAAGCTGAATTTTTACTTGCATTTAATTGGCTTCCAACTAAGCCATAACCAAATTTAGCCCGGTCAACTGTCTGGTCAAGCGTCTGACCCCGACTTTAAATTCTACAAACATACACATAATTGAGTTTTCACAAACTTTTGGCTGGCACTTGTATTTGTACTTGTTCATCCACAGCAGGGGAAGTAAAGTGAAAGGGGTTAAATAGTAAAAGTTCCATAATTCCGCTTTAATATTACATCTTGCATACATCGAGTTCTCTTTCATGTACTGAAAAAAGGGTGAAGAAATTAATAGAGGGGAGTAAACTAAATATTTAGAGTTCCATTTGCGCTTTATTCATCATCGGTTAAATATGTCATCACCGAGAATATATATGTTTTGCTTACATTATAATTATTTATACTATATAGTATATATAGTAGAAAATTTCAACAAAATTGTATTCTTCGGTTGTTTTAATTTTGTTTTTAATGAAAAAGGTTATATAGTAACTTGCATTTGGTTGACAGAATATTAAATTATTAAATTAATACAATTTGAATACAATTTTGTAAGAATAAAAAAAAAACAAAATAGGCAGAGTATATGATTTGACTTATTTCAGTTTGTTTTCTTTAGTCTTTTCGATTATATTCGAAACATTTTCAAAAAATAAACTTTTTTTTTGTTTTTTGTTATTGCTAAATATAAACGTAAGCACCACTTTTGAATCTTTTGCAATGAGTGCGTTTCCAGAATGTGTAGCGACGGATTCACTATCGTCAATTAAGCTAATCGAGCAACAGAAGCGTATTTCAGACGTTAAGATAAAGCCGAAGTCAGCGCCAGATGCATTAGATGTGGTAACAAAAGTTTTGACAGATATACCGGGAACAGCAGCTCCAGCCTCAGCGCCAGTAAAAAGGTCAAGTTTAAAGAAGGGTAAAAAAACGAACCCCACAGATGCAATTCGATACAGGATGTGGCAGGAGCATCGTCATCGATTGCTGGAAGTGGTGAGCGATTTGGATAATAAGCCACCCGGTTTCCAGGCGGTACGAAAGACGGGCTGCAATTCATTGACGGACAATGCAATTGCCTATATGAATCGAACCAAGGAGAATATACAGATGCTACTGGGAATATCGCTGACACAGCGGACTCATGGTGCCATCAATCCCTTTCGGTATGAGCAACCTTATGTCATGTCTGCCGTACCGGGAATCGTCAGCAATCTGGAGCGACTGGAGATGGATAATAAGGAGCTGGGCAAGCGACTCAATGAAATAACCGGCGAGGTTGACTCTGGATTAAATTCCGATACACGACCGGGGAAACAGAGCAATCAACAGTCTGCCCCAGAAAAGTTTACTCTGCCTGACGAGGCGTTGGCAAAGTACAAGCCCTTCAACATCAAGATACCCGCCTCGGACAAGGAGCGCCGACAAGTGTTTCGTCCCCGCATCTACTTTGACATTTATCTGAAGGATGTGCGTCCACTTGGCCGGCTTATCGTCCAACTTTACACCGAGGCGGCGCCAGTTGTGGTCTTGCAACTTGTGAGAGCCTGTATGTGCAACATGAACAACAAGTTCCATATCAAAAGACTTTTTCCAGATCTGTGGCTAGAAGTTGAGATGCCATTGGAAAACAATTCACCGTTGCACCGTCCGTTGGAATATGATGCCAAGGTTATTGATCACGGTGCTTCCAGTTATGTGTTGTCCTTCAGCAAGGATTACTTGCAGGGATTCCGTGATCACCTGTCCTTCTCCCTGTCCTTCAAGCCCCTCAACGTGGCCAACGGTTCACGAGTTGGCTTTGGCCGTGTTATCAAGAATAGTAAAATCTTCGACTGTCTTCAGATTTATGGCACCAAGAACGGCACTCTCAGCCGAGGCATTATCTTTACGGGTTGTGGCGTTGTTTAAATTCTAGATTGTCGAAATTTTATGTAACTCAATTAGTGTATTAAAGAAGTGTCTTACGTACTGTAATTTTTTAATTCTTCCGTTTTTCTTAGTTGACCTAGAATTTGGAACACTGAAAGAAAAATCAAGAATTTTCACACTTGAACCAAGAAATTCCGGTGTAAAAAGTCAGCCAAGCCCAAAAATTGATTGAAGAACTAAATTCTAAATTTCATACTCAATTCCTTTAAATTCTATAACAGTACAAAACCATCTTAAAATCAAAATACGAAGAAGATGAAAAAAATAGAAGTATTATAGCGTCCTCAACTAGAGTATTAAATATATAAGAATTAAAGATCTGGATTCAAGTCATATTGTACTTAATACAATACCAGTCAATCTCTATTTTTATGAAAGTACTTACATACAAACAGTATACAACCATACAGATTTTTAGAATGAAAAAAAATTTTTTAGAGCGAAACAGGATTAATTTAAGAAATCTTTTTTGTAGAACGAATTGAACTTTTTATTTCTGAGTGTATAATAAAAACTTGATCCTCTGTGGAATGTTAATAATTTTATTTTCTTGACGAATTTTTAAATCAAAATTTATTGTTTTGAGCCCAAAACCTTGATATTAGAACATTTGTCTTAACAGTGTATATATATTAAATTAATGTTATATTTGCTCTTATAAACAGGTATTCATCTTTTTGGGTAATAAGTTTTACTCTATTAATTGATACTTAAGCACGTGTGAAAACCTTGGGTTCAGAAACCGGTTGAGCCAACGACAAAGACTTTTCCAAAATTTTGAACTTTACGACTATGCCTTGATGTTTAATTCAGTCTGTTTTTAAAAAAAAAACAATTCAAACTGACGAAACAAATACTTAAAAATTCTTCGTATTAGTTTTTTTTTACAATTTGATTAGCGCGATTGTTTGGTTAATATATATATAATGATAGAGTTTCCGAGATGTGTTTCAGTGGACTCACTAGACCTGATACCGCAGACCATTAAGGTAAAGAAGGGGAAAAGTGTTTTGCATTTAAAGAAGCCGGTAAAAAGACAGACAAGTAATAAGAAATCGAACCGACTTTCGAAGAAGGAAGATGAAACCCATTTGAAGGCGTGGCGTGAGCACCGCCATCGAGTCCTTAATATAACGCGTGAGGTTGACAATAAACCACCGGGATTCCAAGCGGCCCGATTGACTGGAGTTAATTCCTTAAGAGAGAACGCGGTAGCTTACATGGAACGTACCAAGAAGAACATTCAGATGCTTGTCGAATTGTCGAGCGTGAAACGAACCCATGGGGTGATCAATCCCTTCCGTTACGACCGTGTCTATACCACGTCCTCACTGCCATTGACCTTAAAGATTTTAGATCGCATTGAAGAGGAGAATATGGATCTGGCCAAGCGTATTATGGAAGTTGTCAGCGAGATCGATTCGGGCATTAGATCCACAAAAGGATTTACCGCGAATCACAATCGACCATTCACAATGAAGGAAAACTCGCTGGATAAGTACAAAGGATACAACTTTCATATGCCCGAGACAAACAAGGAGCGCTGGCAACTGTTTCGGCCACGTATCTACTTTGACATATACCTTAAAGATGCCCGTCCACTTGGCCGCATAATTGTGGAACTTTACACGGAGGCGGCACCAGTTGTAGTATTAGAAATAGTCCGAGCCTGTATGTGTAACATGCACGAAAAGTTTCTGATCAAGCGACTGTTTCCGTCCCTTTGGTTTGACGTCAATCTCGCACTGGATAACAACTCTCCGCTTTTGCGACCCTTGGAGTATGACGCCAAGATTATTGATCATGGCGAACATGGACATGTGCTCTCGTTTAGCAAGGATCATTTACAGGGCTTTCGGGATCAATTGTCCTTCTCTTTATCGTTTAAACCCCTCAGAGTGGTGAACGGCGCCCGAGTTGGTTTCGGCCGTGTCATCAAAGGTAGCAAGATCATCGATTGTCTCCAGAGTTATGGCACCAAGAACGGTAAACTATTCCGCAGCATTATGTTTTCCGGCTGCGGATTCCTTTAAATTTTCAAGTTGTGTTTCTAAATTTCTTGTATTGTGTATTGTTAGTTGAGTAAAGTCTACATCCTACCTGCTTTTCGATTTCGATCATTAATGCGTTTAGGCATAAACTTCGACATGGGTTCAGTTTAGTTTTAAACATTTTCAGTGTAAGAGGACAAAAAAAAATATTGACCAAAATTTTTAGTTTTTACATTTGTACTTTTTTTTACTATTTGCACCAATCCTTGATCCCTAAAAAAATGGCAGAGTTTCCAAAATGTTGCTCCGAAGATTCGCTCTACGAGTTTGAGCTGAAAGAGACGAGAAGGCTTACAGAGACTGTAAATTCAAAGAGGGCACATTTTAAAAGTAAGCCCAAATCGCAACCCAAAAGTAAACCCAGGTCACAACCCAAGGTTAAACATGCCGATCTGGAGCATCTTCAGCAGTTTCATGAGCACCGTCAGCGCGTAAAACAAATGGTTTCCAATGTGGATTGTAAACCACCTGCTTATCAAGCGGCTCGTCAGACCGGTGTGAATTGGTTGTATCCGAATGCCGTGTCCTTTATGGAACGGACCAAGAAAAACGTTCAGATGTTAGTGGAGCTATCGGAAGTAATGCGCACCCATGGAGTAATCAATCCCTTCCGTTACGATCGTGTCTATACCACATCGTCCCTCCCATATAATATTAAGAAATTGGAGCGAATTGATGATGAGAATCGTGATATTGCTCATCGTATTCTTGACGTAGTTAGCGAAATTGATACGGGCTTAAAATCCAAATCAAACAAAAAGCATAAAACTAAGCATCGCCGTCAGAAATTAAAGCCATTCTCTATGAACGAGGAGCCACTAGCCAAGTACAAGGGCTACAACATTAAAATGCCCACAACAGATAAAGATCGCTGGCGGCTCCTTCGTCCACATATCTACTTCGATATCCATTTAAAGGATTCGCGTCCACTTGGCCGAGTTGTCGTTGAGCTTTACACAGAGGCGGCCCCTGTTGTTGTGTTGGAACTTGTCCGAGCCTGCATGTCCAACAAACACAAGGACTTTGTTATCAGACGGCTTTTTCCAGATCTTTGGCTTAATGTGGAGTTGGCAATGTCGTGTAATTCAGAGTTGAATAAGCCTTTAGAGTACGATGCCAAGGTCATTGATCATGGTGCCTCCAGCTATGTGTTGTCCTTCAGCAAGGATTATTTACAAGGCTTTCCCAATCACATGTCCTTCTCCCTATCTTTCAAACCTCTCAGCGTGGCCAACGGTTCACGAGTTGGCTTCGGTCGTGTTATCAAAAACTCCAAAATCTTTGACTGTCTTCAGAGTTATGGCACCAAGAATGGTGTCCTCAGACGAAGTATTACCTTTTCAGGTTGTGGGATTGCTTAAAATTTTATCTAGTGTAACCAAAATTCTTTGTATTCTTTGTGTGTATTAAATTATCATTTACTGCCTTGAACTCTCACATATATACTCTGTTTCTATTGGGTTAGGATCTCAGTTAAAATGTGTGTTTTGAAATTAATATCACAGTCAAACTAAATATTCTTGTTTCTTATCTGGGGGTCTTTGTATGCTTACTATACGGTTTTTGGCCGCTGAATTCGTATTCAAAGTCCAATTAACCCCAGCATCGGATTCGTATGAAACTCGTTACTCGGGGGTTTTTGGGGTCGCGGATTACGAATTTGAAGTAAATTTGTAAAAATTAAAAATATCTGATCCAATATGTCGGAAACTTTATTAAAGAATTCAATTCAATTAGTATGGAACTCGTTACTCGTTGGTTTTTGGGTTTGCTGATTACAAATTTAAAAAATTAACTAAAACAAGATGTTTCCAAATTTATTAAATTGTTAAATCAATACTTAAATGGTTTTTATTACTTTATTCAAAATTAATATAAAAATTCTGAAGCTCGCATTACCTTTTCGATTATGGAAACTAATTTAAAAATGTTTTTTTACATCATTTAGTGTATTGTAAAACTTTTCCCTGAAAGGAAAACAAAAAAAATAAAAGTGATTTTTTTAAATTTTGAGTTTTTTATATATATATTTTTCTACATTTTTCATAATATTTCTTACCACTCTTGTGCAATGAGCGAGCTCCCGCAATGTGTTTCAAGTGACTCCCTATTTGAACTGCGCCATGCCGAGCAACAAAAGAGCATTAAATGGAATCAAGTGGCAAAGAAAAAACCAGTTATTCCAGACCCAAAGCCGAAACGCAAAATGAAGGCCGAAGATCTCATCAATTACGAATTGTGGCTGTCGCATCGTCACCGATTGGGCGAAATAACTTGCGAGGTGAACAACAAAGCACCTGGCTATCAGTGGTCACGTCGAACAGGAGTCTCATCCTTGACTCAGAACGCGGCACACTTCATGGAACGCACCAGGAAGAACATTCAGTTGATGGTGGAATTGTCGAAGACAATTCGAACTCATGGGGTGGTTAAACCATTCCGTACCGAACGTGTCTATACCATGTCCTCCCTGCCCTTAAGTATCAAGAACTTGGAGCGTATCGATTTGGAGAATCATGATATTGGCAAACGTCTTCTCGACATTGTTAGTGAAATCGACACGGGTCTCAAATCAAAGGCCAAGTCAAAACCAGTAGAGACCCCAGCTAAAAAACGCATTCTTCGCTCCTCAAAGCTTCTCAAAGTTAGACCGGATGCGTTCTCCAAGTACGAAGGATACAACATCCGAATGCCAAGCACGAAACATGAGCATCGTCTGCTTTTGCGGCCGCATATTTACTTTGATATTTATCTAAAGGATGCGCGTCCACTTGGGCACATTGTCATTGAGCTATACACGGAGGCGGCTCCTGTGGTGGTCCTTGAGCTAATCCGAGCCTGCAAACTGAACATGCATAGGAAATTTGCCATCAAAAGGCTCTTTCCTGATCTTTGGATGGATGTGGAGATGCCATTGCCGAACAATTCCGAGTTGTATCGGCCATTGGAGTACGATGCCAAGATCGTTGATCATGGTGCCTCGGGCTGTATACTCTCATTCCGAAAGGACTTTTTGCAAGGCTTTATTGACCAGTTGTGCTTCTCCATATCCTTTAGGCCGATTTGTGTGGCAAATGGTTCTCGCGTCGGTTTTGGCCGCATCATCGAAGGCGGCAAGATCTTTGATTGCCTGCAAAGCTACGGCACAAAGAATGGGAAGCTTAATCGCAGTATTCTCTTCACAGGCTGTGGTGTTATTTAAATTTTAAGTGTATTTTCTTTTTTTATTTCGGTATTTTAGTGTCGTACATCTATTTGATTGTTATATCTGTTGTGCTGTTTTGCGGATTAAGCGAGTGATAAACGGATTTAAGACAAAGCTACATATTAGTCCAATTAGTCAAGACACACACACACACACACACATAATTCAGTTGCTTCGACAGGCAGTTGGATGCAGAGTTCGTCCTGAATCGAAGCTCGTCGTCATCTCTCTGTTTGCCAGGGAACAAAGCAATCGCAAAGTGTCTTGAACTCCATTATGCCATGTTCGACGTCACTCTTAATTTGCCTCAATTATAAGCGAGGCAAAAAAGCACAACAGAGCTTCAGAGGGTCTAGCTCTTAAATGACTGACAGGCGGACAGTCGGAAAGTCGGACAGGCGGACAGACGAAGTGACGACCGTCATTCGCAGTCGCTGCTCAATAACAAGTCCGGAAACATGTCCTGGCACACAAAAGGACAAGCCTTATTAATAATTTGCGCAATCGCTCAGCGAAATTCTAGTTTTGGCTTTAACTTATCAAACTAGCTGTTTGTGTGTGTGTGTGCGTGTGCGAATACAACTTAGAGGCAGTGTTGCTGGCCATGGGCTGTTGTCCTGCACGCGTCCTTTATGCGCACTCCTGCAGCGCTAATTAATTTTTCTGACCAGTGTTAGAGAGCGGCAAAGTCGAAAGCTGACTTTGAGATTTACATTTATTAGCCATACCGCAGAAAATGACCAACAGGGCCCGAGGTAATGAGCACATCCTCCCTCCAATCCCAATCCCTTTTCCCCTAAACACCGCCAAACTATGACAGTGTTCGTTTCTCCCCCCCTCTCACTATTACTGTCCCGCCTCCCTCCCTCCTCTAACCATGTCCATGGGTAGGCCAGAATTTTAGAAAGATGTTCAAGGACGCGTTGTCTTATGTGGCCATGTGGTAGCCTCAGGGACGACCATTAGATACTTTTACTTTATGCGCGGCAAATTAAATAATTTTAATTTTTATTGTTCAGACGCTTGGCAGCTCAATGGTGGTTACAGTGGGTCGGGAAATGTTACACAGCGGTTGGTCCTTAGGATTGGGGAGTTGAGAGTTGGGTTTCTTTGGCTGGTTTGTAGGCCATAATTTGTTGTGGCTTTTGGCTAAGTTTTTGGGGCCAGCTTTTCTTTTTGTTTTTCTCTGCTTTTTATACTAACTGTGCTGTTTTTTTCTTTTTTGGTTGTTGCCACCTTTTCTATCTCTATTCGCAGATCCACCCGCGCCGCCATTAATTTCGGGCTATATAGAGGGACAAATTATACCAGCTGGTTCGGTGCAAAAACTGCTCTGTGTTTCATCAGGCGGCAATCCGTTGGCAACGTTAACGTGGTACAAAAACGACAAACGGGTGAGTTGGAAATTTAGCAAGTTTTTGCATTTGCAGCATTTGCACCACACGAATGTGCAACAAAAAAAAAGGCATTTAAAACACTACCACACAAAGAGATAGAGACAAAAAAGAGATGGAGAGTGAGTGAGAGAGAGCGAGCGGGAGAGAGAGAAAGAGAGAGAGAGAGAGGTGTAGCCGTAATGCTATCAACAACAGACAACAGCAAACATGGGGGCAAAACAATAATGGTGCTTTTGTTGACCATTTCCGCTTCCGCTTTATGGGCTTAAAGTGCTAATAAGGCAGCTCGGCGGCTGCTTTATCTGCCTTTCTGTCGGTCTGTCGGTCTGTCTATACCTTTAATGCCCCGTGCCACATGCCACACCTTCTTGCTGCTTTCAGCAGTTGTCGTTAGTGTTTGCCTCTATTTTTAGTTTAGCTGGAATTTAATCCTTAACACATCGCGCATCTCGCATCAGCTAAATGGTTGAATCAACGGAAGTGGCCACAGTTGCACAACTGCTGTTGCTCTTGCTGTTGCTGTTGCTGTTGCTGTTGCATACTTATGGGGGCAACTTCCTGTAGCTCTGTTGCAGCTAGCAGCTGGCTGTAAGGTTGATATACAACACACGCCAAGTGGCAACCGCTGTTGGTTTTCTGTCACAAAGAACGGAAACGAGTCGCCATCTTCATCGCAATTGCGGTTTCTATCCTCCTCTTTAATTCCCCTGCTACCTCAATGTGCCTCTGGCGTTTGTTGTGGTTGTAGGTGGTTGGTGTGAGAGAGGAGGAGCGGATGTGTACTGGCAAGAAGATTACTCTCATCTGTGTGCGCAGATTAAATGATATTTTATCAACAAAATTAAAATGCGCCATGGTATCCACTTCTGCCTCTTCTGTCACTTGTGCCTCTTGTGCCCCTTGGCTTTCCCCGCCAGCTGTTGCCTGAATGTTTGCATATGTAGCACATTGCCTGAAGTTGTTGCTCTTGCTTTTAAGCACCCTTTTTATATCAGTTAATCATTGAGGACAAGGGTATATTGTTTTTGTTGCAATTTATGTTACAGATAGAGGCAGGCGTAGTAGTTCACATAAAATATATATACTCGTATAAACTCCTAATCCACATCAACAGTGCATCTAGCAATATCCTTTTGTTTATAGATATAAACACCTGCATCTTAAAAATATAAGAGCTAGAGCTACCAAATTTCGCACAAATACCTAGATGAACTCTACACTGATCAACTTTGCTTCAAATTGATTCACCTACACTAAGTGATAGAGACTCCAAATATTTTGATCAGAAATTGGGAATTACTCCACCACTCACTAAGTTTTTTAAATAGATGGTCAACATATTTTTTTATAATCATCAAATTTTATAGTCGAGTAAAAAAAATTTAAAAAACATGGGTTTAAAATTCATAGATAGAATATTTTTTAATTGAGTAACGGGTATCTTATAGTCGGAAACTCGGCTATAAATTTCTTGCTTGTTTCGCTCTCATCTTCGGTTTCATTTGCTATGCTTGAGACATGTGTTATTTTTGATGCTTTCTTCTTTTTTGGCAGATCAACTCCGTCATTCGGTCTGCCGACAAATCCGTTTCAGCCGAAATAACTATTTTGGCCAACGTCACCGACAACCAGGCCCAATATCGTTGCGAGGCCTCGAACAGTGCCACCGAAATACCGCTGTTCGAGTCGACAACGCTTAGCGTGCACTGTAAGTAGAGAGTTCCACTTTCCCCTCTCAATCCCCACGAGCTGCTGCCATTATTATTATTATTATTATTCCATTGCCCCCTCTCCCTGCGACCGTCTTACAGTTGCGCCAGAGACGGTAAAAATACGCATTGAACCGGAAGATTTGCGACCTGGCATGGAGGCAACCATCATTTGTGACTCGAGCTCAAGCAATCCACCGGCAATGCTGTCCTGGTGGAAGGATGGCATCTCCATTGAAGGTATGTACGAATTGGAAGTTTGCCCAGCACATGGCCAAGGACTTGGCGGCGCCGTTGTCAAAATGGCAGCTGCTGTTGATGTTGCTGCCTCTGATGTTGCCTGCATTTTCAAGGCGTTTCCACGACAACATCCGGTTTGGTTGCCAGCCAGTTCAAGCCCCATCAGAGCCAAAGTCCAGTCTGGTTTAAGCCAAATCACTCCCATTTTATTTACATCGTTTGTGTACGCTCTCTATCTTGCTATTCGCAGGCATTAATAATACGTCGAAGCCAGGTCTCTGGGGCGGCACAGTCTCCACATTGGAGTTCAAGCTAAACATCAGCCAGGAAATGAACGGTGTGGTCTACACCTGCCAAAGCGCCAACGAGGCATTGCAGCGCAGTGTCCATGAGGCAATCAGCCTCAATGTGCTCTGTAAGTACACTGAAACAAAAAAGACGTATCTACTTAATTTAAGTTTAAGTGAACTCCATTTAAGTACTCGCAGTTATTGCATATCTCTAATCATGTAGAAATATAAATATTTTTTACCAAAAAAGCTTAATCTTAATTTTCTAGTAATTCTTTCAAAATTCCTGTGAACATTATCACAGATTCTAAAAATAACGTGATTTAAGTTTTACTGAAATTATTATTGAATAGGTTTTAACAATTATGTCTTGATCTCAATATTTAAATTTAAAACTACTAAATTATCAAATTTCTATAATTTTCGCGCTTAAAAATCCTACTTGAAATTGTGTCAAAGTCTCCAATTTTAGTAACTTTAAGCCAGTCTAATATTTGTAGTTTTATCTAGAAAATACTTGATTTCTTCGCTCTGTGTAGTCCGACTGCTCACTAATTGAGCAATTAGATGCTGTCTGACTCACTCCCAATACGAATTCCATTCTCAAACGTAATCTCAAACTCAATCGGAACTTCAATTCAAATTCAAATTACAGTTCGTCCCAAGTTTGTGCCGCCGCCGTCGTGGACTTCAGTGGGATTGGAGGGAGAATCGTTGCAGGTGCCGCTGCAGGCGAATGCAAATCCCTCAACAATTGCCTACACCTGGACAAAGAATGGCGTGGCCATACCACAGGACTCCAGTGGCAGCGTCTCTGCCGGCGAGCATCGCATCTTTGCCGATGGCGCCACTCTGAACTTCACCAAACTGCACCGTGATGATGCCGGCGTTTATTCCTGCACCGCCAGCAATTCCCAAGGCAAGGCGAGTCTCAACATTACAGTCGTGGTTGAATGTGAGTACCCAAATGAGTATCCAACGAGTATTGCATTAAACACTCTTCCTTTAGATGGCACCACAATCAAGTCCGTGTCGGAGAACATTATTGTGAATCCTGGCGAGGATGCGATGCTTTCGTGCACCGTGGAAGGCAAACCGCTGGCCGAAGAGCATGTGAAATGGGAGAGAGTTGGCTACGACATGAAGGTCAAGACAGCTACGACCTTTACAAATGGCACCGCCTACCTGCATATCAAGGATGCCCAGCGTGATGATGTGGGCAACTTTCGTTGCGTGGCCGACAATCATGTGGCCAATCCCACCAATCGCGATGTCCTGCTTATTGTCAAGTGTAAGTTTGATATATTGAAACTAATCCAAGATTGAATTTCCATATTATATAGAAACTGATCGATTATATATATAAATATTAATGATAATATAAACTTTAAAAAAAAAAAGTAAAAAAAAATATACCCTATCTTTTGATAAAAAGAAAATTTTTAAAAATTCATATTGTATTTAAAAAATCATCATAAATACCTCATTTTGCATTCTTGTTAAAAACTAGGTGGAAATCTTATAACGTTTGCTATGTCGCGTTGCAAATTAAAAAAAATATAATAAATATAATGATAGTAACACATTAAAATAATTCCTGAAATGGAAAACTACATTATTTTATTATGGTTAAAAAATATTTTCTTGCAAATTGCTATCCACATTTCGCAGATGAAGTCAAAAGTGACTCCAAATTTCATCGCGTTCTCGACGCATTGTTTTCTATAAATAATTCGAATTTATTTTCTATAAATAATAATAAAAAAATTGTGTTGATTAAATGCATTAAACAAGTATATTTTGATTGAATTTAATTTAAAATGTTATGATACAAATATTAATCTATTTTAAAGTTTCATTTAAAATGTGAATATTATTTCATATTTTTTAATAAATATATAAAAATATAGTACATATGTCCTGTTACCAGAATACTACATCAAAAAAAAGTACTGCTGAGTTAATCTCATTCATCCAAATCATTTTTTTTCACCCTCGTTTTTTTAAACTCAATTCTTATATACAATTCCTGTTGTTCTCCTTTCAGTTGCACCCGAGATAGCCAAGTCCCCGACAATGCTACGAGCGGCGAGCGGGACAGGCGAGCGGGGCAGACTTCCTTGCCGTGCTCAGGCATCGCCAAAGCCGCACTTTATATGGCGCCAGGATAACAAGGATCTGCCCATTAACCATACATTCAAATACGAGGTGGAAGAGCGAAAGATTGACTCCCTCACCTACGAGTCCTCGCTCATTGTCGAGAAGGTTGCCCCCGCCGACTATGGTGCCTACGAATGCGTTGCGCGCAATGAACTCGGCGAGGACATCGAGACTGTCCGCCTGGACATCACATCCCAACCAGAGCCGCCGCTCAGTCTCAATATACTGAATGTGACCCATGATACGGTGACTGTGGCTTGGACGCCGGGTTTTGATGGTGGCCTGAAGGCCTCTTACCGCGTTCGGTATCGGTACGTAGTTCCCAACCAGTTCCCTACTCTCAGTGCCCACTTCTCCCATCGGCAAACTCAAGTTCATTTCATTGCAATTACTGCAAATGTCACGCTGCACTAATGAAATTGCCAGCTCAGTCAGCTCTTCCTACATTTACTCCTCTTTCATTTCCTACTCATTTTCCTACACAGAGAGAAAAGCGCTCTAATAATATTAACTTAAATTGACCTTAATACGAAGTTCTAAAAATAAAAATGCAACATCTTTAACCATTTTAAAATAAATTGTTAAACTCTAGATTTATTAAACTTTTTTGCAATATGGATTTTAAATAGTTTTTTATAGTAAATACTCATAAAAAGCGTACTTAAAATTTTATTATTATAAATTTTAGTTACATTTCAAGTAATTTTGAAACTAACATTGTATTATTGTAATTTTTAAAAAATTTTATAAATTGATAAATCACACTTGAAAAAAGATTAAAATTCTCGATTGTAATAGTTTCAGTCTTAGTGATATATCAAGTTAGAAATGTGTTTTTTTTTTTAAGAGAATTACATGAGTTTTTTCGCTCTGTGCTCTCGGTTTATTCCCACATTTTCAATACCATCCATTGCATTTCTCATTTGCAGAATGGCAGACCGCGAACAGTACAAATACATTGATGGTCTGCCCAACAGTCACAAGTTGACCATCGGCGGGTTGAGGATGAACACGTTATATCTATTTTCGGTGATGTCCTGGAATGATTTGGGACAGAGCTCGTACCTGCCGGATTTGACGCGTGCACAGACGAAAGGTAAGCAAAGCAATATTCAAATTAGGCCACAGTTCCGGCTCCGTGATTTATGTGCTTCCATGTTGAAGTCTCTGTCCACTTCATAAGGACAAACAGAACAGAACCTTTACTCAAATGAACTCTAACTCTCACCTTTAATGCTGCACTTAATTGGAATTGTACAACACATGGATACATGATTATAGAGGCGCCTCCGCCCTCACAGCCGGCATCCTCGCTTGGCGGTGGTCCGCCAACCACCAGTCAGACGCCTTTGGGCGGCACATCGGGCATGCTGCTGGTGGGCGTGGCCTCTGGCATTACGGTGGTATTGCTTAACGTGTTTGTCATCGGTTGTTGTCTGCACAAGCGCAACGAGAAGCGTCTGAAGCGAGGTACATTATCATCCTCATCATCATTGTCATTATCATCATCATCATCATTGTCATTCCAAGAGGAAAATATGAGATATCTATTGTTATTGTTGCGCTGACTTGCAAGTTGCGTTTCAGCCTCTGTTTTATTTGAACTTTTCTGCTGCTTCTCCATGTTTTTTTTTTATTTTTTTTGAATGTGGAACGGACTCGGGTCTGTCTCCTGTTCCTGCCACTGTCGCACGTGCCATGTGGTCAACGTCGTGCGACGCTAATTTCATTTGCTTGCCACATGTTCCGGCTGCGTTTCGCGTCATCGCGACACAGCATGGCTACGTGATTTGCGTCCGTTTTGCATGGGTAGCTCACTCCCAGAAAAAGATAGAGCATACAGCGAGTGCGACAGAGAGAGAGAGAGAGAGAGCGAGAGAGATAGATTGAGAAAAAATAAAGGAGACAGATTCAACTGGAAGTAGAACGCGACCATTTCCCTTTAGCGATTCTGCGTCATTTTTATTACAGTTTCTCATTTCATTTCGAATTTATTTATTGTTTTATTTTCCATTTATTTTCCTTTTTTTCGTTTCTGTTATATCTTTTTTTGGTTCCATGATTTCGTTGGGAACACACAGGACTTGAAATGCTGCCAGCCGAGTTAACGGAGGACACCAGCAATACACCGAATCTGGTCATAATTGGCATCTCACTGGCGGCATTTGGATTCCTTTTGGTCAACGCGGCGCTCGTTGCATGGTTCTTTGTGCATCAACGACGCAAAAAAGGTTCGTTGACATTCACACACACACACACACACACACACACATACACATATATATAATTTATTTATTTTTATTTATTCATCTTTCCGTTTGTAAATTTATTAAACGTAGTACTTAAAAAGTACAAAGACTGTAAAAGATAGACACCAAACTTTGAATGTAGAGTCCTGAATACTTCTGCTTATCAAATAATTAAATTTCTTAATCATTTGTAATCTTTGCCCATTAAAAATTGTCAAAAAAGAGCAGAGGGATCAACAGCCGAGTCGATTAAGCCCTGACTGTCTGTTTGAACGCGACGATCTCAGAGACTTTAAGAGCTAGAGGCTTCAAGCTTGGTATGTAGATTCCTGGATACCATACGCATATACTTTTTTTGTTACTTTAGAATTGGACCACTATATCATGTAGGTGGCATCGAAACAGTCGGTGGAAAATCAAGTGCTAGTATGAAAACGTTTTTATTTTTTTCAATAACTCAACAATTTTGAGCTGGTCTTATACATTTTTACCAAATTGGGTCTACTATAACATATAAGTAGCTGTCAAAGAAACGCTCGTTAGAAAGTTCACTTTTAGTACAAAATTTTTTTGAGAAATCTTAACTAATCCGACAAAGTATGCATCTGGGCTGGGCCTATATATCCTCTCCGAAATTATTTCAAATCGACTTATTTTTCATAAATAAAAAAAAATATAAACAATTAAGAGTTTACTATTAGTTTATTTGCTTGTTTTTCGAGCTGTCCATTTGTTGTGTGACTTTAAAGAATGCTTTCAAGTCACAGTCTTCCTAATCATATTCTTCTCAATAATGAAAGCTCCTATTATCCTTGGCAATGGTCGCATATCTTCAGCTTTGCGGGACAAGGAGCAGCCACTTCATGGCCCTGATACCACTTCCGTGACACCACCGGAAGCAGAACGCGTTGTGCTACTTCCGATGCTCCCAGTGGACGTCGACGTCGACGCTGACGTTGACGTTGACTTTGCCGTGGCAGAAGTGGCAGATGCGGCAACTGCTGTTCGGTTTATGATGCTCACTAAACAATTTCCTGCATATACTCAGAGATGAAATATATATCTTCTTTATGTATATGAAGAAGTATAGATACATAATATATGTATAGGAAGGGATCGAGTTCAGGCGTATGAGATTCAAGTAATTTCCGCGAGAAAACCAGAGCTAGAGTCAGAGCATGGCAAGGAAACCAGAGATGAAAAAAAAATAAAAGAAAAATAAAATAAAATAAAATACCCTGCTCGGAGCAGTCAACAAGAATATAATGATGACAGAAAATAATGATGCATCCTGGCAGCAGACAGGAATGGGAACAGTCAGGAACGAGCCAACCAGACACGGACGACCCAGGGCCATGCCAACTGCAACTGTTTATTGAACAACGACGACGGCGACGACGACGACGTTGGCAGACACCCCGTCCGGTTGCCTACTTGCTCCTTTGCCTCCCCTTTACCCCCTTCTTGCCACAATGGAGAAGACAAATGTGCATCGTTTTCTTAGCTGAACGCACAATCTTTCGGAAATCAGATTGCTCTGCTTCTGCCTTCTGCCTTCATCTTTAGCTTCAGCTTTAGCTTTAGAGACCAGACAACCGACCATATACCATAGACCATCGACCATAGACAGCAGATAGCATAGAGCACGTGTCCTGCAAGTGTTTGAGTTCTGGCACAATTTGCAGCTGAAGCTGAAGATTGTTTATTAATATGGAATTATATTTCAAACCAGTCCAAGGCGCACGAAATATAAATACGAGTTTGATTTCCCGTCTGTCCCTTCCCCACCTCTGTTCCGAGCATTGGCTCGTTGGGAATATTTGAAGACATTTCATTGGCAGGTCAGGTCTCAAAAGCCAAAACCAAACTGAAACGTGCTGAAAGTGTTAGCACAAAACGAGAGCATTTTCAACGTACCAAATGCCAGGACACAAAAATTCTTGGCCAGAGATGAGCCAACGTTTGGCTGGGCGTGCTAACCAAATTATTTCTCATTGAGCCAAATTTAGTGGTTTGACACGCAGAGCAGATGCAGAAGCACCAGTAGCAGCAGCAGCACCAGCACCAGCAGCAGCATCTCAATCAGACCTAGTACCATTCCCATTCCCAAACCCAATCCAATCCCAATTCCAGTTTCAGTCCCAATGCAGCGTACCAAAAATTATGCATACTCTTATATACGTGTGCATGGAGCAATGCTCCTCCTGTTCCTTGTCCTCTGTCTCCTCCTGCTCCTCCTGCTCCTTCTTTTCTTTTTGCTCCTCTTCATCAGAGTATCCCGCCCAATTCCCAGCTTGTTTGCCCCGTACACAAGGCGGATAAAGAGGCAGCATTCCAACTGCGACTTGTCCTTCTACTCAGACTCCTTTGCTCATTCTCCGTCCAACAAGTCGTATACTCACTATTTGCAGTTGTAATGTATGCTCATATACTCGTTCTTTCGGCAAACATTTGACTTATGAGTTGCTTAACTTCTCTGACTTTTTGCCTGCCTGTCCAACTTCTCGTGGCAGCTGATGGCTTCTTGTTTCCCCTACAAAGATATGCAATATCTTTTTCACAATAGTATCTTTTCCACACACTTATATATACATGTTTATGTATAAGTTCAAGTAAATATGTGAACCGATTATAACATTTTTATATGTAGTAAAAATATAATCAAGAAGTTTTGATTTGATTAGTGAACTGATTAGTGTTAAAGTTTTATTTATATACAAACTGTCATACTTCAAACGTGTACATTAAAAGTGACACGTGAAGTTGGCTTCACTTTGAAATTTCAAGAAATTTCGCTGAACTCATCCACTTAAGATTTTGTTCAACTTTTCATTAAATATTTCCCAATATGAGCATATCATAATAATTATCACAAAATAAGGAATAGGGAATTAATGCGCTATTTTTCAAATAATATCTTAAAAATTAATATCTTTGATTGAAAAATCAATCCTAGGTGTTTATAAAGCAATTTTTATGTTCCTTAATAGATATATATATGTATATATTTTATTATATTTTGATCTATTTTTCATGCTTAAGTGTAAAGTATTGTCCGAAATAAGCTAATTGTAGAGAATATCTTATCATAATTATATTTATAATCATGACTTTGGAAAAAAAATTATTCTTTTAAAGCCTTACAATATAATTTGGTCTTCACTTTCAAATGCAAACATGCAATTTGTACTTTGATTGTAAATTAATGTAATAATTCAGAACGGAGTTGTTTGTTTTTCATTTTGTGTAACTGAGAACGGCGCAGCAGTATCTTTTAATCGGACATCTGATATTTCACCGCCTTTGTTCTGTCTCACTCTAGGACTTCTCGCCAATTCGGTTCTGTGTGAAATGTAGGCCAAGATTTTTGACATTATGAACGCGAGGCACTCGCTAGCGGAGCATGAACTACAGCCGCAGGACATAAATAAGATATTTTTCTTAGAATTTCAGCTGGCTTTATTATACGGAAGAGGGAAAACGCAGAATAGACGGGAAGGTGGCTTACAGATGGAGGGTACTGGCAATTTCTCTCATTTCTAGCATGCACAGAGCACAGTTATGTTTGAACAAATGGCGCTTGGCTTGGATCTGGTTGCAAAAGTGAGCCCCCTTTCTTTTTCACTCCCTTCTCATTTCACCCCCTGGCACTACACAAAAGAAATGCATATTTCAGTCTTAACAGCCGCTTGTTACAACAACTGTTAAGCGAGTCGAGCGAGCAGAGCGAGCCGAGTCGAGCCTGCAGCTGCAAAACTGTCTTTCTCTACCAACAACAACAATTTTTATGACAATGTTCGGCTACCGCTTGCCCCTCCCCCCTCCCCCCTCCCCCTCCTTCCTTCCTTTCTGAAACTACCCCTACTTCTGCCTCAGCTGATGCTGCTGCTGCTGCTGCTGCCATAAGCCGATAACTGACAATGGCCAAAAGCATTTTTTTGGCCATAAAGGAGTTGTCAGGGAAACTGGTGCGTTGGCCAGAATGACAGCGGTTGGCAAGCGGGACATAGAAGAGCAGCTGAAGCCGGGTGGGGGAGGGGAACTAGCCTCAGCCCGAAGATATCTGTGCATATTTCAATGCTTTCGTTAGCGAAACTTGACTTGTGGGTTGCTTGCAGCTCTCGTTGTTGTTGTTTGTCTCTTGTTGCTGTTGTTTTTTTTTTAGTCATTTTCTACGTATTTTGTTGTTGTCCTTGGGATATGCATTTTTAATGTGCATTTGCGCTTTTGTGTCAAAATGGCGCATGACGGAAAAGAAATTCAACCGCCATCTCCTCATCCCGTCAACTCAAAGGAAGTCAACCAAACTGCACCGCACGGACATAGACACGGACATGGCTAAGAGGCTTTCGCTGTTGCCATTGCCATTGGCCATTTCCCATTTCCCCCCCGTTTGCTGCTGCCCGTTTGTCCGATAAACTATGCCAAAAGTCTGCGGTTGGCATCTGGTCGGCGGTTGGACTGTCCGACTGTCCGGCTATCCGACTGTCCGGCTATTCCGCTGCTCCCACGGTCATTGACTCGATTCCAACATAGTCCAACATACTCGTACTCGGAAGATACACATTCATATATCATTCTTATGCAAGTTGACCATCCTGTAGTATGCCATTCCTAATGTTTATTGCCATTTCGCTTGACCCCATAGATATGAAGTGTGTAGAGGGAAAAACTGCCGAAAAGAGAATTTTCACTCAGGCAAAATGGAAATTTTGAAAAAGCACTCCGATTCCTGTTATGTAGTAACTTATTTTCGACTAAGGCCCGTTTAATCATACTTCAGTTATATTTTAGCTGATAGTTAACTAACTGAAAATTCCATAAAATGGACCTTAAAGAAGGACTTCTCTCTATATACATTTCTGGCAATGCTTATAGTCCCAACATTTTGGTCAAACTCAATACTGGCTACTGTCAATAATAAATAATATATAATAACGAATGGACCGAAAAAAACGAAACGCCAAAAATGATAGAGATAAGTATGGAGAGTGAGAAAGAGCGCGAAAGGGAGAGTTGAGTGTGACACTTTAACGAGTTGGCCAAGGCAAAAGTTTTGTGCCAACGTGGCCATAAGCGATAAGCGACCGGTTACGGTTACTCCCAAAACAAACGGACTTCTACGTAAAGCACTCGACTTTGACACTCTTTAAACAATTGACTAGTGCCACAACGACAGCCCGAGGCCTGGAACTTGCAACTCACAACTCGCAACTCAGAACTCGCATCTGGAGCTGGAGCTGGAGCTGGAGCTGGAGCTGGAGCTGGGAGTGTGCCATCGAATCAGTTGAGATAAGCACAGAGAGACTGTCAAACTGTTGGGCGCCAATGTCATTGTCTGAAAGTTTTGAACTTAAATGCTTAGCTTACAGCCGTACCATCTTATATTGTATTTTATTGTATATTAGGGTGCATCGATTTGTATGGGTTTAAAATAATTATAAAATGATAATCCATATTCGAAATCGTACCATATTCCATACAAATATTAGGTACTACCGTACTTGAGTTTATACCGTTTTGATCTTAAAATTTAAAGATTGGCTTTACTATGGCTGCTGTTCGAAATAGTGATTCGATTTTAACCAAACTCAGTCAAAATATATAAGACCAAGGCAAATATATAATATGTGAGTATCGTTAAGATACCTCCACAAATAACTGAGTTATTTTTACTAAACTAGCTTAAGATTTTTTCGTACTTAAAATAGTTTTTCCAAGATTGAAAGAAAGTTAAAAATGAGAAGGTTTCGAACTTAAATCAAGTGCATTTTTTTTATTATTTTTTTTTTCATTGTCGCACCTTAGAATTCTCAACTGGTTCTAGCGAAGCAAATATGATGTTAGGCTTGGATCGCTAGTAAAATCAGCACCTATTCCGAAAGGTCGCTCTCCAAGAAAATACAACATTTTTAAATGATATTTAACTTGTTATTTTTCATAATTTAGTATACATACTCGTGTATGTTTTAAGATTAAAATAAATTGTTTATGAACAATTTTATTTTAAAAAGGAATTAAATATTGTGATTTATTATATAAGGTAATAGTTTTCAATTTATGTTTAATAAATTTAAATTTTTTGGAGTAAAAACAGTAAAACAGCTCTTCAAATATTATAAAACTATATTTGATATAACAATTCCATAGTATTCACAAGAAAGTAACCCCATAGTGATCAACAAAAATTATCAATATCGAAGATAAGTGAAACTTTCAACGATTTCTAAAATCAGGAATATTCGTGTTTGGTTAAAGCAATAATAAACGATTCCGGAACACCTCAAAACCTTACATGTTAGTCCTAAAAATATAATGCCTTCAGTTGGGCGTATAAAAACCCTGCAGCTTAGATTAAAAAAAGCAGTTTTGATTTTTGGCAAAAAGTCGAATAAGCATAAGTCAGTGAATAACTGGCAGCATTCTGTTTTTTTTTTTGGGTGCTGCAACCCGTCAACCCATCTGACAGTGAAGACCATCAGGGCAAGAGACCATCAGCCCCATCAGGCCAGCAGATTAAGAGAAAAGCCTTCAAAGCAGACGTAACCGTCAACAGCGACGTCATTAACTGTCCTGACGACCGCAAAAGCTGTCTAAGCCATGTCATATACATATATTGGCAGCAGTGCAAAATGCGAAAGAAATCCCGTTCGCCCGCTTCCTGCTCGCCTTCCCCCCCCCCCCCCCTTTTCACCACCACCTCCAACTTCGGCTTTCTCTGTTGGTATTTCCTCGATTTTTTGGCCTTGGCGTGGCATAAGTGCAAAATTTGTAATCTCTGTGTCAGGCATAAAGTGCAACGGAGGCAACTAGAACAAAAAACAACAAAAGCTCTATCCCTCTCCACTCTCTCTCTCTCTCTCTCTCTGTTTCGTTCTCAGTCTCGTTGTCTATCGCTGAGTTGCCACAGCATGCGGCATACCAGTGTGGCACAAGCTTTAGCTACAGCGTCAACTATGGCTCCGGCTTATTTGTCGTGTGCTCGGTCGTGCGACTCCGTCAAAAACTGCTCTGCAACAACGACAACTCGTATAACTGGGACAACAACGACAACGTTGTTGGATGAAGCAAGCTTTGACAGTGATAAGCCCGCTCCCTGGCCATTAATTCCGTCTGTCCGTTCATCGTCAAGTCAAGCTACCTAAAGCAGTTGAGTGTCACACTTTCACCTTTACTGTTTGAAGTCCTGTACTTGTAAAGTCCAAAGGGTCTATTAAGTTTGTCAAACAAACTTAACAGAAGAGCTAGAGATACCAAAACCGGTGAATTTCCTTAGCAAATTTATTTTATACATACATATTTTAATTTATCGTCGCTCCCTAATAAACAATTTTTACAAGAGCAATTTTAAAAATATAATAAGGATCAAGATACAATGTTTGTTTGAGTGTGTTTGTGTTTTTCACAAATTTGGTACAGGGTCTCTAACAGTCGGTTTTTAGTAGTTTTTGCTCTATTTGCCAACTTTGACATTTACAGCTTAATTTATAACTGTAAATAGCTTTTTATGGAGAAATTGCAAAGCTTTCGCGGACCTGCGATTCTTCATAAAAAATATATTAAGTTTCAGGATCACAGGTCGAAAAGACGTTTAACTCTTGGTTTAGTTCATAAATATTTGATTTCAAAAAAAAAAGTTTTTATTTTTATTTAATACAATATTTCATTCACAACATAAGATTTGTTAATTTAATTTACAAAGCTCTCTTTAGAATCGATATAAAGAATGATACGAGGCCAATACTTAATTCTGCTTGTTGAAATTGATAAAAATTCCAACGTAGCTATTTTTTTATGTTTCGCTTAATTGATTGCAGACTCGGCCATTATTTAATGCATTTGACTATTTTTTAGTGGGCTGTATTTGTGACTCTCCTGTCGACATTGCTTGTGGAGCGCCGACTCCACTGTCATCGTAAATAAACCATGTGACAAATGCCAAAAAATGTATTTAATTCACTAAACTCTGAATGCATTTGCTTGTTTATTTGGTTTGTTGGGTTGTTCGCTTTTTGGAGTTACCTTCCGACAACATGTTTTATTTACGTTGGATTGCAATAAATACGTGATGTTGTCAACAGCACACGGCTGGGAACCTTTTACAATTGACGACCCACAATTAAGTGCATTTCAATTTATATACTTGAAACCATTAAAATAGTTCGATAATTGCGAATTTCCTATGAGTTGTAATTCAGTTAAGTGATCTTTTGAAAATATATCAATTTAAATTATAACAACTCTAATTAAAGCAGCATATTTGTGAATATATTTATGATTATCGCGTACAGATTTATGCAAATGTTATTTGTAGTCAGGAAAATATATGTAAATATTTCTGTAAGCTACCAGTAATCTAAATTATTGATAGCAAACAAACTTTAATGTAAAATTTAAAAATGTGGTATTAAAGTAACAGAAAAAAACTATATATTTTTATTATACTCGTAAATATAAGCAAAAGCAGCAGCAGCAGCAGCAACAATAACAATAACTGTAACAATAACAATGCATCTACATTTCAGGTTAATTGGAAATGTGTTTGCCAAACAAATCTAATATATTTTTCTCTTCTCTTCTCTTTTCTTTTCTCTTATTCTCGTTTTTCTCTTCCTTTGGCTTCGCTTCTCACCATGGCTGCTGAATAACTGAACGAAACACTCAACGAAATGCTTCATTCATTCATGCGAATATGGCAACAACCAACAAAATCAAATGCACTCAACGAACCAACACAACACACAACCCACACACACACATGGATACACACATATGCACATGGACCACATTGACTTTGCGGAAAACACGTGTTAACCATGTGGCGCGGTCATTTTGTCGTTGCCATTTGTGAAAATGTGCCATGAATCATTTAATGGCATTTTATATACAAATTTAATTGCATTTTTACTCTTACCTTCCTTGCATTCCCTTCATTTTCTCCACGCTTGTTGCAACTGCAACTCATTGCGTTTCGCATCGTCGAACTGCACATCGTGCATTGATTTTTCCCCTTGACCATGGTCAATACACAAATGCGTCGGCATAAAAATGGACGATGTTGATGACGACGCTGGCGTCGATGGCATTGCACCAAATGTGAATAATTTAACACAATGGCCGCATCTACCCCCAACCCCTCCATGTTTCTACCAACTGCCAACTATCGACTCCATCTTGCATTCCCCTTCTGTCTGTTCATCCTGCAATGCTGGCCAACATTTGCTTGCTCGGCACTTTGACAATCTTTGCTATTTGCATTTGATTTGCATTGCCTGAATCGCTGCTAACGCCCACGATCACGCCCCCACTCACTCACTCACACACACACACACACCTCCAATCCTGACTACGCCCTCTGGCAACAACTACAACAACACCCCCTGTGATCCGCCCGTGCGGTGTTCCAAATGACTGGCGCACTGCGCCGCCGCCCAATCAATTTTCGGCATGTCACTGCCAATTACACCTTTTCAATATTTGCGCCGCATACTTGCTACCTTTCTTTTTTTGGTCTTTTGGTTTTGTTTTGGTGTGCCGTGAACTCGACTGGGAATGGAACTGGGACCGTGCCTGCTCCATCCATTGTCGCATCCAGTGGCGGAAACTACAAATCAACCAGGCAAAACGACGACCATCGAAATGTACGCGCCCAGCTCGTACAATGACACCGTTACCGGCGAGACACTGTCCAGCGTGTCGGAGAAGAGCGAGTCCTACTCCAATGAGGGCAGTCAACCGGAATATATTGTGAGTTTACCACACACACACACACACACACACAAGCAACTCTGGCTTTTAGCTACTCTTTTTATACCAAAAAACTATTCTTATGTCCATTTTTTTTTGCCCCTGCCTGTTGTTGTGCATGAATATGCAATTTGTGAGCAAGAATGAGTACAATGGGCAAAAATGTCGACGCTGATGCTGTAACAAACATTTAGGCAGGCTCAAAAGGAAAAAGAAAAACAAAAAAAAAGGATAGGAAAAATGAAAAAATGTATGGGCTGTCTCAAGTTATTGCCAGGCGCTTGAAATTACAACTCAACGCCGGAACCTGGAGGGAGGGAGAGAGGGAGGCAGGGAGGAACTGTTGACATCGAGGTCGCCGCGCTTGAAGGCAGCCGGAACTGTCAGGGCAGCCGGAAGCAGCAGCATGCTAAGACGTCGTGATTAATTACGCACTGTTGATGATAATGATGAGCGCGATGAGACTAAACTGAGCCAGGCCAAAAACCAAAAACAGCAGCAACAGCAGCAACATCAGCAGCGATGTGGCAAGAACAAATCGTTTCAAATTATGAAAATCATTTATTACGGGCGTAATCTTGGTGCGGCACAGCGACCACAAAAACTGCTAACGTCTGATGTTAACTGCAAACTGTAAACTGTTAACTGTTAACTGTAAATTGTATATTGTATATTGTTAACTTTTGTTCGCATGCCTACGGGGCGTATGATAAATCAGCACGTTACGTATACGCAATGTAGCTGACGAAGATAAAGACAAAGGTGCAGTCGCATGTCGTCGCTGTCATTGCGACTGTCAATTGCGCGCCAATAACTTTCAACACTCTCCCCCACCCCCGAACTCCGGACTCCACACTCCGGAATTTAACGAAAACAATAGCTTAAGTGGGGAGTAATTACTCAAACACTTGTGGTGTGATTCGACATGCTTCACGGTCTCAGGTTGCATACTCTGATTGCTCATTCTCTACTCACTCTCACTCTCTCTCTCTCTGTTTTTCACAGGACGAGGCACGCAAGAAGGCGGCATCGACGTATCTGGTGGAGAGCGCTGACATGCCACCTCCTAGATACCAAAAGGATGGCACACTGCCAGCATTATATCCGAATAATATGGGTAAGTCAAGCAAAGATCTGAACTAACAGATATCGCTGTCAGTTTGCTCCTCTCTCTCTCTCTCTCATTCTTTCTCTCTCTGTCGTAGCATAATGAATGCCCAGGGACAAAGAACACATGAAAAAAAGCGTAGAGCACATGAAAAAAGCATTTTAGATAATTAACTTTTGGTCAAAACAAGCTACCAAGTTCACAGTGCTCAGTGTCCAGCTCTCAGTTTTTAGTTTTCAGTTCTCAGTTCTCAGTTTACAGTTTAGGGTTTAGAGTTGCTGTCAGCACGTCAGCGCCTCGTTTTATTCGTGTTGGCTTCTTTTGTCAGTTGGCTGCAGTTGTTGCCTGATTTTATGCCATGATTGCAATCAAAGCTAAAAATAAAAGCGATGTAAAAACGGAAATCGGTAAAATGCGCAGCAGCACACTAAGAAACTCAAGATAGAAGAGACGATGAGACGATGAGAGAGAAGAGTGGAGGAAAATCAGCTACGCGATGGCTGAAAATTCAATTTGAGTGCAACATCTCCATTTTAATTGTAATTGAGGAGCAAAGTTTTTGCCAGTCTTGATTTTCAATTGAGGCATGTGTGTGCATCCACTTTCAACCGCAACACACACACACACACACACACACACACACGCACACATACTAACCCAATCAATCGCTATCTTGAACACTTGAAACCAAATCACGTGCAGTCTGCGCTAATTTAAGAGTGCGTTTCCAGCAACTCAACTAAAATTTAAGCACATCGTTTATCAAGCGAAAAATCATCAGCCAGACAAATCATATGGGAATGAAAAAATAATAATATTTCTGAAAAGAATATCTAGTAGAAGAAGATAGAAAAAAATAATAAACTAAACACATTTTTTTGGCAAGGAATAGAGGAAACCGAATTCAGTGAGAGATAGATGAAAGAGATGAAATAACAATGGCAGTATTATAATAACATTGGGAAATTGCTGAAAGCATTGCCGATGGATGCGACAGCAACTGCATTTGAAATGCAAAGCGTAAAAATAATAAAAATACATTAGCTGTAAACTTTTGGTCTTGCCTTCTCTGTTGTCTCTCCTTTACTCTCTCTCTCTCTCTCTCTCTCTCTCTCTCTCTCTCTGTCTCTCTTAACTTATCTCGTCTTTGGGCTTCTCTCTCAGCTTGTCTTGTATGTGCTTAAAATAAAATACAATTACCTTATGTCAACGTATTTGGCAAGTGGAGAAGCATACTTCAAAAGTAACAGCTTCGAGTCCAAGGCACATTTGATAGCAACGACAACTTGCCACAGATAAACGGAGATGGAGACACGGATGGAGATGGAGACAGAGACAGAGACGGAGGCGTCTCCAGTGCGCATAATTATGTATGCGGCTATGCGGTGGCAAAAAAAAAACACAAAAAACACAAAATACAACAACCTAAAAGAAAAAAGAAAAACCAAATAACAACAAGAGAAAAAACACAGCACAAATTTACGAAGGTGGAGGGAGGAAAAGAAGGTGAAAGCGAATGCGAATGCGAATGCGAATGGGAACAAGAACGAACGAAACAAAAATCCCTCGTCGCATCAAAATTAAAATGCTTGCCGGAAGCTGAATCTCAAACAGACGCCCAAGGCTATAATTCCCCTGTGAGGAAAAAACAGCACAGCACAACACATAGACATACAAATATATATGTATTCACTTGTATGCACACACACATACAGTTGAAGAAGCGCGAATATTCTTTTTGTCAGTTGTCGCCACCTGCGACTGCCTCAGTTGAGATCAAATAATAGATGATTCCATTCCATACCATTCCATACTTTACCATGTCAGTTGTCGTCGTCCAGCAAAGCGCATTTTTAATGAGACACTATTCAAAAATGACGCTCTCTTAATGAGCACCAAACACATGTACACACAAACACACACAGACACACACGCACACACACAATCACCAACAACAGTGTGTGCAAATATCCGACAACTGAAAAAGTAAAAAAAAAATAAATGCAAAGTCGAATTCGGAGCATAATATAGCCTTGACCAGTTTGTCTCCTTTTAATATTTTTGCAAAATACAGCTACAGTAAAGCCACAGCAAGAAGAACAAATTGCTCATTAGTGTCTTTATTCACTGATTTGATGATGCGATCGTTTTTCAATACCATCGTACAGCTTTAAAAGCACTACAAATACAAATCAACAGTAATGTCTATGACTTATACTTGAAATTAATGAAAAGCGATGTTCAGTATTACAATCTTTGAAAATATAATTTTAATTAAGAATGTAATGTTAAATTGGTCCGTAAATTTGTAACAATTAAATTTACACCTCAAACCAAAGTTTAATATTTTTTTGTAGACATTTGCTCAATATTTAAGTAGCTTAACCAAAAGTTGTTTATAATTGTGTTGGTTACCAAAGCGATAAGTAGCCAATTACAAGTAAGTTAGAGTTTTCGTTTTATTTCTGTAACACGTGGAAGTGAATTTTTCACGATGAGCAACACATTTGTTATCCCAATTGCTATAAATATGAAATGAATGTGACCGCAATTGTGTTGACCAGTGCAAGCAGTGGCAATTACACATTACTTATTTTGCTATATGCACAATGATTAGAATTCTCTTTTGTTCGGGTCTGTTCTGATTTAGCAGCAGCACCAAGAATAATATAGTGTGTGCTTTTCAACACTGTTGCTAGCTGATCGAAAAATCAATAATTCATGGGAAATTTCCCCTTGCTAAGGAAGGTAACCTACCTTTCCAACTTTTCCCTACTCCCCATCCTTGCTTCCCTTGGTGTTTTGACAGTAATACACAGTGTACAACATACGCATACACAATAACCGTACGCATATGCAAAGTAAACAAGCCACAAAATGAGCATGAGGCACCCTCAGAACTGTGCCACAGAAACAGCAGCAACTTCAAGCTTCAAGCTCTAAGTTCAGTTGCTCGATAGGAACATCAGGACATATGTCATGCTGTCGAATTGTCGTCTGCCTGTGTCACCACGGCCGCAGCTTCAACTCAGCTCAACTTTCCTTAACAAAATTATTGTTGCCTACTTTTCTGCGCTCGCTTGAAACGTACCACGCACTATGGAGTGTTTGCCCATTTGTCTGAAAATAATTAACTTATTTCCAAATGCAGATGCTGCTTTTAAATATGATATTTTTATAACAATCTTTCAAGCAATTCTTTCATTTCATAATAAAAGATGTTTATGCTATTAAAATATTATATATATAATTTATAACATAACATTCCTTTTCTGCAAATCTTAAACAATTCTTGAGATATTCTTAATTCCAAAAAAAATGGCCAAAGTCTCCACAGTGTCACGTCATTTACTACAATGTGTGCTTCTGAGTGTGTGTATGTGTGTGCGTGGGTGTGTGTGTGTGTGTGTGGAGGAAGGAATGTGGGTGTCTGAGTCTATTTTACAAAATTACAAATTTGTAACGTTTGCGGCTTTCACGCCTTTTCAAATGAGTTTAAGCTGAGTGGTTAAAGCGTTAGCTTTATCCTTGCCACCGATGCCACAGCTGCCACAATCGAGGCCATGAGCAATGTCAAGCAATTTGTCTCATCACAGGTTAGCTATCATCATTTAAATATATACAAATGGACGAGTGCTTAGTCTGATTTGCTTATCAAGGCTTATCGATAGACAAAAAAAATAAAAAGACAGTGAGAAA
The DNA here is from genome assembly GCA_951394115.2 of Drosophila phalerata. Classification (NCBI taxonomy): domain Eukaryota; kingdom Metazoa; phylum Arthropoda; class Insecta; order Diptera; family Drosophilidae; genus Drosophila; species Drosophila phalerata. The sequence continues at coordinate 19,950,040 of OY729850.1, forward strand.
AGAAGAGACTTGCAACCTCAGCACGTGCAACACTCGTTGACTCCGATTGCCCGGCCAATGTCGTTGCAAGTTGCAATTAATGGCCTCTCGTTTTATTTGATTCCAAACGTTTGCACATGAAATGAACCAGAAAGCAGCAAAATGTTGCATCTACGTGGGCGCCAACAGAATTCGAATCGATTCAACACACATTCAACTTTTTTATTTTACAAGCCTCCTGTCGAATTGCTTGCATCTTGAATTCTTTCTCCTTTTTTTGCGTTTGTTGGTTGCAAATGCGACTATAAATGTGTCATTTGCAGTTGTGTATTGCAGACCGTAATCCTCTTTCTGCCTCTTTTGGCTGTGGATAAAATCAATTGAGCTCCAATGGCAAACGGAAGTCTGGCCAGGCATTAAAATTGTCATAAATCTATGCAAAAATGTGAAAATAATACAATAATAACGAGAGCGCTCAGAAATAATGCGATTTTTGAATTGTTGACCTGCTGACCTCGTTGAAAGCATAAACTAAATACATCAAATATGTTATGTTAAATATTATATATTTTTTTTAAGTTATATTCTTACTCACCTTCGTCTCTATTTGTTGCAGTTAATGCTTGCACGCTGCCGCATCCCAGGCATAATAATAGTCATGCCGCAGCTGTTGCTGCCGCTGCTGCTGCGGCACACATGACGCGCGACGATCAGATGCTCATCAGCAAGGGCGTTTACATTCCGTCCCCCTCGCCTGCACCGCCTCCAGATGGTTCCTACTACAACATGAACAGTGAAAGATATCTGTCGTATCCGCCAATGGTAAGTGACTTCACACCAAAGCTCATATTTATTAAGAATATTTTTAAATTATTTATAAATATTTTTTTTTACTTACAACCTGCAAAATTTAATTGTTATTTAAATTTTCAAACTCTCATAATGTTCCAATTGGTGCTTCGGTTGTTTTTGTATTTTGGTTTTAGGTTACGAAAAATCTTTTTATATCGGTTTCGCAACGCTTTTTTTGTAGTTTTATGTATCACAATCCCAGAATAATATCAGTTTACCAAAAAAAAAATATGTGGCAGAAATGTTATAATAAAGTTAATACATTAACAAATATTCTTTGATATTAAAAAAAATATCTGTTTCATATGATCAATATTTAAATTTAAAATCACCGAAGTTTTGTTTCGGGTATGGTTTCAGTAACGGTAACTAATTTCAATCCCTGTTATATTTTTTATAAAATTTTACATTTTTTATACAAGAAAATACAATATTAAATAAACTAATTAACAATGGTTAACTTGACTTGAATGACTTGAATCTACATTTAAATCTATTTTAATTTTAAAACATAAATTATTTCTTACAATCTGAGTTTGTTTTGTTAAAGTCAGATAATATTATTGATAAGATATCTCATATATCTATGCAATACTAAATAATTAAAATTTTCTATTTAATGTGTACTGCTTTAAAACACCAAGGTATCGATTTATTTCTTACTATTTGCCCCTTTACTCTACTTTGAAAGTATTTGCCTTGCCGGTTTATATTTCCCATCTGGTAGCTGTAAAAGTGCTTTCAGTAACATGGAGCATATTTAAAAAAAATACACAATTTTTTTAAGATTCCTTTAGATTAGCTAGCGCTGTCATCTGCAGCTTTATGTTAATTGGCATGGCATACTTTGATCCTCAATACTCGTATGATGGCACACTAATCAGCTGCAGCTGCTTGTGAATGGACTGCTTCGCTCAGTTGGATGTCCTCGCTTATGGCTAGTCACGGCCAAGGATTAGTTCGTGCAATTAGTTGGATGCCAGGCACAGACGGCAGATAGTAGATGGTGAATGGTGGATGGTAGATGGTAGATGGTGGATGGTAAATGGCAGTTGGCAGCTCTTGCAAATCCTTCTTCATTTGCATCGCATTTAAAGCGAAATGAGCCGAGGGAATATACATATACCCGATACATACTATACATATACATATATATGCGCTTGATCAGGACAGCAGTTAACTGCCATGTGGCATGTGGCATCTGCCAGGCTGCCAGGATGCCTGGTTGCCAGTCAGCCAGTTAACTGGGTTCGACTTTTATAATCCGCGTGCCGCATGCAACGCTGTAAAGACAAATGACAAACTCAAAAGCATTAAGCTGCAAGCCCTTAGTAGTAGTCAGAGAATGAGGATGCGGATGAAGGCAGTTTGAGGAGGCAGATTGAAGAATGAGATGCTGGGAAAGCTATGAAACTGGGGATCTCCTCATCTGCTGTTGCTGTTGCTGCTGCAGTTGCTTTGTTGTCATTGTTGTTGTTTGCTGTTGCTGCTGTCGTTGTCGTCGTTGTCGTTGTTTGTACTTGGCGAAAGTAAACATTATTTTCTCAAGACAACAATTTAATATTACACATACGCAGCGTATACGCGATGGCAGCAGCAGCATGGACGAGGACGTTTATGACGACAGCAGCCATATCGTAGCTCACATTTATCCCAAGTGCTGTACTCTCTCCCTCTCTCTCTCTCTCTCTCTCTCTCTCTCTCTCTCTGTCTTTCTATCTCTTTCTCTGTCTTTGTATCTCTTTCTCTCGTTTTATGAGACGCCACGCTACATAGCACACAACAAAGTTTTGCTCCGCATCACTCATAAAGAGTAGCTGCTGTTCCTGTTCCTGTTCCCGCTCCATCTCCCTCATTTTCTGATCCATCTGCTTCTTTCCATGCTGCCTGTTTATCGCTCGATCCTGTTCGCTTGGGCGTGTCGCTGTGATTTTGATTTCAAATATGTATGTATGTTTGCCGTCACACACATTTGCGCTCATTTGTTGCTCTTAGCAGATTTCGTGGCATGTGGCATGCCACATGTGTATAACACACTGACCTGACCAACGTGCCAGAAAGCATCGCATTTCCTTTCGTGTCGCATTGCAAACCCAATATAAATTCCACAAATTCACAATAAACATGAGAAAATCAATTTTCGAAATTTATTACCCTCGTTCCCTGATATTAGGTGTGTGTGTGTGTGTGTGCGTGTGTGTGTGTGTGTGACGGTTATGTATTCCTCTTTTTTTTATCACTTCTGGCTCATGCGACTGAGTGCCTGTTAAAGGGGTGCAAATGTGACAAGTTAAGACGACACTCAATGCGGTTGACACCGCCCTATTTATACCCTTCGCCCTACACCCTCCGCTTCCTCAGCTCCTCTGCTACTCCTTTCTGTCCTTCCCTAACGTTGCTTGTCAGCTGACATTTTATGGCGCTGCCAGTCCAATAATTGTATAAATTAGATGCGAATGAAATGCAGTTAGTAGACAGACGCTTGCAGATCCCTAAAGGACAGCCCCCAGAGATGACACACCCGACCAGGCTCCATCCTAATGGCAACTAATGTAATAATATTTATGCTAGCTGCTGACCATTTTTATGGGCTTTATGCGATTTGGCCAGTTACTCAATTCCACTGAGTTTGTTTACTCGCTTTTACTCACTCTCTCTCTCTCTCTCTCTGTGTATCTGTGTGTGTTGGATGATAGAGTGACACTGACAGTGGTGATATCAGTGGCTCCATCTATTTGAGGACAGCTACTTGACCATTTTGGACTCTGAGTGCTGCTCTGCAGCGCCATTGCACATGTTAGTCATTCCACATGGGGCACAAACCTTTTGTTTGCGGTTTTTAGTCAACGAGGGAGAAAAATTCAATTTCGATTTAGTTGGCCAACAATGGCATTGTGTGTGCGTATATATAATAAATATATATATATACATATGTGTGTGTGTCCCTGCGCTCCTTTGGAAAAGGCTCGCTTTTCTCGTTCACATAAGAAATGTTTTGTGGAGCCAAATTGAATTATTTGATAAACATCATTAGAAAAATTACAAAATATATAGCGAGCACTCAGCACGCGGCAACAAATCAGACAGAGAGAGAGAGAGAGAGAGAGAGAGAGAGAGACAGAAAGAGAGAAATGCTGGATTCTTGTATCAGCTGCGGTTTTTTAGCTGAAACATTTGCCCAGACCTAAATTACTTTTTGGTACACAGATGTCTGGTCTCTGGTCGACATCCAACAATCCGAATGAATAAAAACAATTTATAACAGTAAATCAAATTAAATTTCAATCGAAATGCTTCACAACAAAAAAAAAACAAACAAAAAGATTCATTTAACAACCGTTTTTAGTTGATCTGCAACCGAACAAAGCCCAAAATCGAGACTAGCCAAAAAAAATGTGGTTACTTGTGTGCAATCTCTCTTTTCCTGCTCTTTCTTCCAGTGGCACACACGGCGCATACGTAATTGAGTGCACTGCAGTCTCTATCAGCACTTGTCGGTTACAGGGTATAACAAATTGTGGCTCAACATTTAACTATTTAAGCGGCAATTTGTATTTTATTGCCAATTGCGTTCTCTATGCCCGTTTGACATCTACAAAATATAATAAAATGAGAAACTTTCTTTGCCCTCCTTCCCGCAGAATTGCAGTTGATAAGCTGAATGTTGTTGGCCCAGTTAGTTATACTATATATGCAGAATATTCTCAACCAGATTTCGTTGTGGTATGGCATCTACACAGAAAGAGAAAATGAACAACTTACATCTCACTTTGATTTAAATATTTTTCTCCCCAGTTTTTACTTTATGATCATTTTGTAATAAAAGTCGTTATATTTTAAGTTATTATAAAAACAAATATCAAACATATTTAATTATTTAAAATTTTTCAAACTTTTTTAATAAAAATATTTATTATTTTAACTAAATGTAAAACTTTAATGCTAATGTATTATGTTTTTAGTGGTATCAAAGCATTTTATAGTTGACTTTTGAAACTGAATACACAAATATTAATACAAGTAACGAGTTATTTTGAGCAGTGTACGAGTAGCCCAGATACGTGCAGCATGTGCAGAGAGTGTCGTCATCCAACTTAACTCTGGCTCACTTTGTTAGCGAGTTTTGCACAGTTTGAAATTCAATTAGTTTTTGTGCGGGCTTCTGGCTTCTGGCTTTGGCCACTTGACATTGTCTCTCACTGTCTAACTGGCTGCCTGACTAGGGTGTCAAAGACAACAGTTCGAAAGTCAGAGACAGCAGTGTACCATCATATCATCAAGCGGTATATTGCGCATACGCACTGTGAGCGATGCGTTGTTTAACGCTGCTGCAGTGTTTAAAATTCAAGGGCCAACGCAGCTGATGTCGATTAAATAAATAACCGAATACTCGAAACACACTCCATAATTTAATTTTCTAGCAGGCTCCGACCAAGTCGAAGTCGAACTCGAACTCGAAGTCGCAGTCGGAGGCGTCCAGGCGCCGCTTCGACGGATTTAATGTCTAAAGTTTGACGGCTGTAAATGTGGCAAGGGGCACAGAGTCCTTGAGTCCATGAGTCCTTCGGGTGGTCATACATTTGATATTCTATTTACGCAAAATGAACTCCTTGCCGCATTACAACTTTAACAATAACGACAATAATGAGCCACCACCACGTGGACAGCACAGAATTAGCGGCAACTCGGCACAACTTGGGCAACACGCGAGTTCCCTTTACCCTTCACACCCCCTCCACCTCCTACTCTTCTCATATACACAACACAACAAGGACCTTCAAGTGGCAGTCGCAGGTTCAAAGTTTTTTGAAACGAACCCCTTTTAAGCACACACACAAACACACACAACGATGCCGATTCGCTTTTTGGCACTCGAGTGCAACAAATTGTTGCCCCCCGCCCCCTCGCACTCTGTGTACTTGCCCCATGCTGTCGTGGCAAACTCAACTCGAAGTTTTCGTTAAAGACAATTTAACTTTGTAAACTGATACAAAATGTCCGCCTTGGTATACTTAAGTCCTTTTATCCTAAACTACCAAGCCCAGGCCTCCTCTGTCTTTCTTGTTAATCAGTGCCAGGCAAGCGGGGTGTCTCCTTCAACTCTTCTTTCTTCTACTTCTAATCCTACTCCTACTTCTGCTCCTTTTCTCTCACGCTAATGTTGTGTCCTTGCTGCTGCCTTAACGGGTTAAGTTCTACTTTAGTTAGTTGGCTGTGCATCGTGTCTCTTTAATTTTCCATATCTTTTGCACAAATTTAAGTTTTTAATAAACTAAATAAAGGAATGAAAAATCGATGCAATGTTGGGTTTATTTTCAATATTCCAATTAGTCAAGGCGCAACTCACCGATCAACTTGAAGTTTTTCTTTGCAATCCAAAAACTAAAAAGTTGCAAGACTATGTTGTGTGTGTGTGTGTGTGTGAAGGGGCGTGGCGTTAAACTTTTGGTCTAACTGCTGAAAATACTTTTACGCGAACTTTACGCCTGCATGCGAAACAATTTTCAAACTGACACAAAGTGTCATGTCAATTGAAGTAGAAGATAATATTTCCAGCTAAAAGAAAACTGCAGCAAACAAGCAACAACAACAACAACGACAACAGCAAGAACAACTGAGAAAATTGTAGCAGATTTTTAACAACTCACAATTCGCATTTCGCAATTCTCAACTTGTCGGTAACTTTTCATGTACATACCTCGTACCTCACACATACAAACATTTCATGCCCCACAAACAACAACAACAACAACACTTCCAACAAAATTTGCTAAAAATTCGTTTTTCAATTTTCGGTCAAACAATTCGAACTGAATTTAGTCTTTTTAATTAGCACATTGTTAGTCCAAGGACCCGCATCCGTTCGAGTCCTTCAGAAACATGCAAAGATGAAATTTTCAATGAAACCATATTGTGTGTTGGCTTACAGTGAGTTTTGTATGTTTTGTTATGCCTGGATATACTGGATTGGGCAGAAGAAAAAGTATTAAAGTATGTTTTACTTTCACAAGCAGCATATGAATATACATATCTGAATAATACAAATTAGCTTAAGACGATGCTCAAAAACAAGCATCAAAACTGCAAACGATTATGCCGATTATTATTGCGCGACTACACGGTACCCTATATTGCCTAAGAAGCCAAACTTTAAGGACTAACTAAATATAAATTTTCTGAAAATCGATTCTTTTCTCATTTTTAATGAACAAATCTGCGCGTATTAGTTGTATATAAAAAAATTAATGTTCCATTTACTAGTTTAATATTGTTTTCTTTTTATAATCTTAAAGTGACTGCTTTAAACTTAAGCATAACGTTACTCAAGTGAATTCAACGCTTAAGCTTAAATTCGAAATCGGAAGAATATCGATAGGGATATCGGATAAGAATTTGTTACTGGTTAATCAAACCAGTAAATATTTAGCCTTATTTGTCGAATATTCAGTCTAAATCTGTCATCTAAATTCATTTAAATATAATATACCTCCTATACCGTCTTCTAAGAGTTCCAGGGTATGGAAAGTTGCACATCACTTGGGGTTGACTTGTTGCCATCTTGACTTTGTTCAGGGTGCACAAAATTTCATATCTATGACGACAGTTAAATGAGAAAACTTTTGTATTCAGCCGCTGAGCCGTTGAGCCGACGAGCTGCAGATGCAGATGCAACTATTTCAGGAGTTGGGTGAAATTGTTGCCTCTAGCTAAAGAGGTTACTCGAGAACCCAGTGAACTATGAGAACAAAGACAGCAATTACACTCTATATTTATTCTAATGATTCCCTGAACAAGTTTGGACGTTGAGCGTTCGACAAGTAATATTAAAAACACCAAAATATGAGTACAGAAAAAATATTGATAAAGAAACAATTTTTGATAATTTTTAATAAAACATTTTGGATTTTGACTTTTGAAATTAGCCTTAATTTTTGAAATACTATTAAAAGGGATCGTATCATTTAGTTAAAATAATACGGAATCAAGGAGTGTCTCCTTATAAATATTGTGTTTTGCCTCGCTTGTTTATATAAATTTATTGTCAGGCTATAACAGCCGACACGTAACTAGACATTTTAATTAAAAAATAAAAATTTTTTAAATAAATCGAATTATTACTGTGTAAAATAAATATTCTGGGGGTATCTAAAATGAATAGGAAAGTCATTGGTCCACCATTTGTTGCATGGATTGGGAAAAACCCAGTAAAATCCAATCAGACCAAGATAAAATTAGAGATTAGTTAGAAATAATAATATAGAGGCTTTATTAGTAAAGTAGTTCATTTAAAAATTTCTCTTTTTTAACATTAATGCAATAGATGTATCCAATTTTTGTACTCTGAATACTTTACATATTCATTATTTCTAACTTTAAATCTTAGCATTAGTTGTATTTTGCTTTTATTTGTTTTTATAAAATTACATCAATCTCTTTCACATTCTACATCTGTCCCTTTCTTATTGCAGGAATACCCGGCAGCGCTGGATTTCAGTGGACCTCCTTTGGCGCTGACACATATGCAGCCGATGCCCATAACGGTGACCTCGCAGGCAGCGCTGCTTGCGTCAAACGGTGGCGCCACGCTTGTTGGCAATGGCAGCGCCATTGGCGGCTCTGGTACCTTGAGGCGTGGCATATTGCGAGGCGTTGTGGGCGTGCCACCGCCGGATGTCACACACCACACCTCAGCCGGCGGCAGTCCGATGCAAATGTTGCATGATCTGCATCCGGTGAATCTGAGTGCCACAACGCTGACCACGAGCACAACGCTTAACGGCAGCATGACGACGGCGCTGCCACTTGGCACTGCAACGCTGCCCCGCCAACCACACAGCATACTCAAGGATCCCAATCGTAATAAACAGCAGCAACAGCAGCAGCAACAACAACAACAACAGTTGCAGCAACAACAACAACTGCTGAATGCCAGTCTTGTGGGCGTGCCAGTGTCAGCGCCCATTGGCAGCCTGCAGATCCTGAATCTGCCACCGACGAGTGTTGCCGGACTGGGCAACAATCTGCTAATGACAACCAGCGCCACCTATGACCCAGCGTCCCTCAGTAGCTTCAATTCAAGTGGCGGACCCGGCGGTCTTCCAGTGGCCTACACAGATGCCGATGGACATCTCGTATAGCTGTAGGCTGAGACTGGGGACGGCAGCACGGAGCAGCCCCGGTACTGAAACCAAATAGAGATAGAAAGGACTAGAGAGAGAAGAGTAGGGAGAAAGTGGGGCAACATACCTAACTGAATGTTAAGCCGACATGGTAACTACTTGCGAAACAACATACATACTTGCATACAGTATGTCAAGTAACTGTTTTGACAGTGAAAACAAATGCACCTAATTTTTTTTATTTTTTTAATGAGACTTTCCAGGAGGCATTTGAAGGAGGCACATTTAAATGAATCCTCTATTCGGATTTTAATTATAAAATTGGTAACGTTAAATTAACATTAACAAATCAGCTTATTCGAAAATTATCACTTTCTCAGACTGTGAAATATTGATTAAAATGAACAAAAATTCGTATCGTGGTTATCAATACAAGTAGAGAATATTCAAAAATCCTAACATCCTTTGGTCTTTATAAAGACGCCTTTTACTCCAAAAATTTAAGAATATTTGGGATTAAATTATTTGATACCGAGCTAAACATTATGCAGGATTGAATTTTAGAAGAGTGAATTTAAAAAATCGTCGAGATTGAATTACTTAAGCCTGAATTTAAGAATAGTCGGGATCGAATTTTAAGCCTGAATTTTAGGATATTCAGGATTAAATTCAGGCAATGGCTACAATCGCGCTTATTTCAGCAACGTCAGGATTAAAAAAATCAAGTTTATCGTACTTGGTTTAAAAAAATCCGGAATAATTTTTGACACCGGTTTGGATTGATTTTAGCCCGGAATTCCGGATTCTTTTACTGTATACTATTTCTAAAAGTGAATAACAAGCTTGTGCATTTTTTTCAATGTTAAAACAGCTACTTGACCTACTGTGCGTACATACATATATCTAAATGTACTCTCGGCTCTAGAGTTTAGAAGATTTCTCTTCTTCAGCCTGTGTCTCTAGCTCCTGGACGTGTAACAACAACAACAAAAACAACAAGAACAAGGACAAATGTCCATTACCTTATTCAAATCAGCTACTGAATTAGTTTATGTAAATTTTTAAAACGGAACTCACTCCTCCCTTTACAGCACACACCTCATCCCTTTGTCATGTCCACAAAAACATTGGACTGTTTATTTAGATAAAGAACGCAACGATCTCATTGCTTGGCCATTGCCAGGAGCTTTACTCGACTTGACTTGGCTCGAATTGGCTTGGCTGACCAGTCGCATTTGGCCTTTTGCTAATTAGCTTCGTTGGCAGCAATAACAACAGCCATAACAACAACTTTGAGCACGGGGGGGGAAGGGAAAGTTGAGAGAAAGGCCTCAAGTCGCTGGGCACGTGATTGCGCCGGGCGTGGCAAGAACAACAACAGCAGCTACAACAGCAACAACTATAAAAAGTTACCTCCGAAGTTACGTTACTCTTGCAGAACACGGTAAATTTAAAATATGTTTAAATTTCAAACTAATTTTACCTATATGATATATAGGTATTATATTTATATTTAAATTATTAAAAAATCGTTAAGTCGTTATTTTGATAGGGATAATTTAAAAAATAATAATGTTCTTCAAACATTTTTATGTCAATCCTTGTATCCAACTGTTTCCGTAATATATACGAACTTAAATTGTTTTCAGTAAAATTAGAAAAAATTCGCATATATTATGCATTTAAATAAAATTAATAAAATAATAATCAGGTGTGTTCCAAAAATCTCTAAAATTATTAAAGAAAAAATGGCTTTTGAAAGCAACTATTCGTAATGTCGGTGTTTCTTAAATGTCAAAGAATTAGTTTATCCAAACATTTTCAGTACTTCCATACTTTCAGTATCAACAAAATTATTACGTTATTGATTATTTTATATACAGGTGTGTTCTACAAATCTATAACAGCGCTAAAGCAACCCAACATCAATTGTTGGTGTTCTTGACAGATTTGACAATATTAAATAATGTATAAATTAAATTAAAATATCTTTAGATTGAATAAAAATTCAAAAAAATTTGTTTGGAAATATAAAATCTCTAACATTTCAGGAACACCAACATTTCGAACGGTTGTTTTCAAAAACATTGCACTTAAAATTTTTCTAGAGATTTCTGGAACACATCTGATAATAACAAAGATTCATTAAAAATTTATTTTATTCATTTATATTCAATTTAAAAAATAATTAAATACAATTCAACACATACAACATTTTTTCAAACGTCTCAACAATTTTTTTTGCGTTTAAAAGCAATATTTGCTTGTTTTTGGGAACATAAACAATTGCTTTTCGGTTGCGTTTGCACTGTTATAGATTTGTAGAACACACCTGAATAATAATTTTTATGTGAATTATATTTTTAGTCAAAAAATTTCCTTAAATGAACATTTTAGCCTGTTAATCTTTCTTTAAAGCGTTTCACATTTCTTGATAAAATTATAATACTCTCTGCAAGAGTATTTTATTCGTAATAAAAATAAAAATAATACAAGTTGGAGCAGTTGACAGTAGCAGCAGCGAGCGATTAGTTTGCCCCACTGTTGCTATGCCTGAAAGTTAGTGCTGCCTTAATATTGAGAGGCGTCTCAGCTCGCAGCTCGCAACTCGCAGTCTCCTCCGAGCATAACCAATACAAACAAACGAAATTTGTTTCTCAAGCGCATTTGTTGCTTGACGACCGCCCGTCCGCCCATCCACAGCTGTCACGCCCCCCTTTCATTGTCCTGGCACATTATCTGCAGCTAACCGAAAAAAACGAAGAATATTCAAAAGGGGACAATTCCGCATTTGGATTGCGGATTGCGATCTATGTGGCAGGACTCGTTGGAGCCGGTCTTAAGTGCTTGCCACACATTTGCTGCTGCCACTGTTGTTGCTGCCGCTGTTGTTGCTGCTCGGCGTTGCAGCTCAGCGAGCGTGACATGCTCATCTTGGGTACGCCATTAACTTCTGTTGCTGGCCGCGCTGGAGCACATCATGACAATTCTATTATGTAGTACCATCAATGCCGAGCAATTTAAAACACACGCTGTCACCGCTGTACCACCACCCCCCCCCCTCCCCATTCTTTCCCCTGTTTTCTTTTCCCTCTCTCAAGTCTCTTCTTGTCTCTGGTGTCATTCTATATACAAGTACCAAGGGCAAAAGTAGACAAATTCAAGGCGTCAACTTGTATGTGAATACAAGTGTGAGTGTGTGTGAGTTTTAGTATGAATGTGTGTGTGTGTGTGAGTGTGTTAATTAATATTCATCGTGCTGTAATTACCAAGTCAAGGCGTTCGTTGCCTTGGCAGCACACTTGCTCTTTCTTTCTTTCTCCCCCTCTCTTTCTTATGCAGTTGCAGCATCTTCAAAGCATCAATAAAGAAATGAATATTTTGTAGCATGCCACATGCCACATGCCACTTCAATATATTTTTCTCTCTTCGTATCTCCGGCTAAAATGCTGCTTTTTAGTCATAGTAATTAAAAATGTAACTGCATAAATTATTTGGAATAAACGCAGTCATAGATAAAGACAAAGATGCAGTCAAGATGAAGATAAGGACAAAGTCAATGTTGATGTGGCACACACACACACACACGCACTCACACAGGCAGACAGTGGCATTTATCAATTGAAAAGGCCTTGCTGCAGGTCCTTGCAACAGGACTTCTCACACCCACACATTGTCACGCCCTGTAGTTGGCTTTTGTCTGTGGTCTCGCTTCACTCTTCGGCTCTTTTGGGCTTTCACAGGGATTTCCGCTATTGAATAATTGTGATTGCTGTTCATAGATAAAAGTTAAATGAGCAGGAAAATAAGGAAATTTATACAATGAGGCTTAATGCCACAAGAGGCAAGTCTGCATACATATGTATATATGTGTACATATGAGCGAAATCTTTATTGAAACTGCAAATTGATTACAGTGGTTGCCCGCAAATTGATGTCACCATCAAATTGTCTATTCCAGCAATTTAAAACTACTTTCTTTCTTTTTATTTCCAACTGTTGAATTATATTTACCAAATCGACCAAACAGCTGATTAGTAATTTTAATTGTTAACCAAGTCAGAGAAGTCAACTTTTCATTTATTTCTTGATGCAAACTTTCTTATAACTTCCTATCAATTATACGGTACATCATTCTTTTGATGACTTTCAATTATAATAAAATAATTTGATAATTAAATCTTTTCAGTTTTCAAAAGAATTAAACTTGATCTTAAAACGAACTTTCTTTAATATTCAAGCCATCACTGTAATGCGAAGTACCTTTAATTTCCGACATTAAAAAAAATAAACAGCTTTTCACACTATATAATAGTGGAAGTGAGAAGGAGAGAGCCACAGAGAAAGATATGAAGTGAGCGTAATAGAAATGGGAAAATGTATCTTTAAAGTTTAACATTTTTCAGTTTTCATTAAGAAAGTTAACACTGTTGTATTACACGTCTAGGTTGGAAACAAAAAAAAATTATTAGCATACTTATGTAAAGCTTATACCCACATAGTGCTGCCAATATCGCATTAAGAGCATTTAAACTAAACTGTAGCCGTAAGTAGCTAAGCGAACTAATTAAACTAAAAGTCTAGAGTAGTCGAGAGAAATAAATCAATAACATTAGTACGCTGGGGAGAAGAAGAAAACAAAGAAGAAGTCGGTGTAATGCATATTAAGACCTACTCAATCAATATGCCAAATTTAATTTGTACAATAAAAAGGTAAACTTATAAAACTAAGAACGAATTAAATAACGAGTATGTAAAAGGACAAATGCAGGTATATATAGAAAAGAGACAGTCATAAAAGAAATAACAGTTTAAGCAAAATTCAAAACGATAACGAAACAAAATATAGTAAATAGTTACAAAAGTAGTTTAAATTTCGCATCTCGTAATTGTAGAACAATATTCTACATACATATAAATGTAAGTGATAAAAAAAATGTGACACTTGTCACGCCCCCTTTGTCCCCCAAATGAGTGTACTAGTTCATAGGCTATTAAAGAGTGTACTCCCAAAATATTGAATAATTCATTCAAAGCTAAAGTCTATCGAAGTTTGTCCCCGCATAAAAAATACCTAATACTCGTATCTTGCTCTTTTTAATTGCACTTTATGAATATATGAATAACTCGATTATGAATTCGAATGTGAATGTAAAACAATTAGATTTTTATACAAAACTTAAATGTCTTCCCCGCATAATGGAAAATACTTTTTGTTGTTGAGTATTTATTGTGAAACAAATCGTGTTTTTATTAAAAATTTAGTTTATCATTTTAATTGTTTCTCAATGGAAACCATGAAAATGTATGTATTGTATGTACGAGTATGTATTTATTTAGTTTGTAATGCATAACATATGATATGGGGGAAATTAAATAAGACTAAACATTAATTATTTTTATGTTATAATATTAAATTAATTTAAGTTAATGTATTATAATTAAGCATACACAAATATATATAGATAATATTTAGAGATATGTTATGTATAGTTAAAGCATGGCCAAAGAGATTTGTTAACAAAGAAATTAATTATTTACAATTCATTCTCAATTGCCTTGTATAATTTATATCTGTTAATTGGCCGCCTATCATGAAATTAAATTTAAATAATTCTCTTGTTAATAATTATAATATGAATACGAGTATGTAAAAACGACAAACAAGACTTGAATACTCTGAATATATAAACATAGGTTGAAAAGTAATTCAATCCATTGCAACGTAACTAGAATACAACAACAGGTATAGCATACATATATACATAACAAACATACATACATACATGCGTACATATGTAAAAATAAATAAATAACCAGCTATTGTGAATGTTTTTATGATGATTCAGTGAGTATATAAACTAAATATAAATGCATTATTAACGGCTAAACGGTGTACAGAAGCATAAGATTACAGCGAAACAATAAACCACAGCAAAAAAAAATAAAAAATAAAATTAATTAAATTGTAAGTTTATTTGCTAAAAAAAACAAAAAAAAAACTGAAACAGAACGCATAGTTAAAAATTAAAAACCAAACAAAAAAAAAACATCGTATATGCTGCAGTCGAAAAATTGTATAAATTAATTTGAAGGAATGTGAATGATGCATATGAAACTAATTGAATTTTTAAGAAATCTGTTAATATATGAATAAAAAATAAAAGAAAAAATTAAACAAAAAAAACAAAAACAATATTTAATGGTAATAGGTGATTTCTTGTCCTTAAAAGGGCCAAGTGACTGACATAAAATGGAAAGATTACGACAAAAGACAATTTAATGGCAAAACTTTCGAATCAATTTTCATTGAGAGAGGGCGAGAACTGCGAACTGAGGAACTACACAAGCTGCGAAACAACGAGCTAAAGAGAATGCTTCACTAGACACATTTTGAGTTTTCCAAACAGCCAAAGCCAAAGCCAAACCAAGACGCAGACGTTGAGAGATTGCCGAGGGTGGAGCTGAAGCTCGGAGCTTGAAGTCGGGGTTGCTTTTGATGTAGGTACGAGTAGGCGACGCCCAAGAAAATATCCACTATCCGTCTTACTTGGTGTGCTGCAAAAAATTGAATTCCTTGTAAAACTTACGAGCTGGCATTAATTTAACAGCCTGCTACTGTTGCTGCTGACCTGCGACTAACACTGGAGATTGCGTATACGGCCCATTGGACATGTGATGTGTGTGTTGCGTACTCGACTCGACTCGTCTCGAATTGGCCACGCTGCCCATTATTTTTACCCTCACTAACTTTATGAGGCCCATTCGATGTTTCGACCAAATCGCAGCTCGTATTTCATTTAAATTGAACTTAATTAGTTCCGCCAAATAGTCAAATAAAGCACATGCCTATTACTATATATATACGTATATACGAGTAGAAAGACGTATGACTTGAATTCTGTGAATTATTTGTCTATCACGTGCTGCATAAAGATCTGTTGCTGATGGATTTTCAATTAAGAGCTGCGAGTGAATCTTGGCAGACTTTCAGCAGAGTTGTACACTTACGCAGGTGATGTAGAAGCCAAAATCATTGTTGTTTCTAACTCGAAGCTGTCACAGTTCTAAAAGGATTAATACAACCAAAAGAAAACCCTCAATTGCGACAACTCAGTCTCAGTCCTTGAATGCACAAGGAAGTTCATCAGGTCGAGTAAATGGAAAAGTTTTGTTAGTACACCACCTTGGCCAAAAAACTTTATCCGCCCCGAAAAATAAAAAACAGAAACCTAGCAGAAGAAAAAACGAACAAAGTGGAAGATAAAATGGCGGAAGGTCCATTGCAGCTGGTCAAATCACGACAGGCCACGAAACAAAGGCATTTGCGATGGTGAAAGAAAACTTTTTCCGAGCATAATCATTGTCACGGCCATTGACGCAAAAATTTGCAAATTATCAGTCGCATTTACTGCTCTGCATTACCAGGCTATCATTGGAATATGCTGCAACACCTTGAATGCCAATTGTAAGTCCTGTTGTCACCCTGAATACACAAAGTTGTGTCCTTCCGCAATCACCAAAGAGTTGAAGCGGATTCTGTCTCACACGAAAATGGTTTAAACTAAAGTTTTTTCAAATAAATATTGCCGGAAATCCATGTGTACGAATTGGAAGTCCTTTTGTGTATATCGACATGTATAGGAATTAAAAAATTTGAATCTAAATCAATAAGGCAAACGAAAAGGATTGAAATAGACAAAAACCCAAATATTTAATTGTTATTTGTTTTTTTCAGTTGGTATCCTGAGAAATGTTCGGACGTAGAAAATATTGGAACTAAGAAAAAATATCCCTGAGCTGCATTCGCTTAATTATTAACTTTGGCTGAGTAATGTTTCAAAAATATGATATGATAACAAGTTTTAACCAAATAAATCAATATGATAGATATATGTTAGAATAGAAATATGTTAGGACAACATGCAATACACCAGAATTTCTTATTTTTGTCGATATTAGCGATCTAAGCTAAAAACTTTTTTTCCGATGAAAAATAATAAAAAACATTTAAATTCTTATTATTGATTTTTATTAAAAAAAATAACAAAATAATAATTAAATATCCATTTTTATTTAAAAAATTTAAAAATAACACTTCATCTTAATGTTTAAATAATTAAACTTAAGAGTTATTTTTAATTTTTATTTTAAAAGTCACAAATAAGAGTTATTCAAAAACTTTGAAATAAATATATAAAAAAATTCAAGTTATGTTGCATATCTTTTGAACCAAATGGTGTATTAAAAAAATTTAAAAATATTCTTTTTCTATGAATTAATGCCTGATTTGGTGTATTTTGCTGCTAAAAACTATCGTTGAAATGGTCCAAATAAAGTTAAATTTTTAATTCCAGGACATTTTTTCTCTTAATTGTCGTAACTTTCAAATCGCTCCTGGAAATAATAAAATAACAATCTTCAGTTTACAGTTGTCTGCGAAAAAAGATTCAATTAGGTTATAGTAAACTATCCATTGCTTTGCATTTTTCTTTTTACAAAGAACTATGTTGTAAATTTCTTTGTATTATTTATTTTTATTATTTATTTTGTCAGAAAAGGTCACTCCAATTGTTTTTTGAAAAATGACAACTTAAATTTAAGTCTGCAATGACTTCGGTTAATTCACTTCCTAACCGAATTCTTTAATTTGCGGTGCTGCAGCCACAGTTTCAGTCATACGTAATGAAATCACATTTCGCTTGCATAAACAATTTGTTATATCTTTGCATTAGCCAACTGGAAACGTGTTACGCATTTGTTCCGGCAGCTGCAATAGTTGTAGAAGTAGTAGTAGTAGTAGTAGTAGAAATAGTAGTAGAAGGAAGGGGAATATGAAAAACTAGAACAAAGTCCGCTATGCAAACACGCATCGCAAAATCCTTTCTTGCGGCTTAGATAAACCACATAGAGTAGCAGTTGGGATTCGTTTTACTCTTTCTCTTTCTCACTATCTCTGTCTCTCTTTGACTATCTTTTGTTTAGTATTTTCACAAAATTCAAAATTCATTTCGTGGCAAAGAAGATTTTAATATGTACAGTACTTTATCGTTGCATTGCAGTGAGAAATAAGAGGTTCTCATACATCAGTTACACCCACACCCACATCCACACCCACAAGGCACAACCCACACCCTTTGCTTGCTCACACATGGCTAATTTATGCTCAAAGTTGGCTCAATGTTTATCTACGCAACGGGCTTGAGATGATGAGAATGATGGGGGCGTAGTGAAGCCGCTTGAAAGGATTTGCAATGAAATGCACAATAATTCACATTACGCATTCTGTTCATTCCTCACTTACCCTCCACTCGGAACAGTGAAATGAAACAAGCCAAGACGAAAACTTATACTATCAACATCTTCCAACTGAATACATCTCTATTGAATTTCAAGTCTGCTGACTAAGTCATTTACATAGAATATAACAAAATGACGACCTTCATTCTATTCTGTTCTGTTCTGTTCTATTCTGATTTCATTCATTAAAAGCTGACAGTCGTTGCTACATTTATCTGATGATGACAGTTTTTGGCAAGTTCAAGTTGAATGAAACGCATATAACGCATTTCTAGTATACTCGTACATATGCAATTATCTATCATACAAGTGTATATCTATTTTTAAGCAGCCCATTACAAATTCTAATGGTACATGGTCTACTCAGTCTTGGCAAATGTTCAACAATCAATGGCAGATACACGTACTACTTAGAAACAAGTACAAGCGAACTATTTCAAAGATGTTTATTTCAAATGTATACAAATACAGATGCAGTTATATATATATATTTAGATATACACAAAGTCAGTGGACTCTCAGGCCAAACAGCTGTTTCTCACATTGAGCCTCTGGGCTCCTCGCAGAGCCTATAGAAATTGCAGAGCAACAAGCTGCCAGTTGCCCAAAAGCACCACAGTGTCCCACTTTCACCCACTTTGCGCCACTTCAATCAAAAGAAACAGAGAGCGAGAGTTAAACAGAGACACAGAGAGAGAGAGAGAGAGAGAGCAATAACAGTGTGCTGAAAAGCAGCGAATTTAACTTGCTATGGATTAGCGCATAAAGTTTACGTATACTCGAACCACTGTGCAGTGAGATACATTTTGGTGCCGCATGCTGCGTGCCGCAGTATTTTCCGTATATACAGCACTCGGCAATCGGCAATCCGGCCATCGGCATTCTCGTAGTCGCCTTTCTGTCGTGCTCGTCAGTCTAGAGAGTAATATCGACACGAAAAGTAAGTTTTGCTGTTGTTCCGTTGGCGCATCGAGTATATATATATACATATACATATATATATATATATATATATGTATGAGTGTGAAACTCATGGAAAACGTGGAAAATCCATTGAGTTGCCCTCAAACGTGTCGCAGTGTACTTCCAGCGCGTGTGTGTGTGTTTGTTCCATTTGATGGGATATGATTATTAAAGGAATTGCATAAGAAATGCAATTAATTTACGGAAAATATGAACAAATTGTACAAAAATTTCTGTTTCTGTGCTAGTTTCTAGTGCTGCCCAGGGCTTTGCGTGTGATATTTTTGGATATGTGTGCGCTCGTGAATGCCTCGGGTCCGTGTTCGTGCGCCGATGAGACCAAAAATAAACACGCCGAACTGCTGGCAAACCAAAATGTCTTTCAATCAGCCAAATAACTGAAAGAAGTGAGACAAGAGCTACTATAGTTTTAAAAGTATTCGTATCTTAAGATACTACAAATAATTCCAAGTGCCGGGCTATGTTAATACTATGCTAATCCGACGTATCATTGCGTGCCATCGGACCCTGGATTACTGATGGCCGCCAAAATACTACGAAAAAGAAACTCCAACAAAACTCCTAAAAAAAACAACAATTAATGAGACCCAATAACTTATTTTTCATACTGCTGAAAACATCAATTAGTCGATAAATATCATAGAAATATATTTAATAATAAATTCAAGATTCATATGTGCTAATTGTCATTTAGGAATTAATATATATCTAAATATAATCTATATATACTACATATTTATATATGATTAGATATATAGACGTAACATCCGATGTACGAGTATTTGCAGTAAATTTGGCAAACCCCCAGAAAAATATAATATAGCTATTTATACAATTAAACATTCGCATATATGTATGTATATCGACAACACATAAAGCACACAAGTGAACCACAAACCACGCGAAAAGTGAAAAACAACAAAATGACAAATGACACAGAAACGCGACAAACAAAAACCGGCTAAACAGCTGGCCGAAATTGGCAAGCAAAGCAAATGGCCAACTAAAAGCCGACGAGCCCTCGGTGCGCGCCAAATAGAGAGCAAATGACAGAGAGCGAGAGAGAGAGAGAGAAAGAAAACATGAGAGATACGAATACTGCTCTCACGAGAGCCTATCCATTGGCATATATTTATTTGTATATATACACATATATGCACATTTGGAATTTGACGAAATGTTAGAGACTAAATATGTGTTGTTCTGTTTTTTAATTAGTACTCTACAATTAGCTATATTAGTTTATTTAATTTATTTATTTAATTGTAAAGTAGAATTAACTCTAGGAAAAAATGGTGTAGCCAAAGCAAGTGAGGCCTTATTATTTTTAAGAAGAGAATATTAGAAACTATTATTTCATTTTGCAATTTTTAGACAAGAAATAATTCAATTAAATATGAATTATGCAGGCATATTTGTAATTTAATTTTCAGGCAAAACTAGAATTATTTTCTGTAATTTTCTGGCATAAAAATAATTTACTTTAATATTTGTAATTCAATTTTCAAATCATAAAAAATGTATTAAATGATAAATACAATGAGTATTTCAAGAATGTTTATGAGATTCAATATTTTATTGAATTTTAGATTTTCTTTATAGATATTATTTTTAATTATCGATATATTATCTACAGGTATTAATTTTTGTATTTAATTTAATATTTGAAAATGTTAGAGCTCTAGGTATTTTATTCTTTTAATTAAAATAATAATACATTTTTATTATTTGAAAATAGCGAACTAAACTAGAGAATAGACAAGTTACGAATAGGAGCATAATTGAATGAAATATATATAAAAACATTGCACACGAAAATAGTTTTGAATTTAGAAAGAATTCAACTGTAAAAACGACTTGAAAACTTGAAGTAAACAAATATTTCTTTAGACAGTCAATTAAATTTATATTCAATAATTGCTAATGTGGAAAATGAACACTAGTAGAATGCTAAATATTTTATAAATCAAAAAAAAACCAAATCACATGCAACAAAGCAAAACTTCAAATGAATTCCAAAACTTCAATTTGTAGATAAATATTATGATTTCGCTCTCTTTTATACAATGACAGAGACCAGTTTGAGTACCGGGGCAAATAATCAAATATTCGAAATATTTCGGAAACAACAACTAAAATTGAATAAAATTTTGATTGGGCGCGGCAGTTGTTGCGTTACCAAGCAAAATGGCTGAAGCGGAAGGTGGCTCCGAGCAGGATGATGTTTCATTCCTGAGAACGGTAAGTGTTCCAAGTACATACATACATAGATACATACATATGTACATATGTACATATACAAATGCATAAAAGAACAAAGCTGGAAAGCAAACGAAATCATCTAAAATCAATTACGTGCAGTCAATAAAATATAACGGGGATTTCACACAATTGCTATCATAAAGCACAAACACACACACACACACACATACACACACAGAGTGTGAGAGTGAGAAAGAGAGAGAGAGAGGGAATCGGAGTTAGAAAGAGAAAGACTGACACAGTGCCTAACGATGTGAGGCGTTTGCTAAAGCAAGAGCTCAACGAAGGATACTCCATAAAGGATACTTATATAGGAATGTATTGCATTTATTTATGGTCGTCGTCGGTCTAGCATCCTTACATCCTTACATACCGCTTGCTTTCTTTATAGCTGCCAATAAATACAAAAGTCAGGTCACAATTTCAATCACAGTTGAGTTTAAAGCTTTCAACAGATTTGTTGCCTCACTTTACATGAGCACAGCATCTGGAATGGAGGAGGGGAGAGGGAGAAGGTTGCACAGATGAACACATCAGCTGACAATTGCATCAATATATCAATGCCTACACCTGACTATGAAAATGACAGTCATTATGTGTAAATATATACAAGTTATGTATAGCAGTTGGCAAACCCTCTGGCCAAAAGTGTCGGCCATGATCCCATTGGGGGCCAACGAGGTCAACATTTGCCACCTTGTTGCAATAAATAAACATTGTGCTATGTTTAGACATGAAGCGGGTTTTGGGCATTCACCCCGACTTCCCTATGATGAGCATATCTTTGCTGCTGCCCGCAGCACTTCTATTTCCCCGACTTCTGCTTAATGTGGAATTCAATAAATATGGCCCAAAACATAGGCTAAAATAACAGTTGTAACCGTTTACCTATTTCAACCATATTTCTTGTGTGTGTTGTCTGTTGTCTACACTCGTGATCTCTGGAGGCTATGCTGGCTGTGGTATTGGCATTGACATTGGTATTGGGATTGCAAATTGGGATTTGGGATTTGGATTTTTTTCTTACTCGAAAACAACTTCGCCGAGGGATCAATTTCACTTAAGTTGTTCGCCGTCATGTTACGCTTAAAGGTAATTCCATCAAATTTATAATGTAAGCCAGAAACGGTAGTATCTTAATGTTAATGTCAGCTTACCATAAGTTAGAATTGCCAATTGCAAGGCCAAAATCAAAATGCAAGGTTGCCAAAACACTTAGCAAAAGTGATGTCAAGTCAAATGCAAATTGATTCATGGCACACTGCACAATTCATGTTATGTAGAGTCCATGTGGTTGCATTTCTCATTTTTAAATAGTTTGAGGGCGGCCGATTGTCAGGACCAAATGACAACAGGACTTGACTTTTCATTCGTATTTAAATTATGTAAATTGCTCGATTCGAAATCCATTACCGTTCATTTAACTTTGACTACACACAACAATTCTGGCCACAATCCCATCTGACTTGGCAATTGGTTCGATTTTAAGTTCGGGCTCGGGTTCGGGGTCAAAGGTCGGGCAAGCCAACTATCTCCCTTCATCGATTCATTTTCTCATTCGGCCATGTTTCAGTGCTGTGTGTGTGTGTGTGTGTGTGTGTGTGCATAGTTTTTGGTCGACTGACCATAGAGGCCGATTGGATAACCAATTGCCAATTGGTATTTAGATGATATGCATGCATTGTTTGGCAACGCCAAAAGGGTCTTGAAATGTCATGCAGCCCAATTAAAGTCAAGTGGTGTCTTCAAGTTACCATTAACACTAGTCGCTGAATAATAACATTATGATGTCGGCAATTACAGGAAGATATGGTCACGCTTTCCTGTACAGCGACGGGAGAACGTGTCTGTCTGGCCGCCGAGGGATTTGGCAATCGGCATTGTTTCCTCGAAAATATTGCCGATAAGAATGTACCTCCCGATCTATCCCAATGCGTTTTCGTCATTGAGCAAGCTCTATCTGTGAGAGCTCTACAGGAACTCGTGACAGCGGCTGGATCAGAGACTGTAAGTATTACGAATTGAAGAAATCAACATGATTAATAAGTATAAATAAATATATACCCGGAAATATGCACGAAAACATACATATACTGCATATATCTATCTTTCTATCCAGAAATCCTAAAGTATGCTCCTCAACATATTTGGTTATCCAAAATCCTTACGTATTTATGTTGTACGCTATTTTTACCATATCCTATATCCACTTCCAGTTGAACCTAAATGACACCTATTATAAGATATATTGTTTGAACTGTAACAGACATTTACATACATATATATCAGACCTATATCCTATCTGCATGATCTCACTATACTCGTACTATTTTCACATTTCTCTATTTACACAAATTGTAACCTATAAATTTTTCCGTTTTTCGTTATTTTTCAAAATTTTTTCTTATACATAAAACACAACAGGATAGTCAAGTTGTAAGTATACAGAACGTTCTTTAATGGTATCTTTTTTTGATTTAAAATACAAATCGCGCTTCTTTCTCTTTATCTTTATTCTAAAACTATCTTTACATTTCTCTTTAATTCTATCTGTATCTCTGGTATAATATGTAGTCGTAGTACTTATTTTTGCTATTATTGCTACTCTTTGCTTCTCTGTCTCGTCCAGCGAGCTTTAAGCCTAGTCTAATCTATTTACTACAGTTCTAAGATGCGTAACTCTCTGTATATGTGTTTTCACAACGATTTGAGGCAAAAGAGACCGAGGATTCTGTTCATCATCGAGCACAAATATCGACTGTATTTCTCTTTGTTACCTCATCTAACATTATAATTTACATACTTACCCAACGGATCGACTACTTGCACTCACAATTAACTTCAGACAACTCAACTGTACTATACTCTATTTATAATTTGGAATGGCATATTTTAAAAGTACCTTTCGTGTTTTTAATGATGTAGCATAGTCCCTAGTCCCCAATCTGTTTGAGATATATATATGGGACAACATTTACTAATTGCTTTGATAATTCTTAGGGTAAGGGTACTGGATCTGGCCATAGAACTCTGCTCTATGGCAATGCCATACTTCTGAGGCACCACAACAGCGATATGGTGAGTTAGTCTCACGGATATAGATTGTATCTAATTGGGTTTATTCATCCTTTGCAGTACCTGGCTTGTTTGTCAACATCATCATCAAATGACAAGCTCTCGTTTGATGTGGGTCTGCAGGAGCATAGCCAGGGAGAAGCCTGTTGGTGGACAGTTCATCCGGCCAGCAAGCAACGTTCCGAGGGTGAAAAGGTTCGTGTGGGAGATGATCTTATTCTGGTATCTGTTGCCACGGAACGGTATCTCCATACGACCAAGGAAAACGAGCAATCGATTGTGAATGCCAGCTTCCATGTAACCCATTGGTCTGTCCAGCCCTACGGCACTGGCATCTCCCGTATGAAGTACGTCGGCTATGTGTTCGGCGGAGATGTTCTACGTTTCTTCCATGGCGGCGACGAGTGCCTGACTATACCCAGCACCTGGGGCCGTGAAGCAGGTCAAAAGTAAGATCAAAACTGTATTTATTTCTATATAGAATGATATTAAGTTTTAACATTGCCACTCATCCCCCTCTACTGTATCTAAATTTGATTAGTATAGCTATAGGTAAATATGTTTTAATTTAAAAAACCAAGCATTTGAATGTAAGCTGTAAATACTATTAACATTTTATTAATTTAAAACAAAAAATTAATCCCAAAAATCAGGAAATTAAACTTTCTGGTCATACCAAGTTTTTATATTGTCATTCAAATCCGTATAAAATAATTATTGTTATGGTTACTTTAAATTTTTAAAGAAAGCAAGTATCTGAATGTAAGCAGTAAATATAACACCGTGAGGGTAAACAAATTTATAGATTCCATTAATATGACGAGTAACAGGTAACTTATAGCCAGGGACCCGACTATATTATACCATTCTTACCCGTCTTGTTTTCGGTACATCTTTAGCATTCTATATAATTATTAAATATTATTAAACAAATATTTATAATCAGATTAGTTTTTTATAGCCATATACAGATTATTATTTTTTGAGTAAACGAGTTCAAAGAAAAATCTATTCTGCAGAGAATTTTGGGGTTATAAAAGTTTCTTTCGATATTGTTTCCTTAAAAAAATTATAAAGAGTTACTTTCATTAAATTTTTTGTATTATTCCCTGATTAATAGAAAGTAAATACTAACCCCAATTCTTTATATCCTCAGCATTGTCATATACGAGGGTGGAGTGGTCATGGCTCAGGCACGTTCTCTGTGGCGTCTGGAATTGGCGCGAACAAAGTGGACGGGCGGCTTTATAAACTGGTACCATCCGATGCGTATACGTCATATAACAACGGGACGCTATTTGGGCGTTAACGAAAGCAACGAGCTGATTCTGGTCAAAAAGGAGGAGGCATCGATTGCAACGACGACTTTCTGCCTGAGGCAAGAAAAAGACGACGAAAAGAAAGTGCTCGAGGACAAAGACTTAGAAATAATCGGTTCGCCGATCATCAAGTATGGTGATACCACCGTCATTGTACAGCATTGTGAATCAAGCCTGTGGCTCAGCTACAAGAGCTATGAAACGAAAAAGAAGGGCGTTGGCAAAGTGGAGGAGAAACAGGCCATTCTACATGAAGAAGGTAAAATGGATGATTGCCTGGACTTTTCCAGATCACAGGAGGAGGAATCAAAGACGGCACGCGTCATTCGTAAATGCAGCAGTCTCTTTACCCAGTTTATCACGTAAGAATCAGATAAATTTCATTATTACATAATTATTATAAATTTAATTATCACTACGGAAGGCAGTCTGCGCTAGTGACGAAAGCTGCGCGAAGAGTGCGAAAGGCGACTAGCAATTTATACAGAATGCAAGGGAAATTATCTACGACAGTCCAATCAGATCGAGTTATATACCGATCGAAAGTCCCAAACATTTTTTTTAATTACTCATATACTTGATTTAATGTCGGTTGTCACAAAGCTAGATATCAGAAAATTTGGGGCACGGCAAGACTCTCGTCACAAGACTTTTACCTCGTAAAAAACACAGTCAATTAAAGAAATCCACTTTTATTTATAATAAAAGTATATAAGACAATAATGCCAATGTTTAAATATTTACAAATTAATAGAACTTTTAAATTAAAACTGACTATTCGTTTTCTTCCTTCAGCGCCCTGGAAACCTTGCAATCCAATCGCCGACATTCTGTATTTTTCCAAAAAGTCAACCTTAACGAGATGGTCATGTGCCTGGAGGATTTAATCAACTATTTCTCTCAACCAGAAGACGACATGGGTAAGCATTGAAAATATACAGAAACTCCTTCAGCTCTTAATCTGTTTCCATTTTTGGTGTCCACAGAACACGAGGAGAAACAGAATCGTTTCCGTGCATTGAGAAATCGCCAGGATCTGTTCCAGGAGGAAGGCGTACTCAATCTTATACTCGAGGCCATTGACAAAATCAACATTATAACCTCACAGGGCTTCCTAGCCAGCTTTCTTGCTGGTGACGAGACTGGCCAAAGTTGGGATCTAATCTCAACATACTTGTATCAGCTGTTGGCAGCCATCATCAAGGGCAACCATACCAATTGTGCCCAGTTTGCGAACAGCAATCGCCTCAACTGGCTCTTCTCCCGTCTCGGCTCGCAGGCATCCAGTGAGGGATCTGGCATGTTGGATGTGCTCCACTGTGTGCTCATCGATTCTCCGGAAGCTCTGAACATGATGCGAGACGAGCATATTAAAGTGATTATATCGCTATTGGAGAAACATGGACGTGATCCCAAAGTTCTCGACGTCCTGTGCTCTCTGTGTGTGGGTAATGGAGTTGCAGTCCGTTCCTCACAGAACAACATCTGTGACTTTCTGCTGCCCGGCAAGAATCTTCTGCTGCAGACCTTGCTGGTCGATCATGTGGCCAGCATTCGTCCGAATATATTCGTTGGACGAGTCGATGGCTCATCCATGTATCAGAAGTGGTATTTCGAGGTGACCATGGATCACATTGAACAGACCACACACATAATGCCCCATCTACGCATCGGATGGGCCAATACCTCGGGCTATGTACCCTATCCGGGCGGAGGCAAGAAGTGGGGAGGCAACGGAGTCGGCGATGATCTCTACTCGTTTGGCTTCGATGGCGCCTTCCTGTGGACTGGAGGACGCAAATCGCTTGTCATGGATTCCCAACCAGAGGAGCCTTACATACGGAAGGGCGATGTCGTTGGTGTGGCCATAGATCTCTCAGTGCCTGTCATAACCTTCACCTTCAACGGCGTCAAAGTGCGCGGTTGCTTCCGGGACTTTAACCTGGACGGCATGTTCTTCCCCGTGATGAGCTGCTCATCGAAACTGAGTTGCCGCTTCCTCTTTGGCGGTGATCATGGTCGTCTGAAGTATGCCCCACCCATGGGCTTCTCGGCCCTCGTTCAATGCCTGATGCCCCATCAGATACTCAGCTTGGATCCATGCTTCTACTTTGGCAATCTAAGCAAGAATGTACTGGCGGGTCCCTGGCTCATCGAGGATGATACTCCATTTGTGCCAAAGCCTGTTGACACCACAGGCGTCTCCTTGCCCAGTTCCGTGGACCAAATCAAGGAGAAACTGGCGGAGAATATACACGAAATGTGGGCCCTGAACAAGATCGATGCTGGCTGGTCTTGGGGTGAGCATCGTGATGACTATCATCGCATCCATCCCTGTCTAACGCAATTCGAGAAATTGCCGGCTGCGGAAAAACGCTATGACAATCAACTGGCTGTGCAAACTTTGAAGTAAGTAATAATTCCAGTCATCAAATCAACAAATTTTCTATGTTTATTAATTTATTAAAAGTCAACTGGGAAAAGTTAACTTAAATTTAACTACAACTATGAAGAAATCTTTTAAAGCTTAAAGCTATTTTTATTGACATTAATGCTACTAATTTTCAATACTTATTATATTAGAGCCAGTATTATTATTTAAAAATCATGAAACAACTCGAACTATTTATTCATATTGAATTTCATTTCAAACTTTATTTCATTCGTTCTATTTTGTTTTGAAATTAAAATAAATAAAAATTAGACATAATTTAAATTAGTTTTTATACCCGTTACTTATAAAAAATAAGTATAAGGGTATATTGTGTTCGTTGGAATATGAGTAACAGGCAGAAGGAGGCATCTCCGACCCTATAAAGTATATATATTCTTGATCAGCATCAATAGCCGAGTCGATATAGCCATGTCCGTCTGTCCGTCTGTCCGTCTGTATGAACAAAAGGATCTCAGAGACCATAAGAGATAGAGATACCAAACTTTCACTAAAAGACTTCTATATACCCCACGCAGATCAAGTTTGTTTCAAATTTAAGCCACGCCCCCCTCCGCCCCCGCAAATAGCGAAAAACAGTCTGAACAAAAAAATCTCAGAAACTAAAAGAGATAGAGTAACCAAATTTGACACACAGATTTATATATACCTCACGCAGATCAAGTTTGTTTCAAATTTAATCCACGCCCCCATCCGCCCCCGCAAATCGCGAAAAACCACCACACCCACAGTTTTTAAGATAATACGTTTTTTGTGATTATTACCGTTATCTATTAGCATTATCTATTATCCCACTGAATCGCATCAAGATCGGACATGTAGAACGACAGTTATGGCGAATTAAAGTTTTCAGAGCAAAACAAGTATTTTCTTTAAAGTACTTTTCAATATATTTAAGTAAGTAACGGGTATCATATAGTCGGGATCTCGACTATAGCCTTTCCCGCTTGTTTTTTTATAAAAAGATAAAGCAATTATTATTCATTTTTTGTATAATATTTTAATAAAAATAATCAATTCATTTTTTCTTTTATTTTAAATTTTATTATTTTTTTTTAATTTTAATGTGATCTTAAAAAATTATCTTTAGAAAATTCATTAATTTTAGTATTGTATACTAGATTTAATATTATAAGATAAAAAATAAATAAATATAATAAATTGTAATTATATATTATTATATTTATGTATATTTTTTATTCACAGAACAATCATTTCCTTGGGTTACTACATCACCATGGACAAGCCCCCAGCACGCATTCGTCCCGTTCGCCTGCCCAATGAGATCTTCATGCAGGCCAATGGCTATAAGCCGGCGCCCCTTGACCTTAGCGCCGTGACTCTGACACCAAAGCTCGAGGAGCTGGTGGATCAATTGGCGGAGAATACACATAACTTGTGGGCACGCGAGAGGATTCAACAAGGATGGACGTACGGTTTGAACGAGGACTCGGAGAATCATCGCAGTCCCCATCTGGTGCCCTATGCCAAGGTGGATGAAGCCATCAAGAAGGCGAATCGCGACACTGCTTCCGAAACAGTGCGCACCCTGTTGGTCTATGGCTATGTCCTGGATCCACCCACGGGAGAAGGCACCGAGGCTTTGCTGGCTGAGGCACAACGCCTGAAATTCTCCGCCTTCCGAACATACAGGGTGGAACGCAACTACGCCGTAACCTACGGCAAATGGTATTTTGAGTTTGAGGTACTCACAGCGGGTCCGATGCGAGTCGGTTGGGCTCGAGCTGATTGCTATCCTGGCGCAATGTTGGGCAGCGAGGACACCAGCTGGGCTTTTGACGGACACAATGTGAGTATGCCAGAATCATGGGGTTACACAATTTGACGTAAGCATTCGGGGCTAAGAGGTTCAAGGGGCTATACCTGACCCGTGACCTTGTGGTAATGCGATGTGAAACTCACATCTCTAGGTACTCATTAATGGAAGATCAATTGAAAAAAAAACCCACCCATGATTATAGGTAACCAAAATGCACGCCGGATCCATTGAGCACTTTGGTGTTCGCTATGAGGCTGGTGACGTCATTGGTTGTTTCATCGATGTTAAGGAGCAAACCATCAGTAAGGACCCTAGACACCCTATCAACGTTGCCTACGTTGTTTATTTTATTATAATTACAATTTCGTTTTGATCGAACGCATTTTGTTTAACTCTTCTCTATTCATTCAATAATTTGTTATCTAATCATTTTTTTCTGTTAATTTAGCGATACTCTCATAATTGATCATTAACCAACATAAAAAAAGCAATTTGCGATATATATCGATGGGTCTGCGAAAATATCACACAAACATATTCAAAGCCCACTCTGAATTTGAACATTAAACATATTGCAATTTTTAGGAAGAGAAAGTCTACGGTGGCAACAGTGAATCCTTCGGGAAACAGTGTGGACCTGGGGATATAGTCGGAGTCTTTTTAGATCTAGCCGATCACACAATTAGTAAGAATCTCACATAAATGCTCGTTTGTTGTAATGTAAAACACCCCAAAAAAAACCAAAAACAAAAACAATGATTTGTACATCCGTGCTTTTGATATCTACTAAATGTCAACCAGGTCCCTGCTATACGACAGCTAAGTACAATACCATGCATTTCCAAAATGATTCACAAATCCATGACAAAAGACCTATATACTTGTAGACCAAGCAAAAAAAAAATAAGAACAAAAACTACAATGTTAGTTTAAAACAGGGTATCATACTTCAAATTAAACACACATGACGATCCAATTCTTGTTATATAATACAAAAAATTGCATTATTATACTTCTGAAATAATTTTTTTATTTTGTTGTTAAGTCCAACAAATGTCCCATGCCCTAACACCCAATTTTTTGTTACTTTAAACACAAAGCCTAACAATCGCATCATCTCGAAGGACTACCTGAGCAAAAGGTGACACATCAGCTCATCTCAAAAAGCTTGTTAATTAATTGAATTTGCCTGTAGTTACACCTTCAGCGTTAAGTTCGAAATTTGTATACTAATCAAGGAATGATACCGGAGTTCAGAATCTGATCCTAAAAATTTTAAGAATTATATATTGAATTGTCTGTTCTTAAAATGATCCTACAGTATTTTAGTAGTGCAATCGATAAACAATTCTAAAGTATTTATAATAATATATTAGCAAATAAATATCAGTTAAAAAAATATATTGAATCCGATTTTTTTCTATCCTTTTTAATAGATATACTTAAAAAATCAAATCATATTAATTTCCAATCGTTTTCCAGTTGAACGATTGCAGTTATACAACTGATCGGATCAATTGTATTGTTTTTTTTTTTAATTTTTAAATATAAAATACCACTAAAAGGATTCAGCAAATGTTCCGTTATCATTCCGTTATACTAATAAATATTATATCAAATTTGGCATGATTGCTAACAGTTGACACTGTTTAATCAGCTTTTTTTAAAACTAAACTAATGCAATAACCAAAAAACTCAAAAGAAGAATTGCTAAAACAATCTAATACGCACGAATTTTGTTTATAGTTTTTAGGACTTTATTTTTGTTCTAGTGCGATGCGACTTTTTAGTGAATTCTGATTTCTATATAGCTAAAGTCAAGGCACAAAGGGTCGATGAGTACGCACATATTTAGATAGTGCGGAGATTTCGGCCTAATTGGAATTCTTAATTTGTTTTAAAGCAGCTTCGTTTAGATAATCAAAAATAACCTTAGTTAATGATCTATCGATTAGAACATCTCCTAAACAATATCATATTTGTACAGGCTTCTCATTGAATGGAGAACTCCTCATGGATGCCTTGGGTGGTGAGACAACATTTGCGGATGTAACCGCTGAAGGTGTCGGCTTTGTGCCCGCCTGTACCTTGGGAGTTGGCCAGAAGGCGCGATTAATTTATGGCCAAGATGTGGACTCCCTTAAGTTCTTCACAACTTGCGGTCTCCAAGAGGGCTATGAGCCGTTCTGTGTGTAAGTGACCACAATTAAAATGTTTGCTAGCTTCCTAATCTGTTTTCAATTTCATAAACAGCAATATGCAACGGCCAGTCACCCATTGGTATACCAAGGATCAGCCGATATTTGAAAATACAGAGGAGATGCCAGATTGCCGCATTGATGTTACCCGTATTCCGGGAGGTGCGGATACTCCGCCGCATTTGAAGATATCGCATAATACATTTGAGACCATGGAGAAGGCTAACTGGGAGTTCTTGCGTCTCTCCCTGCCGGTCACCTGTATGAGTGAATTCATCAGTGAGCAGGAGAAGGCGCGACGTTGGGAGGATATCAAGATCCGGCAATATCGTCTGATGCGTGAGGCACAGGAAGCGGCAGCACAGCTTCAAACCCAAAATGCAGCACATATGGATCATATGCTGAAGAGTGGCTTCAATATGAACGATATCAAAGGATTGACCCGCAACTTTGATGACCATACGGAACCAGAAGCCGAACATATGATGCGTGGTGGACCCTCTCGGCCACCTCGCAAAGGTTCCCTAACACGCAACATAACTTTCGAGACGGATATGACCGCTGCCTTGGATGAGATGCAGCGTTCATCCTCAGTCCTGGACATGAATGGACTGGGTGACGATCTAGATGATAAAAAGAAACGTGGTCGCAGTCCGTTCAAGTTCTTTTCAAAGAAATCCCGGGATCAAAGTCGTGAGAAAAGTGGTGCCAGAACAGAAGACACATCGTTGGAGCGCCGAAATACGGTGGCCCATGGCAGGAATGTGGTCAACCAGCAGATGACAACAAGGACACCAACCTTGCGACTCAACAACGTAAGAGGAAAACATATTCTAAATTACTTCTAAACTTTAAACTAAAGTCAAAAGAACCACAATCCAAAAAAAAAGTATTTAAATTAGCTACATTTTGTTGGAATTTTCGGATTTCATCATCTTTTTTCGATCATCATCTTATCATTCTATTAAAATCAACAAATATTTTAATATATTTATATTTTATTTTATATATATTTTAATATATATATTTACATAATTTTGGACCTCCTATAACTTTATTAAAACTCAACCGATTTCCATGATTTATCATCTATATTGAAATGTGTCCATCAAGCATTATTTTAAACTAAACTTGATATTTTTCAAAACCTCAATTTTCGTTCAGAATGCCGTTTGGGTCATAATTTTATTTTTTTAACTATTTATTAGAAAATATTACTAAAAATTTTTTAGCCCATCTTTCTATAGTATAATACTAGACCCTTAACATTTTTTTTTAAACTTCCAAATTGCATAACTTCATCATATTTTGACCTCCTAATTGACCAAACTTTCTAAACTATAAATTAAATTACCTCACCTATTAATTATATAAATATATTTTTAAAATAGGCCGAAATACCGCCAAGTCCGGTACCACAGGGTCCAAAGCAGCTGAGCTCATCAAATCTGGGCCAGCCACCAGTTGAATCGTCGGGCAATGAGATGTTCGATTCCGAGTGTCTGAAGCTGATCAATGAATACTTCTATGGAGTACGTATCTTCCCCGGTCAGGATCCCACGCATGTGTATGTGGGTTGGGTAACAACCCAATATCAATTGCACAGTCTCGAGTTCAACAAAAACAAAGTACGACGTGGATCCGTTTATATTGAGGATTACTATGAGGTGCCCATCGAAAGAATTGATCGTCAGAGTTGTTACGTGGTAAGAGCAGATGAGCTTTTCAATGAGGTGACTCAGGATGCGTCGGGCAAAGGGGCATCTCAGGGCATGTTTGTGGGCTGCTTTGTGGACACGGCAACGGGAATAATTCGCTTTACGTGCGAGGGTAAAGAGACCTCGCATCGCTGGATGATGGAACCGGATACGAAACTGTTTCCGGCTATATTTGTGGAGGCGACAAGCAAGGAAATTCTGCAAATTGAACTGGGACGAACTCCAACCACATTGCCCTTGTCTGCGGCCGTGTTGCCAACGAGTGACAAGCATATTAATCCACAATCGCCACCTCGCTTGAAGGTTCAGTGCCTCCGACCACATCAATGGGCACGTGTCCCGAACACATCTCTCCAGGTGCACGCCCTCAAGCTGTCGGACATTCGGGGTTGGTCGATGCTCTGCGAGGATCCCGTCTCCATGCTGGCGCTGCACATACCGGAGGAGGATCGATGCATCGATATCTTGGAACTGATTGAGATGGACAAACTGTTGTCGTTCCACGCACACACTCTCACTCTTTATGCCGCCTTGTGCTATCAGTCCAATTACCGTGCTGCCCATGCTCTGTGCCAGCATGTCGATCAGAAGCAGCTTCTCTATGCGATCAGGTCGGAGTATATGAGTGGTCCACTGCGTCAGGGATTCTATGATCTGCTCATTGCCCTGCATTTGGAGTCGCATGCAACCACGATGGAGGTGTGCAAGAATGAATATATCACACCATTGGGATCGGATCTAAAGGAACTCTATGCCGAGGATGAAATGCGTCACTCGCTGCGTTCCCTTGTCACGGAATCTGTGCGTCCACAGCTTCGCATGACGGAAATCACGTAAGTGTGTTCAGGTCCAAGTAACCTTCTCTATTGCCCCTCTATAGTTAAGATCCACACGACTCGTATTCACTTGCATACGAATACATTATTCATATGTATGGAATGCTACTTTATCGTACCTGATTCGTATTGTTCATAGCTCATTTTATTTCCAATACTTTTCAATCGATACAAACAAAATAAAATCAAAACAACCACCAACCACCTGCACTGATCCAACACTTCTTCTCAATGCACCACCAAATCGATAACGATACCGATACCGATACCGATCACAACAACAACAACTCCCACCGTTCAGACCCCCTGTGATTGCAACATCTAGTATGCCAAGTGTTTCCAGCGAACCAATTCCCAACATCGATCAGTTGTACTCCCCGAAGTTCCCATTAGAAGTAGTCAGACAGTTTGTCATGGAAGCTCTTAAAGATGCTGTGGAAATAAATCAAGTGCATAACCGCGATCCCATCGGCTGGACAAATGAGAATCTCTTCTTGTAAGTATTCAGAAATAAAGCAATACTTAAGAATTGTATGAAATGATCATTCAATTTTCATTTCTAGGCCCCTTATCAAGTTAACAGATCGCCTACTGTTAGTGGGCGTCCTTACAGACGAGGACGTTCAGAAACTATTAGTAATGGTTGATCCAGAGACTTGGGATACCACTTTCGAGAGAGGTGGGAAACGGACAAAAGAGAAGCATAGCAAACTCAAGATACTCTGAGATAATAGAGAACTTTATCTAATCCAATTTCACATTCCATTTCATTTGTTTTTCAGAGGGAAAAGATGAACACCGAAAGGGTTTACTCACGATGAAAATGGCCGAGGGAGCCAAGCTCCAGATGTGCTATCTGTTGCATCATTTATATGATACCCAACTACGACATCGCGTGGAGAGCATTATTGCATTCTCCCATGATTTTGTGGGCGATCTTCAAACCGATCAGTTGCGACGTTATATCGAGATTAAACAATCCGATTTGCCAAGTGCTGTTGCGGCCAAAAAGACAAAGGAATTCCGTTGTCCACCCAGAGAGCAAATGAATCAGATTCTATGCTTTAAGAATCTAGAATCTGACGATCAGGACAATTGTACATGTGGTCTTGATTTACGCAGTCGCCTTAGCGAATTCCATGACATGTTAATGCAGAAAGTATCCCTGAATGCACTGCAGGAGCCAGATGGTACCGAGGCAGCTGCGATCGAAGAGATCAAAACGGGACCCATAACGAAAATCTATAGTTTCATCAACACCGTCAAGGAACTAGAGGAGGGTCCCAAGGAAGTGGAGGAGCCTGAGAAAAAGACACCTGAAGAAGTTTTCCGCAAAGTTCTAATCAAAACCATTGTCAGCTGGGCTGAAGAATCACAGATTGAGAATCCAAAATTGGTACGCGAAATGTTCAGTTTGCTAGTACGACAATACGATACTGTCGGAGAGTTGGTACGAGCTCTAGAGAAGACCTATGTGATCAACCAGCGGGCACGAGATGATGTCGCTGAAATGTGGGTTGGATTGAGTCAAATCCGTGCACTCTTACCCGTCCAAATGAGCCAAGAAGAGGAGGAGCTTATGCGTAAGCGTCTCTGGAAATTGGTCAACAATGCCACATTCTTCCAGCATCCCGATTTAATTCGAATTCTGCGCGTTCACGAGAACGTTATGGCCGTAATGATGAATACTCTAGGCCGTCGGGCTCAAGCCCAAAGCGATGCACCCACCCAGGCAGAGGGAGCCGAGGGTGTGCCTTCGAAAGAGAAGGATACATCCCATGAAATGGTCGTGGCATGTTGTCGCTTCCTCTGCTATTTCTGTCGTACGGGTCGTCAAAACCAGAAGGCGATGTTTGATCACTTTGATTTTCTGCTGGATAACGCAAATATCTTGTTGGCCAGACCCAGTCTGCGTGGTTCGACACCACTTGATGTGGCATATTCGAGTTTGATGGAGAACACAGAATTAGCTCTGGCACTTAGAGAACATTATTTGGAGAAAATTGCCGTTTACCTGTCCAGATGTGGCTTACAAAGCAATTCGGAGCTTGTGGAAAAGGGTTATCCTGATTTGGGTTGGGATCCCGTCGAAGGCGAAAGATATTTGGACTTTTTGCGCTATTGCGTTTGGGTTAACGGCGAGAGTGTCGAGGAGAATGCGAACCTTGTCATTCGTCTTCTTATCCGTCGTCCAGAATGTTTGGGACCGGCTCTAAGAGGAGAAGGAGAAGGTCTCTTCCGGGCAATCGTCGAGGCGAATCGTATGTCGGAGCGCATTTCGGATCGCTGTAAAATGCAAGACGAAGCCGAAGGCACAATAGTCGGACTCAATTTCACCCATCCCCTACCCGAGAGCGATGAAGACGAAGACTATATCGATACCGGGGCAGCAATATTGAATTTCTATTGTACATTGGTTGACCTTCTCGGTAGATGCGCCCCAGACGTCTCCGTTATCGAGCAAGGCAAGAACGAATCACTGAGAGCTAGAGCTATTTTGAGATCTCTTGTGCCACTGGAAGACCTTCAGGGTGTGCTCAGCTTAAAATTCACACTCACACAGACAGCTCCCGGCGAGGAGAAACCGAAATCGGATATGCCCTCAGGCCTCTTACCCAATAATAAACAGAGTATTGTGCTGTTCCTAGAACGTGTCTATGGCATTGAGACGCAAGATCTATTCTATCGACTGCTTGAGGATGCATTTCTACCAGATCTGCGTACTGCCACCATTTTGGATAAGAGCGATGGCTCCGAAAGTGACATGGCACTGGCTATGAATCGATATATTGGCAACTCGATATTGCCATTGCTAATCAAGCACTCAAAGTTCTATAACGAGGCTGAGAATTATGCCAGTCTCTTGGATGCCACACTGCACACGGTCTATCGGTTATCCAAGAACCGTATGCTAACCAAGGGGCAACGTGAGGCTGTATCCGATTTCTTAGTCGCATTGACATCACAAATGCAACCTGCCATGCTGCTAAAGCTATTGCGCAAGTTGACTGTTGATGTATCCAAACTATCGGAGTATACGACGGTTGCACTCAGGGTATGTATTGATTGAGTGAATTTGTTGATTTAATGAATCATTGATTGATTATATGGTTCTAATTGATAGGTTGATATTGACTAATTGATAGGTTAATTAGATGACTGATTTAAATGATTGACTAACCGACTGATTAACTGAATTATTAATTGTCTGATTGATTGCTTTATTAGTTGATTGACTGGTTAGTTCACTGACTGATTTAATTTATTATTGCTTGAATGATTGGCCGACTGATACGATAAATGATTAAATAACTGACTGATTGAACTGTAAATTTATTTGATTGACTGCAAATTTGATTGAATGATTGAGCTATTAATTATTTGTTTGACAAATTCCTTGACTGTCTAACTATCTTCGCTGACTGATTCAGTGAGTAATTGCTTGATTGATTGACTGATTCATTTCTGGACTAATGGAATTTTTGTACAATTTATTTGTTGACTAGTTAATTGACTGATTAGTGTATTGATTGACTGTTCGATCATTGATTGGTTAACTTAATTTAATTATGAATTTATTTCATTAGTTGATTGACTTAACGATTGACTGACTGATTTAATTTGTTATTGCTGAAGTGATTGGTTAATTAACCGACTGATTGAATAGATGAATAAATGACTGACTGACTGCAAATTTGATTGCACTATTAATCATTTGTTTGACAAATTCCTTGACTGTCTAATTATCTTAGATTGATTGACTGATTCATTTCTGGACACCCTGAATTTGTTTATAAAATAATTAATTGACTAGTTAATTTACTGATTATTTTATTGACTGACTGTTTGAATATTTGACTATTTGATTGATTGATTGACATTATTTTTCTGATCTTGTTATAGCTGCTCACTTTACACTTCGATCGCTGCGCTAAGTACTATGGCTCGACTCAAGGTCAAGGCTCGTATGGAGCATCTTCAGATGAGGAGAAGCGATTGACAATGCTTCTGTTCTCAAACATTTTTGACTCGCTGAGCAACATGGACTATGACCCGGAACTGTTCGGTAAAGCCCTGCCCTGCCTTATTGCCATCGGTTGTGCCTTGCCACCCGATTACAGTCTATCGAAGAACACCGACGAGGATTATTATGGCAGACAAATGGGCGCACCCGACCAACCCCAATATGTGCCCAATCCCATCGATACGAACAATGTACATCTCGACAATGATCTTAATTCGTTGGTACAAAAGTTCAGTGAGCATTATCACGATGCTTGGGCCAGTCGCCGGTTGGAAGGTGCCTGGACGTATGGCGATGTACGATCCGATAGCGAACGAAAGCATCCACGCCTAAAGCCCTACAATATGCTCACCGAATATGTACGTAGTATCATCAGCAATGGACATCCTCATCGTTAATCGCATCATATCAAAACTCATACTAACTACATTATCTATGCATCATACTAAAGTCTTATGCTTATATTTATTTGAATAGGAACGTGAGCGATATCGAGATCCGGTACGTGAATGCCTTAAGGGTCTGTTGGCCATTGGATGGACCGTTGAGCACTCCGAAATGGATTTGCCACTCAATCATCGTGGCTCGACGCGTCGTCAATCGAAGCCCACAATTGTATGTACTTTAAATACCCTTTGACTAACGATTTTCCCCAACATTTTTGACTATAACGAACTGTGTAAATCTCTATCCCCTAACACAAAATTGGCCATAAACACTGCTACTACAAATTGAAAATCGCGATTTATGACTCGCGGGGAATTTCTATAATTAAACACGGTTGGCGCTTAAACAATAGCATGATTTTCAGAATGAGGGAAGTCCTTTCAACTACCATCCACATCCTGTGGACATGAGCAATCTCACCCTGAGCAGAGAAATGCAAAATATGGCCGAGCGTTTGGCCGAAAACTCCCATGATATTTGGGCAAAGAAGAAGAACGAAGAGCTGAACAGTTGCGGTGGCGTCATCCATCCCCAGCTGGTGCCCTACGATCTGCTCACCGACAAGGAGAAGAAGAAGGATCGCGAGCGTTCGCAGGAGTTCCTCAAGTATATGCAATATCAGGGATACAAGTTGCACAAGTAAGTAACGTTCATATTTAAGAGAGGAATCACTTGATATATTGATTGTACTTGCTACTAAAAGGGTAGAGTATAATGAGTAAGTGGGAATGGTTATAATAATCAAAGGCATAAATATCCTAAATAAGACATATAGATAGTCAATAGTATATATATCCTAAATGAACCTCAACAACCAAATCAATATAGACATGAACATACATTAATCTGTTTTTAATCCCGATTTGCTCAAAAAAATTCATATCGATTGTATTCCAATATCGAAATATAGAAGCTTATCAATGTCGAGTACATTCGACTATAATTTTTATACCCGTTACTTAAAAAAAAAGTAAATGGGTATATTGGAGGCATCTCCGAACCTAAATAAAATGTAAATATATTTCTGATCAGCATCCAATGCCAATGTGTCTGTCCGACTGTCCGTCTTTGTGAACAAATGGATCTCAGAGACTATAAGAGATAGAATAACTAAATTTGACACACAGATTTCTATAAATCCCACGTAGGTCAAGTTTGTTTCAACTTAAAGCCACGCCTCCCTACGCCCCCACAAATCGCGAAAACCACCACTCTCACAGTTCTTAGGAATATACGTTTTTTATTATAATAACCGTTATCTATTATCCCAATAAACCGCATCTAGATCGGACAAATAGATCGGCAGTTATAGCGAATTAATGTTTTCAAAGCAATACAAGTAATTTCTTGAAAGAACTTTTATATATATTGAAATATGAAACTGATATTGGTCGGGATCTCGACTATAGCCTTTCCGATTAGTTTCTCGATACGTATACTAATTTATTGATTTGTTTTTAGACCCTCCAAGGGTGGTGCTGTGGAGGAAGGCGGTGCCACACAGGCGGCCGTTGAGCTTCGCTTCTCCTACTCGCTGCTGGAAAAACTCATTCAATATCTGGACCGGGCAACCATCAACATGAAGCTATTGAAGCCATCGACAACATTTAGTCGACGCACCTCATTCAAGACCGCATCGCGGGATATTAAATTCTTTTCGAAGGTGGTACTGCCCCTAATGGAAAAATACTTTTCGACGCATCGCAACTATTTCATAGCGATTGCCACGGCCACGAATAACATTGGAGCTGCCTCGCTCAAGGAGAAGGAAATGGTGGCATCCATATTCTGTAAGCTTGCCGCATTGTTGCGCAACCGTTTGAGCGCCTTTGGTCCAGATGTACGCATAACTGTGCGGTGTCTGCAGGTCCTTGTCAAGGGAATCGATGCCAAGACATTGACCAAAAATTGTCCTGAATTTATACGCACATCGATGTTGACGTTCTTCAATCAAACGTCCGATGATCTGGGCAATACCATAATGAATCTACAGGATGGCAAGTATAGTCACCTGCGTGGTACTCATCTGAAAACCTCCACATCCCTTGGCTATGTGAATCAGGTGGTTTTGCCCGTGTTGACGGCAATGTTTGATCATCTGGCTGCCTGTGATTATGGCAGTGATCTGCTGCTGGACGAGATTCAAGTGGCCTCCTACAAAATCCTAGCTGCCCTCTATCATTTGGGTACCGATGCCACATTGACCCACGATCGCAAGTATCTAAAGACGGAAATCGAGCGTCATAGGCCCGCATTGGGTTCATGTCTGGGTGCCTATAGCTCCTGCTTCCCAGTGGCCTATCTGGAGCCGCATCTCAATAAGCACAATCAGTTCTCGCTGCTGAATCGCATTGCGGATCATTCGCTGGAGGCACAGGACATCATGGTCAAAATGGAGAGCTGTATGCCCAATTTGGAAACGATCCTAAGTGAAGTTGATCAGTTCGTGGAGTCGGACAAGACATATACGGATGCACCGCACATCATTGACGTCATACTGCCTTTGCTGTGCGCCTATCTGCCCTTCTGGTGGTCCCAGGGACCCGACAATGTCAGTCCGACCAGTGGCAATCATGTCACCATGGTAACTGCCGATCATATGAACTCATTACTCCGCAACGTTCTCAAAATGATCAAGAAGAACATCGGCAATGATAATGCCCCCTGGATGACTCGCATTGCGGCGTACACTCAGCAGATCATTATCAATACCTCGGAGGAGCTGTTGAAGGATCCCTTCCTGCCGCTGGCCGAGCGCGTCAAGAAGCGCACGGAGAACATGCTCCACAAGGAGGAAAGCATGCGAGGATTCATCAAATCCGCCACCGATGATACTTCTCAGGTGGAAACACAACTGCAGGAGGATTGGAATCTCCTGGTGCGGGACATTTACTCATTTTATCCGCTGCTCATCAAGTACGTGGACTTGCAGCGCAATCATTGGCTAAAGGATAACATTCCAGAAGCCGAAGAGCTTTACAATCATGTCGCTGAAATCTTCAATATTTGGTCAAAGAGCCAATACTTCCTCAAGGAGGAGCAGAACTTCATCTCGGCCAATGAGATTGATAATATGGCCCTGATAATGCCGACGGCAACTCGACGTTCCGCCATTTCGGAGGGTGTGCCTGCTGTGGGTGGTAAGGTGAAGAAGAAGAAGAAGAACAGGGACAAGAAACGTGACAAGGACAAGGAAGTACAGGCGAGTCTTATGGTCGCCTGCCTGAAGCGTCTACTGCCCGTCGGACTTAATCTATTTGCGGGTCGAGAACAGGAGTTGGTTCAACATTGCAAGGATAGATATCTTAAGAAGATGAACGAATACGATGTCATTGAGTTTGCTCGCAATCAATTGACTCTACCCGATAAGCTGGATCCATCTGATGAAATGTCCTGGCAGCATTATCTCTACTCAAAGCTGGGCAAAACCGAGGAAACTCTCGATGAACAGGCTCTGGAGAAGGTCAACACCAATTCGAATGAAAAGGGCAAGGATAAGACCCAAGAAACCGTTGATCGCATTGTGGCAATGGCAAAGGTTCTTTTTGGCCTGCATATGGTAAGTATATGGGGGTTTTGAGAATCCTCAAACTAAAATCTGGTATTGCAAATACATATACATTTATATCTTTGATCTTTTACGATTCTTTTTTACCATTTCATACTATAATTCTGATTACATTTGATTTCAAACTTTGCACATTTTTCAATTTATCTCTTCGAACCGTAAACTCGTCGACTGTCAAACCATAAAATAAACAAATAATTTTCAACCCAATGCTGACCGAAATAAAAAAATTAATCAAAAAAAAATACCGTGAACCAAACAATTACAGATCGACCATCCACAACAGCAGAGCAAAAATGTCTACAGGAGCGTTGTATCGATACAGAGGAAGCGTGCTGTTATC
Source organism: Drosophila phalerata (assembly GCA_951394115.2). Lineage (NCBI taxonomy): Eukaryota > Metazoa > Arthropoda > Insecta > Diptera > Drosophilidae > Drosophila > Drosophila phalerata. Next base: position 19,993,297 of record OY729850.1, read on the forward strand.
GCATGTTTCCGTCAGACATCGCTACATTCACTACCCAGGTTATTACCTATACTATATGTAATATCATCGTATCGATTGGAATCGTAGAATACCTAACGCGTCACACGCAGCTATAGCTCTAACTAAAACTCTAGAAACTTTTGTTTGTTTTGATTCCCATCTAAAAACTTGCACTGTTTTTTTACGCCCCCAAATTCATCATTTTTAACTGATTTTAACTAATTTGTACTAAACGCAATACCACTCTGCTGTGACCTTAACCCATTCGCTGTATTATATATATATATATGTATTTTTATGCTCTCGCTATGCTATATTATACGATCCAATATAGGCAACCGGCGCCAAGAACAAAACAAAACGTTGGAGTTCCAAAATTTCGGTCGCTCGACGCCAGGCAGTTATATCAAGCTTACGCGCCAAGCATCTATATCGTATGAGCAGGTGGTAGTCATGTGAATTACTAATATCTAATACATAATACTGTTTTCTAATAAAAAGTTATAAATAAATCGATAAAATAACCTTGCAGTATCAATCAGTAAGATGAAATCCTTTCTAATTTCATAATTTAATGTCATTAAAGTTAGTTTTTTTTTACTTACATCAATCTTAAGATCTGCAAGAGTTATATTTACATTTCGGCGATCCGAAAATCCCTTGTTTTTTTGCTTTCCTTTCATTTTGTTGTAGCAAATTTTAAAATCTACCTAAATAAAACTAAACGCATGACAATCAAATATTGTATAATTATTGGTATTCTAATCCAATATATCTTTCTTTTTACCCCATAGACATCGTGCTTGTAATATATTTGCCCGCACCTATCATGAACAATGGCTGCAGGAGGAAAATGTTGGCCAGGAGGTAATGATTGAGGATCTGACACAGACATTCGAGGAATCTGAAAAGTCCAAAAAGGATGAGGAGGAAACGGATGGTAAACCAGATCCATTAACTCAATTGGTAACAACATTCTGTCGCGGTGCCATGACGGAACGTAGTGGTGCACTTCAAGAGGATCTACTGTACATGTCGTATGCTCAAATTGCGGCCAAATCCTGTGGCGAAGAGGAGGAAGAAGGTGGGGAAGATGGCGAGGGCGGTGAAGGTGGTGAAGAGGGCGAAGGCACAAGTATTCATGTAAGCTAAATGTAGATTGACTATCAATCAATCAATCAAACAACTAATCAATCCTAACCCAATTGTGCTATCAATTCAATCAATTGATTGAACTTAAGTGTCGAATGTCGCGACTTATGGTAACTATAACATCAATTATTCGCGTTTTACACAAATATTGAGTTTTTCTTTGATTATAGCCCCTATTATTTGCACAACTAACATAGTAAATGGTATTTTAAAAATATCGAGACTGCGAGTGTGATTAGGAAAACTATTTTCGAGTCATAATATTATAAATTCGATGTTCCACTGAACTATTTTTCTTAGATATGACGCATTACTGACTGTCGTTTTAGTTCTAAGGAACTTAAAAACACAGATTGTATAAACTTGACAAGAAATAGAACCTAGTTATTTTGAAAGCTAACGTTCTAGAATCTAGATAATTTTTTTCATTACTTTATTATTTCAGATAGTCAAATGTTGTTTATCAGGTTGCATTTGTGATATTAATTAGAAAATTTGGTTTTTATTAAATATTTAGTATTTTTAAAACTCTTTAAATGTCTGAGGCGAATGGCAACATATTTTCTTATAGAATATATGCAACATCTTTTCTTATATGGTACTTTTAATGTTACTATGAAAAGAGACATGCAAAAAGATACAACCATATGGGCTCTATAATATTTAGTTCAGAAAGGGTTGCATCCTTGTAAATATAATAGAACTGATAATTCTTAAAATTCTCAATTACAAAAACTTTAATAGGAACAAGAAATGGAGAAACAGAAGCTGCTCTTCCATCAAGCGCGTCTATCGAATCGTGGCGTTGCCGAAATGGTGCTGTTGCACATTTCCGCCTCCAAAGGTATACCTTCGGAGATGGTCATGACGACACTCAATTTGGGCATCGCCATCTTGCGTGGTGGTAACATTGACATTCAAATGGGCATGTTGAATCACCTGAAGGAGAAGAAGGATGTTGGATTCTTTACATCGATTGCGGGTCTAATGAACTCGTGTAGTGTCCTCGATCTGGATGCCTTTGAGCGTAACACTAAGGCCGAGGGTAAGAGCGAATCTAGAAATACTTTTAGATGTGATATCCTGCTTATAATTTGCTAGCCCTTTTAACTTTCTACTATTTGTATTATTATTATGATTATAATTATGGATTATTATTATTGTGGCATCATTTCTCACGCATCTGTCACACGTATTTCTAAGTTGAAGTATTGATTTCGTTTCTCCTTCCAACTACTTTCCCAATCACCTCGCATGCCAATCACCACCACAATATCACCAATCCCGTATGTATGAATACTTGATCCCCGCTATCGTTGTAAACACCCAACCAAATTTTGCAACAACACAACAAAGAGTATATTCCAAGTGCGGGTGCAGGTCTTGGTGTCGGCTCCGAGGGTGCAGCGGGTGAGAAGAATATGCATGATGCCGAATTCACATGTGCTCTCTTCCGGTTCATCCAACTCACCTGTGAAGGACACAATTTGGGTAAGTCTGTGAATTCGCATACATATAGGTATACTGTCTGTCAATCATTATTTTACAAGTTGAGTAAAGATAGTCAGTCTAGTTAAATTAGTCTTCATGTTGATCTCAGGCATTTCAAGAGCTAGAGATACGAAACTTGGTATATATGAAGGTTTCTGTATATGCTAAGAAGATCAAGTGAGTTTTTAAATTTTTCTAGATTTCAAGTCAGAAAAAACTTTATCACACCCACAGTTTTTAATATAGAACGCTCTTTTTGGTAATAAACGTTCTTTAATATTACTTGTTATTTCTCATTCCATTAAAATTGGCAATTATATAGTCAAGAATAGCATTATTTTTTGTTTTCCAATGTGTTGACAGACTTAAATACTTTAAAAATATATAGATATGTAAAGTTTAATTAAATTTATTTTTATTATCTAGAATGGCAAAACTATTTACGTACTCAGGCGGGAAATACGACCACTGTGAATGTGGTTATTTGCACTGTGGATTATTTGTTGCGTCTTCAGGAATCGATAATGGACTTTTATTGGCACTACTCCAGCAAGGAGATTATTGATCCGGCCGGCAAGGCGAACTTCTTTAAGGCCATCGGTGTGGCAAGTCAAGTGTTCAATACGCTCACTGAAGTCATCCAGGGTCCATGTACATTGAATCAGCAAGCCTTGGCCCATTCCAGATTATGGGATGCAGTCGGTGGTTTTCTGTTCCTCTTCTCTCACATGCAGGACAAGCTATCGAAGCATTCAAGTCAGGTGGATCTGCTGAAGGAGTTGCTCAATTTGCAAAAGGATATGATCACCATGATGTTGTCCATGCTGGAAGGCAATGTTGTTAATGGTATGTCAGGAGTATATATCTTGAGGATTAGTCGTATATACTTAATCTCTTATTGTTGCTATAGGCACCATTGGAAAGCAGATGGTTGACACCCTTGTTGAATCCGCTGGCAATGTGGAACTGATTCTCAAGTATTTCGACATGTTCCTCAAGTTGGCGGATCTTATTGAATCGCCCAGCTTCCATGAGATTGATATGAAGAACGAGGGTTGGGTTATACCCAAAGAATTCCGAGAGAAAATGGAGCAATCCAAGAACTACACACCGTAAGTGAGACATTAGATCAAATTTAATCCACAGACTATAACCATATCCATTTCAATGTCCATTTAATAGGGAAGAAATGGATTTCCTTTTGGCTTGTTGCGAACGCAATCACGAGGGAAAAATCGATTACAGAGCCTTCGTTGAACGCTTCCATGAGCCATCAAAGGAGATCGGTTTCAACCTGGCTGTGTTGCTCACGAATCTCAGTGAACACATGCCCAATGAGCCGCGTCTGGCCAGATTCCTGGAGACAGCTGGCTCCGTCCTCAACTACTTTGAACCCTTCCTCGGACGCATCGAAATTTTGGGCAGCTCGAAGCGCATTGAACGCGTCTACTTTGAGATCAAGGACTCGAATATCGAGCAATGGGAGAAACCTCAGATTCGTGAATCCAAGCGTGCCTTCTTCTATTCCATTGTCACCGAAGGTGGCGACAAAGAGAAGCTCGAGGCGTTTGTTAATTTCTGTGAGGATGCAATCTTTGAAATGACCCATGCCTCCGGATTGATGGCCACCGATGATGGAGGTGGCAATGTTAAGCGCGATACGGCCTACAGTTCCTACATGAGCGAGGAGGAGGAGGAGCGTGCCGCTCGAGATCCCATCAGACGAACCATCACCGCTGTCAAGGAAGGTTTGAAATTCGGTGTCCATATGTTGAGTCCAGCGAATATCAAGCATCAAATTGGCGTTATGCAAACAAAATCCATCCCGGAACTAATTGTCGGATTCTTCAAGATCATCTTCTATATGTTCTATTACACTGGATACGCTCATTTCTGTGTGGTGCGTTATATCTTTGGAATTCTATTGAACCTTATGCGTGGTCCGGCACCGGAGCAAGAGGATATGGAGCCACTAGTGGAGGAAGAAACGTTTGGACGAGCATTGCCCCCGTTACCATTGGAGGAACCGCCCGGAACTGTTCAGGCATTTGGATTGGATATCAACAAGGAGGAAAACGGCATGTATAAGGTTGTGGTCCATGAATCACCAGCGGGCTCATCAGTTGAGGAAGGCGGTGAATCAAGTCCAGAAGATGGTGCAGCTGTCACGGGTGAACTTATGGAAGGTGAATCCCACCAGGAGCCCATATCGATAGTGGATCTACTCGGTGGCGAGGCCGCAAAGAAGGCGGCTCAGGAGCGTCAGGAGGCCCAGAAGGCCCAAGAGGCTGCCATGGCCTCCATCGAGGCGGAGGCCAAGAAATCATCGGCGGCGCCACAGGAGACACCAGCTGTCCACCAGATCGACTTTTCGCAGTACACTCACCGGGCCGTCAGCTTCCTGGCGAGAAACTTCTACAACCTGAAATATGTTGCCTTGGTTTTGGCCTTCAGCATTAACTTTATGTTGCTCTTCTACAAGGTAACATCGATTGCGGAGGAATCGGATGGTTCGGGTGAGGAGGAACTTATTTTGGGTTCGGGATCAGGTGGTGGTCCCGATATTGCTGGCTCTGGTTTAGGTGGTTCAGGTGATGGCGGCTCTGGAGATGGTGATTTCGAGGATGATGATCTACCCGAGCTTGTCCATGTCGATGAGGACTTCTTCTACATGGAACACGTGTTACGAATTGCAGCCCTGCTCCACTCTCTTGTCTCCCTGGCCATGTTGATCGCGTACTACCATCTGAAGGTGCCACTGGCCATCTTCAAGAGGGAGAAGGAAATCGCTCGAAGATTGGAATTCGATGGTCTCTTTATTGCGGAACAACCGGAGGATGATGATTTCAAATCGCATTGGGATAAGTTGGTAATATCGGCAAAGAGTTTTCCGGTCAACTATTGGGATAAGTTTGTCAAGAAGAAGGTGCGACAAAAGTACAGTGAGACCTACGATTTTGATTCCATCTCCAATCTGTTGGGCATGGAAAAGAGCGCATTCACGGCACAGGAGAGCGAGGAGACGGGCATCTTCAAGTACATCATGAACATTGATTGGCGCTACCAGGTGTGGAAGGCGGGTGTCACCTTCACGGACAATGCCTTCCTCTACTCCCTGTGGTACTTTAGTTTCTCCGTCATGGGCAACTTCAACAACTTCTTCTTTGCTGCCCATTTGCTCGACGTCGCCGTGGGATTCAAGACCCTTCGAACTATCCTGCAGTCGGTAACCCACAATGGCAAACAGCTGGTATTGACCGTGATGCTCCTCACGATTATTGTGTACATCTATACGGTGATTGCGTTCAACTTCTTCCGCAAGTTCTACATACAAGAGGAGGACGAGGAGATCGATAGGAAATGTCACGATATGTTGACCTGTTTCGTATTCCATTTGTATAAGGGAGTACGAGCCGGTGGTGGCATTGGTGATGAGATTGGTGATCCCGATGGAGATGACTACGAAGTTTATCGCATCATCTTTGATATCACGTTCTTCTTCTTCGTCATTGTCATCCTTTTGGCCATCATCCAGGGTTTGATCATTGACGCATTCGGCGAGTTGCGTGATCAATTGGAATCGGTCAAAGATAACATGGAGTCCAATTGCTTTATATGCGGTATGGGCAAAGACTTCTTTGATATAGTACCGCATGGCTTTGACACGCATGTCCAGAAGGAGCACAATCTGGCCAATTACATGTTCTTCCTGATGCATTTGATTAATAAACCGGATACCGAGTACACCGGTCAGGAGACATACGTTTGGAATATGTATCAGCAGCGCAGCTGGGACTTCTTCCCGGTGGGCGACTGCTTCCGCAAACAATATGAGGATGAACTCTCCGGCGGCGGAGGCGGAGGCTAGTTCATCCCCTCATTTTTATTCATTTTTTTTTATTATAAGCCAGGCGACTACTTTGGACACACTTTATATGGTTGATATTGACATCGATATGATAACGATGATACATGTTTGAATTCTTTTCCTAGTCTATAATAATATAAAATTACTTTTAAGTAAACAATCTATTTTACATATATATGATGGACCTTTTCCAATATGATGACGATTCTAGCATGTATAACACACCAACAACAAAAACAGAATGTTCTTAACTCAAACTCAAAATAAATCGATTCATTTTTACCGAAGGCAAACACGACAGTCTTCTTTATTTAAATATTTTGTAAGGTCACACGAATAATATAAATAACAATAAATATTAACATTAAAAAATGTAACTCGAGACACACAACATCTAATTCACAAATTGAATTATTTTCTTTTCTTTTCATTTCGTTTGTTTTTTTTTTTAAAAATCACAGCTACTAAGTAAATTTTATTTAGCTTATAAATTATGTCAACTCCAAATGGTTATTAATGGGATTGCGATTGCATCTAATTCATATTTGTGCGATCTATATACAAGTGTTAATGACTTGGATATCGTGACTAGCGAAAATTGTACAATTGAAAATAATAAAGCACAAATACAACGAAAATGGCCGCAATATATCAGCAATCGAGACGTTTCTTCAAACGAAAGAATTCGGCATTGTCAATGCTGTTAATATTGTCCATATACAAATTGCGCAATGTACGCAGTCCGGAAAGACGATCCTCAATATCCGTGTACATGCTACGGCAGCGATAAATGGATAATGTCTGTAGACAGTGACAATTTACAATAATCGCATCGATGCTGTGATCCGTCAGTTGACTGCATCCGCTGATGTCCAAGGAGCGAAGACGTTGCAGCTTTTCCGTTATAGTCTTGATACTCTGATCGTTAATATTATAGCAATCGGACAAGTCCAGTGTCTCAATTGATGGGCAATTGTTAACTAGAGCTTCCATGCCCAATAACGATATCTGTTGGCAGTGCGAGAGCAGCAGCTTATTCAACTCAATGTGCTTTAGGCCATATTTCAATGAGACATCACTTATTTTATTGCAGCCACGCAAGTTCAGGGATCGCAGACCACGTAAAGCTTGGATATTGTGTCCTTCGAAATCCTCTTCATTGATGAGATTCATTTCATAGGCAGCAATCATCGCCTGCTTTCGTTTGGCATCGCGTACAATTTCCTCCTCCGCTTTGCTACGCAATGATATCTTAATGGACTGCAATGAACCTGTAAAACTATCTGGCGCTGGGTACATATCGCCTATAGAAGATGTCCTGTTTAGTTCCAACTTGGACACATTAATGCCCGTTAATGCAGCATCGGTTAGCTGAAAAGTAATGGGAGTTGATTAAAATAATCCTTATACTGTTTATATATCAAATTACTTACCCTGCAGCAACTTTCAAGCGACAGCTCGCGTAGCCAACTGAGCTGACTAATGATCAGCTGCATCACATCATCTGTGACTCCATTGACACAATTATTTAAGTGCAGCGAACGCAAGGCACGCAGATTTCTGGCTATCGCTTTGATAGCCTCTTCACAGATTGTCAGGTATGATACGTTAAGTTCGAGGAGCACAGTATTCTCCTCCCGTGCCACGCCCTCCATAATGCCGGGACTGCTTATGCCATCACAATTCGAAATGTCCAAGTGTTGCAAACATGATAAATTCCTCAAGTGAATAGCACCCATGTTTGTAACGCCAGCACAAGCGTTTATCTTCAAGCTCTTTAGCTGGGGATTTGTGCCTGCAATGGTCTCCAAGCAGTCATCGTTGAGACACACAGTTCCCGACAAATCCAGAACACTCAACTGCGATTGTGTGGAGAGGAATCCCTTGATGGTTGCCACATTCAGCTGTCTGCAACCCGACAAATATAGACGCTCCAATTGCAGACCAGGCCGACCATTATCATCAGCTTGGCTGAGATCACATAATGCCATCAACGAATGTCCAATAATGGTATGACTAAAGTCGAGAACTCGCAGCTTCTTTCGCTGCTGGACGAGCACAGATAAAATGTATTTAAATGTCAAAACCGACTCACTGGGCGCACTTGGCTCGTTGGGATAGAATCGTCGATGGATTGCATTGTGAAATGATATTTGGCAGCCGGACATATTAATCAACTCGAGATTGGGCATAAGTGCAGTGAGGCGCACAAGTATTGCATCCGTGAGATAACGATTTTGTGATATTGTCAGCTCCCGTATGCCGGCCAAATGTGCTGATATTTCAGTCAAATCACATGAGTTTGCATCCAAAAAGGTAGCAGACATAAACAATGGTAAACATCGCGTGACTGAGAGCGATTGTAGATTTGGCAACATGCGTAGAATCCCATAGAACTGCTTGTCATTCAGGTCCACATTGTCCAAGTTCAATGAATGCGCCGACTGGCCAATAAACGCCATCAGTTTATGCACCTGTCCCAGGGTGACATCCTCAAACAGAAAGTGACGGAAGTTCCTTTCGCATTTCATCAAATCAATTGCAGGACTATGCTGATCCGAAAGGACACACTTGGTGAATCGCACCCGGGTCCGTTCAATAAACTCCGTCTGATATAATGCATTCCTCCATTGATGACAAGTGGAACCAGCTGCCAATAAATCAGTATAGCCCAAGTATTTGTATATGTGTAGAACAATCTGTGTGAATAAATCGTATATAGTAATTTATTGTCAGCTGACTTGTGAATCACGAGCCCACATAACTTACCTCTAACGGCAGTTCACCATAACTATAAAGGCAATAATCCAAGGACGACATTCTCCAGCTAATACAACTAACAATTCAAGTCCTTATTTAGTAGCAAACCAAATAGTACCCAAACTACCTCCTCCCACTAACTAACTAAACTATTAATCAGTGCCAACATTTTTGACGTAAAAATAGCTTTTTCTGGCTAAATCCGAAAAAGAGCTGAAACTGTGATGACAATTAGCTAAGTACTAACCAGATTTTTTTTAACTACAAAAATTTAAACTTCGCGCGTTAAATATACCAGAATTTCTGGTAATAAATACTAAGTCAGTAAAGAGAACGAGTGCGGGCACACTCTTAATGTATATTTATGCTAATTTCAAAAATAACTTTTAAATTAATTAATTATTTAATGAAAGATTTAAATTCGAAATTAGATAAAATTATGGAATATATTTTAGTGAAGGATTGAAGTTCGTCACCTCAAAGGGAGAGAAGTTACAAATTTGATTTAAAAAAAATATTTAAAAATGCAGTAAATTCTTACAAAAATTCAACAATTTTTAAAATTCTATCTACAATATTAATAAAAATGTATGTACAACTTGATTAAAATGGTACATTTAAGATCGGAAAACATGACAGGGTGGCAACCTTTGGGCAAAAACAGTGCTTCAGCAACAGTGCTGCCAAGTTCATAGGGGGAACAATAGTTGTTTCTGGCTAAAATCATCTGAATATGTTTTTGTGAGCACTGTAGCACAGTTTTACCAAAAATATTAAAAGAAAAACTTAGCTAAAAATATGTTTAAAATAACCAGATTCCCAGCTAATAGCAATTTTACAATTTTTCTAACAAGCGAACTCTGAAAATAGCCAGAAGTAGCTATAAAATAATTAGGCTGGCAACACTGCTTGTGTGACATCAGTTTCAGCTTTGCTGTCCATTTTTGTTTGCAGAAAAGTTTTTGCAAAAGTTTTTACCAATTAGCTAAAAAGCAAGACTAATTCGAAACGTATTTAAAACAACTAAATCGCAGTGCCCACCAAAATGGCAGATCCGAAATTTCAAAACCTACCCGGCATTGTAAGCAGTAAAACGATTGAACTCCAGTTGAAAGTTTTTACTAACGATTGTATGTATGTATGTATGTATAAATTGCAGGCTTATGACCAACCGGATGTGTATGAAACTCCAGATGACCCAGAGATCGATACGTCCGACTATTACGAGGAGGAGCCGGAGAACGATGCTATTGAGCGAATGCATATTTCACCAAGCGTCGCCCACAAACGCTTCAATAATGCAACTCTCGAAGGCAGCGTGGATTTCACGGATAGAATTGGACGCCGCTTGTGTCGTGGATACGATGTACGTGGTGGCGAATACGAACTGGTTGGCCAGGGGGAGAAGGAGACGCCGGTGCAGAAATGCCAACGCCTGCAAATTGAGATGAATGAACTGCTTAATGAAGTTGCTGCATTGCAAGTGGATCGCAAGATCGCCGATGAAGAGAAACAATCCTACGATGCTGTTGCTACCGTTATCAGCACAGCAAAGCGAGTGTTGGATACATTAAAGTTGGAACAGGTGCTGGGCAAGGAGCAAATGCCCAATGATAAGCAGGTCAAAGCGCTGGTAGCCCAAGTCGAAGAATTTAAGCAGTCCGGTGTCCTGACAGCCTTACCCACACCTGGTACAGATTTGGCGTCCACTGCTCGTGTTGCCAGCCTCGAGCAACGTTTACATCAATTGGAAAAGGCTGTTGGAGCACAGCCCGAAAAGCTAAGCCGCTTGACGGCAGTGACCAATACGACCAATGTACTCGAAGCTGTGAGGCATTTAAGCACCAAGGCAGCTTTACTGCAGCCGGATAAATTGGATGTTATTGAGCAGCGGCTTTCGTCTTTGGCCGGAAAAATGGATGCGGTCCAGGAGAAGTCCAGCGGCAGCCCTCAGGATGCGAAACGTGACCAAAAGATTTCCGAGCTCTATGATATTGCGAAACGCACCGAACCTGTTGTTGAGATTCTGCCACACGTGATCGAACGCATGCAAGCCCTGGAATCCTTACATAAATATGGTAAATACTTATATCCATCTTTTTGGCTCCCTAACTAATCAAGTACATTGTATATTGTTTTGCAGCAAACAATTTTGCAAAAATTATTGCAGAAATCGAACAAAAACAAGGCACTATTACCACCAGCTTGGTAAACAACAAGGAACTGCTTCATTCCGTACAGGAAACCTTTGCTCAAAACCTGGAAACAATTAACAACAAAGTGGCGAAGGTGGAGCAGCGAGTTACTGCCATTACAAGCGCTAAATAAGTTGTCGAGTATATTATAAATATCTAGCACACATACACGCATACTTAGAATTATAACAATAATACGTGAAAATATTTATTTTACTCAATAAAGCAAGAGCAGCAGAATTTAATTGCAATTGTCTTAATTGTAATTTATTTACTACGAAAACTCCCATATGATTGTGCAAAAACAGCTGTTTCCAGAGTGGCTACCAACAAATCGAATTTAAGTCCACTGCTGCCGACTTGGCTATTTTATAGATAGTTTTGGCCAAAGTTTGCTAAAAATATGAAAATTACTATAAAGAAAGTTGGCAGCACTGGCAACGGTACTTGCAAATAAAATACTTGTTTAAAAATTTTCTTAATTTTAAAGCTCGAATTTTTCAAACTTTTGAAGAATTTTCGTTTGAATTTTGTTTATTTTTTATATTTTTATTTAGAAATTAATTTGCAACTTCTCTCTTCGAGTGGAGGAAAACTTCAAACGTTTATTAAAATGAGCATCTTTATTAAAAAGATGAAAATTTTCAAAAATTTTCAAAAAGATCAGTTTTAAACAAAGGCACTGACATGCAAAATGATCTAGATCAGCTTTTAAAGTTGCCAGACGTTCAAATGAACTGTGCCTTTTTTACCAGATGGCAGCATCGGTTGAACTTCTTCAGAACGAATTAGAATTTTCAGTTCGTTCTTAAAAAAGATTGTTAAAATTCAGTCAATATATAATATTGTTGTAGCAATAATTAGATATTAATTGCGTGTAAGTGATAAGTAATAGCAATTTCAAGATGGCACACAATATTTCATGTAGCACAATTCGGCCACGACAAAGTTATTGCTACCGAAAAAAAGTGATGACGGGGCGCGCTCCAATTGGACGTGACACCAATTCAATTAAAATCCAGTACTCATAAGAACAACAAAAAGGCATATTGAAAACAACACGAAATATCCATTTCAGATTGCAGTCAAGACTCTCAAGATGAAAATCAAAGAGCTACAAAAGACTGTGAACATTGCCTGGTCGCCAGCGGAGCAGCAACAAATTTTATTGGCCGCCGGCACAGCAGCTCAGCAATTTGATTCGAATGCAAATGCAACATTGGAGATATATTCACCGAGTATTGGCGATGCCAGCTACGATTTGGAGCTGAAGGCAAGCGTGCCCAGCGATTTCAAGTGAGTTGAGCGGAAATTCAATTATTATACTATTTTAAACTAATGCACTTTTTACAGATTCCAGAAGGTTATTTGGAGTCCGCTTGGTGTGAATGGAACGCGTCCAAATGGCCTGATTGTGGGAGGATGCGAAGCGGGGCATATCAATGTGTATTCCGCAGCCAAGATGCTGGCCAATGAGGAGTCGCTTTTGGCACGCCAGGATAAGCATACTGGTGCCGTTACTGGCTTGGACTTTAACCCATTCCTAAACAATTTGCTGGCTTCGTGTGCCTCGGAGTCGGAGATTTACATTTGGGATCTTAACAACCCCGTCAGCCCACTGAATCCCGGTGCCAAAACGCAACCTCTCGAGGATGTTAAGAATGTGGCATGGAATCGGCAAGTGCAACACATCTTGGCATCTGTGTTCAGCACACGTTGTGTCATCTGGGATTTGCGCAAGAGCCAGCAGATCATCAAGCTGTCTGACACTCAGTCTCGCGTGAGATGGCACGCCATCGAATGGCATCCCGAGGTGGCGACTCAAGTCTGGTTGGCATCCGAGGACGATCAGGCGCCTGTTGTTCAGCTGTGGGACTTGCGATATGCCACCGCACCAGCAAAGACTTATCAGATTCACGATCGTGGAGTACTTGGCATGTCGTGGTGCTTGCAAGATACCGATCTGATGGTATCATGTGGCAAGGATAATCGCATCTATTGCTGGAACCCAAACACTAATATACCCGAAGGCGAAATCCTCTCGGAGGTGGCCACAACAGCGTCCTGGTATTCCGATGTTCAATTCTGCCCCCGCAATCCAGCACTTATTGCCAGCGCCAGTTTGGAGGGAGCTGTTTCCATTTACTCGCTCAATGGTGGCACACATCATTTGGTGCAAACATCGGAAAAGATTGCCGACTCCTTTCCGGGCATGGATCAATTTGCTCAAGCTCCTTTGCCACAGCAGGCTACTCAAGTTGTTTATCACGATTTGACGCATGCTCCCAAATGGATGAAACGCCCCTGTGGTGTGGCTTTTGGCGTAAGTACTCAAATAATACGCAATTTATAAATTTCTAATTCGAATCTCATCAACAGTTTGGCGGTAAACTAGTTAGTTTTAATGGCACATCTAAAACTATAAAGGTGGAACAGTTGACCACCGAGCCAGGATTAGTGGAGCGCGCTAATGCCTTGGAGCTGTCTTTGGCAGAAGCTAACTATGCCGATTATTGCCGTCAAAGGGCTGATAAATCAACGGATCAGCATGGACGATACATATGGTATTTCATCAAAGCGAACTTTGAACTGAATCCCAAAGAAGAAATGCTCAATCTCTTAGGTATGCGAGTGTTAATCTCTTAGCATAGAAAATATATTTCATTAAATATAATCCCTTAGGCTACAACAAAGATGATATTGATGGTAAATTTACAAAGTTCATTAAAGAGCCCGAAAGCAACTCGCAATCAGACGTGGATACACTTACGACCCGTATATCAACTCTTACACATGTGAGTTCAGTTTCAGTTTCCGCTCAGTTTTCTGTTCAGTTCTTATCTCTCTAAAAAGAAGAACAACATATGTTTCATTTTATGTTATCAATATTGAGCAATGCATTAGTTAGTTCATCTTTCGTTGTACTATATTTCTCTGATAACAATTTCTCATGCTTTCCAAACATTGGGGTGCTATGTTTTTCGAGTAGAGCGACTCTTCAGAGGTTGAATGCGATCAAAGCACTAATTCTAGCACCGATAATTCGGTAAGAAACCCGATTTAGAAAACCCATTTGCATTTGTATACTTGACTATCTGTCTAATTAAGTTCAAATAAATTGTACAAATTTTTATCAACTATATTTTTTTTGGTATTTAGCAAACTGCCGATAATAAAACCGCATTTGATGGCTCAACGATCGATCCGCAAAACCTAAACGACTATCCGACTGTTCCACGAATGCAGTTTAAGATTCCAAGTGGTGACCGTAAGTTGGAAAACCAATTGTTTTTTTTTTTAATTTATTTAGCACTTCTGCATCTACGCTTTGATTTTTAAAATTTCGGATCTTTTACATTTTTCTTTATTGATAATCATTATTTTTGAGTAATTTAATTATTTATAATTTAACTTTTAGTTTTATTTTAAGCGAAAAAATCATTTTTAATTTACATTTTTTTATCAAAACTAATAAGTAATTTAACTTTTGAGTTTCGTTTTGGACGAACAAATCATTTTTAACTTTAATTTTTTTTTAGCAAAACTAATGATAATTTTTTAATTTTATTATTTTGAGAACAGTGATTTAGGTCTCAGTTTTATTGAATTACTCAAAACTAATGATTATCGTTTAAGTAAAACGTAAAAAATTAAAATATAATCATTACTAAGTAAATTTTATAATATAACATATAAGAATTACAGTTCCTGACTATTATTATTATTATTATTTATTTTATTTGTGCGCTGTTAAATCTAGATAAAAAGTATGATCTAAATATAAATTGTATAAATTTTTTTAAACTTTTTTTTAATTTATTATTATTTTTTATTATATATATATTATTTATATTATTTTTAAATTGCATTTTATGTGATCATATAAGATATCTAATAATTAATTTGATTTTCTCTCTCTTTTAGACACTGACAGTTTAATTACGGAAGCCATACTCACGGGAAATACTGAGGCTGCCGTAGAGTTGTGCCTGGAGGCGCAGCGCATACCAGAGGCACTGATTATAGCTTCGACGGCGGGAATAGAGACTCTAACACGTACGCAAACTCGCTATTTGCTGCAGCAGAAAAACGAGCTGTCTAATGTCATCTCGGCCTTGGTATCACGAGATTGGCTTGACTTTGTCAATCGGTGCACGGTGGATTCCTGGAAGGAGGCACTGGTGGCTGCCCTCAAGCACAGCGAACGCAAGTTAGTGGACATCTGTGAGAGGCTGGGAGATCGCTTGTTGAACGAGTGTACCAAAAGCATTGAGTTTACTCGAAATGCCATGTTGTGCTACATCTGTGCTGGTAGCATCGATAAGCTAGTGAGTGCTTGGTATCAATTGAAGCAACTGGAGCAGCAGAATCAGAGCTATAAGCTCAACACACAGGAGTTGCAGGAACTGGCCGAGGTGGTAATGCTACTGACCAAGTCCCTGGAACAGCAAGGCATTGCTGTAGACTTGGCTGGACGTTTTGCGGGCTTTATATCCGAGTATAGTGGACTTCTTGCATCACAGGGTGCACTGACAGCTGCTCTTCAGTACATTACCACCTTGAGCAAGGCCAATGCGGAAAGTGATGATCTGAATCAACTACGTGAACGCATAAGCAACGCCGTCAATGTGGATCATGTACAGCCGTCTGCGGCAGCTGCTACTCCAATGAACTATTTGCGGCATCAGGAGCCGCGTGGTTCCTTTTCAAAGCCGGCAAATCCCTTGATGTTTGGACAGCCGCAGAATCAATATAATGCGCCGACAAATGGCGGCTGGCAACAACAGCAAGCAGCAGCACCTCCATCTGTGCCTTTGGCGGCAGCTCCATTCCAGGCCGCTCAGCCACCTCCGCAAATATACAATCCTCCACAGATGAAAGCTGAACCACTGTCACATCCGCCACGACCCTCGAGCAATGCAAGCTCCTCGGGTGGTCCTCCAGCTGCAGCTGCTGCGACTGGTGGATCTGGCCTGCATTCGCGGTCGAAATACGTCTTGGATCCTTCAGTAGCAGCACCGACCAGTGCATATGGCATGCCATACAATCCAGTTCCAGCCCCGGCTGCTGTTCCCTTCCCCGGCGCAGTGGCTCCTGTCTCACAGGCTGCCAGTGTGCCGCAGTCGTACAGCAGTAACTCATTCAATACCAATCCCTTATCGGCGGCTCAGCAATTTAACCCAACTCAATTTATCGGAACTTCACAAAACAATTATATACCCGGTGTGGCACCAATTGAAACAATGCCTGTAGCTGCTCCACAGGCATCGCTGGTGCAGAACATGCAGCGTAATCCGACACCACCACCTGGCTGGAACGATCCACCAGCTCTAAAGTCCTCTCGAGTGGTAAGACTTGCTTAACTTTCCATTTCCTGCAAGAATCTTGTTATATTATGTGGTATATTCATTTAGCCGAAACCAAGGCCTTCGGTGGAGTCCAGTGCAGCACCAATATTACATCCTTTGTACGGCGTTGATCCGAATCAAAATCAAAACAGCTATATGGATCCCAATCAATATCAGGTGAACATTGCATTAATATACTCTGTATATTTTAGACTTCACGTATTGATATATGTATTTAAACTTTTGTTGTAGAATGCCCCACCGCCGGGTAACAGTGGTTTCTATAATCCTGTGGCCAATAACAATCCGCAGGCATTTCCACCACAACAACAGCAACAACAACCACAACAAATGAATTTCCAAGCATCGGCGGTGCCAAATCCACAACATCAGCAATACTGGCCGGGTCAGCAACAACAGCAATCCTTTGGATATACCGAACAGCCGGCACCCATTCAAGAGCAGCGGCAACCGGAGCCACCAAAGGAGAAACCTCCACTTCCAGAGGAATACATTTATTTGCAAACGGTGCTCGAGGAGCTGAAAAATCAATGTTTAAGCGCAACTAATGATCCGGTATGTCATTTTTGTATTTACCATGATATTTTGATCTCTAATAAGTAACAACTTTTATAGCGCACCAAACGGAAATTTGTGGATGTGGTTAAACGCTTGGAAAATCTCTATGATTGTTTGCGCGATGGCAGGGTATGTTCATACTAACTGAGTGTACTGTCCAGATTAAGTAATCTTTATCATTCCCTCGACAGCTCACGGCAACAACGGTGCAGCATCTTAATCAAATAGTGCAGTACATTCAAATAGCCGACTACGCCAATGCCCTTGAAGTGCACACACGCATTGCTTTTGGCACGGACTTTGCTCAATGCGCTGGCTTCATGCAAGGCTTAAAGGTCCTGCTACAATCCGCATCGGAGCTGCAATTAGTTTTGCGTTAAGATTTAGTTTTCAAGGGAAAACGGAGAATCCCCGTAATGTGTTGCCCATTAAAAGTTTATACAAAATATTGTGTGTCTTAATCAAAATTGCGTTTCAGTTTGTTTAATATTTGTGTGTATGATGTACTCTTTCAATTTTTGTTAATGCAGCTTAATATTAAAGGTAATCCATGTATTGAAAAATATGTATTTTAAAACAATTAGCGAAACATATACTTAATTACATTTGTATTCCTAAATTAACTTTGGCTGATTACGTATATTATCCAAATCGAGCATTGGCTGGTGGCCTTGTGGAGATGGCGACACAGGAGATTCCGACTGTTGCAACTTGTGCAATTTCATCATATCCGCATGATGATCATAAGGCAATCGTTGTTCCGGTAGCAAGCGATATTTTTTCAGATACACATAGGAAGCATTTGATATATTGCTCGGACTTTGATGGAAATTATCTATTTGACGGAGTGGAGTTGTATTGGAACCGGTGCTAGCAGCGACATCGTTAACTGTCGCCGGCGACAGACGCAAGTCGTCCATTAGTTCGTTAATTTGCTTTTGTGGTAGATATTTCCGTGCCAGTTCATTCATTACTAAACTCTTTTCCGTGCTTGGCTTTGGTAAAACGGTGGCAATCGCAGGACTTTTGGTTGCTGGCGATTGCATTGCAGCTGGCTGTTTGCCCTGCGGAGTAGTGCACCGGTATCCAGTGGATTGTGCCATTGGCGGTGCTGCACGTGGTGATTGAAATTGAGGAAGTGCTCTGGCTGGTACTACCTCATACGGCGTAGATCGTTCATCCTCTTCCACTATGTAATCGTGGACTATCGGCGTAGTCCGCTTAACCGCAGGATTACCTAAAAGAATTGTGGACAGATTAAGGGGTATTTTTCATAATCCGGTTCTGACATTTACTCACTTTTCGCAGTTACAATCTCGCACTGGGATAAAGTCTCTTTGAAAGTCTTTGAGCTCATGTGTTGCTGTTGAACCAGAGATTCACACAGGCGTCTCAGTTGTTGCTGTTCCTGGCGCATAATCTCCAGTTGAGTTAAGATCTCCCGCAAGTCGTTTTTATCCGCCAAATGGCCTAATGCATTAGAAATGGACTCTCTTCTAGAGGATGAAGTATCCGGATCTGTTTGGGTGCCTGCACAAATCGTGAGCACATCAGTTGTGCCTCCAGTTGGGCGAGTGTGGTTATGGGATTGCGGTTGAGGATTCGACACTATAACGTCTGTGGCATATGTTTCTCGTGCATAAGTAGACGGCACATTCATCGCATAACCCATATTTGTATTAACATTCAATGGTTGCGCCGACGATGTGCGATCTACATCAAAGGCGCGACTCCGTGGAAGATAATTATACTCATTGCAACCCGAAGCTGTGTTGATTCCTGCAGATGAAGAGACCGGCGGAGATGCTGGACCCAGTTCAGTTGCTAACACTGGTGAGAAGTTAACCCTTGGCAATATCTGTTTCTTCCAGGACGCAAAACTGCCTGCAGGACGTTGGACCGACGCTAACTGTTGTTGTTGCTGCTGATTCTGTTGTTGTTGTTGTTGTTGTTGCAGCTGCTGCGGCGGTTGACCAAACAATATTGAAACTTCCGGTACGGTTGGTTTGACAATCTCGTCACTATGTCCTAGTGGAACTGGCGCACAGGGTCGTGGAGCTGCCCTTGGCAACATATCTTCAGTTTCTGGCACAAACATCTTCACTTGTATCGTTTAAATTGAAATCGAGCGCTACTCAAAAATACACAACGCCTGCGTGCAAAGCTGCTTTTACTAGGGTTGCAAAGTAATATGAAATTTATGAATCGAACATCTACAAAATTTACTGTAGCCCTAACAGCTGACACAAAGCTGTGTCATAGAGAAAGAAGTGATCAGAAAAATACAAAGCGGCTGCAAATTTATAAAAAAAAATAATGCCCGTTTTGGAAAACATTGAAGCCATGACAGTAAACACACCAACCGCGCCTCCAACGGAAGCAGACGACCCACAACAGGCTCAACCAACTCGTGAAATAACCCAAACGGATCATCTTAATAAACGCCTGTTGAAATCACTGTTGGACTCCATGAAAATGGCAACGGAGGCCCAAGATCAAGATAAACCAAGTAAAACCGAGTCTGGCGAAAGTGATTTTGACGATTAATGTTTTTGTATTTACATTATAAATCAAAGTTTTGGTCATGTGGTTTACTTTCTACTAATAAAAACTAATTGTTATTAATTTCAACAATGCCTTTCAAATACGACGACGCTTGTTGCTCTGCATCGGCGGAGGTGTGGTTGAGGGACTAATAGATTCATTCGACATGGAACCACGCGTACGTTTTGCAGGTCGTTTCGGCAAATCCAACACTTTGGCTGATGCCTTTTTATCGCCCTCCTTCCCTGCGTTTGCATGTACCACAGCAAACTTGGATCCTGGAAAGCCAAAATCAGGATATTCTTTTATTACATAGGAATTTTGGGAATAAAATACTTTACCTTTACTGCTACTTTCTGTTGAGGCAGCAACAGCTGATGTGGCCCCTGGAGGCTGTGTTTCGGAAGTGTCTTCGCCAACGTTAGTCGCAATAGTCTTCTTGCTTACGAACGACCCGTAATCCTGTTCAGGCAAACTAAACTCTCTCTCCTCATTCGGAAATGGTAAGCACTCCAGATTGTCCAGTTCCTTTAACTTATACATTGTGCCCAAGTGTCTCCAGATCAAATCACTGGACATCTCCCGGTTTAACGATTTCGAAAGGCGTTCCGAAATGCAGGACATGTAGAAATGTTTGTTTATGCCTACGGGACGCAAGCCTTCCATAGCATGGAAGAGCTGCAGCTCCTCCTCCGCAGACCATTCGTCCTTAGCCATTATTTCACCAATAAATGTTGTTGTGGGTAGGCGTAGGGCTGCACAAACATCGATGGCAACATCGATACTATCGATGTTGTAAAAATTGTTCGATGTATCATACTGTGAGTTATTTTGAAAAAATTATTTATTTTGTTGTATAAATGCACTTATTATTATTATTTTAATTATAAAAAATAAATGACACTAACTAGCATAAAACAGTTGGTTAAAATTAACTTTTTAAATAAAAACATCGAAATCATCGATGTTGTTTGATCTCCCGAGCCGGTTACAACATGGTGGCAGCCTTGAATTGCAGGAAGAGTTGATCCAGGGCTGCACACATACAAAAACATTATCGATAACATTATCGATTTAAATTCGCTGCGCAGCCAACTTCACGTTTCATTGGATTTGGGTGTGTATCTTTTTGTGCAAGCCAAAAGTGAGCTTGGACGGATTTTTTCTACAATATTCAATATAAATTAATATAAAGCTGGTAAATAATTGCTATTAACGTTATTAAAATGTAGTTGTGCTTGTGTGTGTGTCCAAATTAAGCGAATAGTTAGTGTATTCTAGTCAGCATACTAGAGGTGAATGTATGTATGTATATATGTAGGCACGTTTGTATGTATGTGTATCGTCTTGACTATAATTTCTGCACAAACGCAACAAAATCAATTGGGAATTGCCAAACCCTTAATTACATTTTTCCTTAGTCTTCTTCAAATGTGAAACCTTTCAATTGCTGAATACTAAAGTGCATTACTACATTTTCTCTGTGGTTAATGATTAAACAGCAATGAATTAACATGACAAGAATTTAATATTTAGTTTTAATGGTGTGAGTAGTATTTACACATGTACATTATACACACACACACACATGAATGCAGGCGTATTTGCATACATACATACTTATACTATATGTGAATATGGATTCTCTGCCAAAAGTGATATATATTAATTACTATCCTATCATAATCTCAATCTTATCCTAATCTCAAAATTTCTTTTCAAGCTATAACTTTCGTTGTGTGTATTTTATGTGGTTTTTTCAATGTCGTGCCTTCTGTTCGTGCTAAAAACACGAGTGAATCATAAAAGTTAAAAATATTTTTAAAAAATGATTTGGTTGCTATGTCTCCTGATTTTGTTTTTTACTACATTTACAGTGCCCTAATCAGATTCATCCAAAAAAAAACAACACCACCTTGAGAATATAAAAAGAGAAAATTTATAAAAGAAAAAGAAAGCACACAATCACCTCTACTTAATCTTGTATTTACATATATTGTATCTGAGTATCTGAGTACAGAGAACATTTTCAACCATAGGGTTATCCGAGACAGCCGTAATGGACGTAATGTCATCATCCCTACAACAGCAGCGCATCGTCGTCGAGCAGCTGCGTCGCGAGGCGGCCATCGATCGTCAGACGGTGTCGGAATCGTCCGCCAAAATGATGAAATATATCACGGAGCACGAGCAGGAGGATTACCTATGGACTGGCTTCACCAGTCAAAAGGTAAATCCCTTCCGTGAGAAATCCTCGTGCACTGCTCTATAAGCAGTTTATGATTTTTTTCGTTACTAAGTTTCGTTCTTAAATAGCACACAATTGAAAATATAACAAAATACAATAATAATAAAAGAAAACAATTTTAACAATAACAACAAGAGAACAAGACACCACCAGCAGCAGAATACAAAAACAAAAAACAAATACAAAAGTTTAAAGCAATATTATTAATTGATTGTAAAAAGCCTTAAGTTTACCAAAGAGTAGAGGGCTAATTAAAATATATTTAAAAAAATATATATATTTATGGTAATTGATAAACGACGAGAAAAGTAAAGAAAAGAATCCGTACACAAATGTTTAAATTTGGAATTCTTAACAACATTTTGGCATTTATCGGAGAATATCACCAACTTTGTTTGCAATTAGTATAGCATTCAGTGTAAACGAATAACCCAACTTGAAGGACAATTAATGTGCGGACTATAGCAACAACTACCTATGAACTACATATATCTACTATATATATATCTATATATATCAATCTAAAATATATTTATTAAAGTACACAGTAAACACGAATAAAAACCAAAAAGAAACCCAAACACATTTTTTGCCTACTTATTTCAAGATTAATCCAAGTTCGAAGTTGTTAACATACTTAATATATATATGAATATATAAAGTATATATTTATTAATCCCAAACTAAATGGGCCAAAACTATATATGATTACTTTAAAAAAAAGCTTTAAATTCAGGCTTGAAATATGACAGCAACAAAACAAGCTAGTTAAACCTTAGTGCGTTTATTATTCAAGTTTTTTCTTAGCAAAATATTAAATCTCGTTGCAGTAACGCAACAATCATATAAAATGCAAAAATATATCTATATCTAGTGTAGTTTTATTTTGCCATTTTATTAATTCATAACTCAAAAATCAACCAATATTTATTATGCAATGACACTTAATTGTTGAACGATAATTTATTTTATAAATTTAGATCTCCATGAAACAACATATATGAATACGAAAATTGTTTATTCTTCAAGAAAATTGTTGAAAGAATGCGTGATTCTGTGGCTGCACATTAATTCCAATTAAATTTAATCAAATCATTAATCAATGTATCTATCTCAAAAATCAAACAATGTCGATAGTTCAAATCGAATTATCATCATGACAGACACAATATTAAATGATTTGTCCGTGGTTGAGGCCTATATTTTTGTAAGACAAAGCAAAATGTTATTGCATGAGTGGCAAAGTAAATATATATTAAAGCTGAGTTATTTTTTTACACTCTAATAATGGTAATGGGCATATTTGTATGGTATTGGAGTGAAAGAAAACGGTTCTCCCACAAGAGAAGCATCGTGATTTCATATTCATTATACCATTTTCAATCACATTTCATCAGGAACAATACTATCTATGATTAATCAATTTGACTTGTCGACATTGTAAGTGAATACATATGTGAAATAAATGTTTGATCGGTTCTTCCATTGTTGCATTTAATAATTCGCATTCAAATCGGCGATTAATTCTCTAAATTATTAATATTAACTAAGAATCACGCGTTTTTAACTCAACTACTTTTTTTTAACCAATTCCAAGCAGATTTTGAACTCTGTTCTGCTGTCGTGAGCATTCAGCAGAAAATTGTTCAAAATTTCAAATTCTCAATTTTAAATAGAGTTGATATTCTTTAAAATTGGCTATTAAAACCAAAACTGCAGTTGGTTTATTAGCTATTTAGGCATATTTATATCTGTAATAATTTTCGATTTATTGTATGTTTCATTTTAAGATCTTGATAAAGTTTCTTATTTTCGAAAAAAACGAAAAGTCATTTGTTCCTCATTTTAAAGTATAAAGTTTGCTGATAAGCAATTGGACTATCCACTGGAGCACGGATAGTTCCAATTGTTTTTATCGACCAACTTGATATCGAAATATTCGTATTTACTACTGCAATAATACAACTAAAGGTTACACGAAATAATGGAAATTTATAATGCACGAAATATCATAAAAAAATATGAGAAAACACTTTAAAAACTTTATTAACTTCAATTTGAAAACGACAACGATATCGTATTTTATTCGAAAAAAAATATTGAAATGTATCTGCGCATACGCATTTGAAATATGTTATGTACTCCAAAATGAACATAATAATCGTTTGCTTGAATTCCAAAAAAAAATAAAAAGCTTAGATGAGTTATCTAGCGGAGACAAAAAAAAAAAAACTATTTTGACTTTTATTTACTGGAGAATAGAGGCTCAAAAAATTGATGGACAACAGTCGAGCACTCTCGACAATAGGATACCCTAAACCCAGGTACTCTGTACTGAAACTTAATTTTCGACAGATTGTTCCTATGGCAGCTATATGATATAGGAAATTGATCTGAACCAAATTTGGCCAGGATATATAACACCAACTTAAATGCATATTATGTCAGTTCAGTTAAGATATCTCAAAAAACTGAAAACTTTTTCATACTAAAACTGGATTTTCGAATGAGCGTCTCTATGGCGGCTATATGATATAGTGGTCCGATTTGAACAAAATTTGGTCAGGATGTATAATACCAGCCCCCCTGTCTCAGATTGGTCGAGATATTTAAAAAAAAAACCAAGAAGTTTTTCATAATAAAACTTCATTTTCGATCTATTTATCCTATGACAGCTAATGACAGTCCGATCCAAAAATAAAATCAAGCTTAATCTGCGTATAGTATCCACGAACCTACATACCATGTTTAAAGTCTTTAGCCCTCATGGTATCTGAGATCGACGTGTTCAAGCAGACGGACAGACGGCTGTTGATCAACAATATATATCCTACATTCTACCAAAAATATACGCTTTTTTTGGCCCATTTTGAATGGACTCAGGGTATAAAAAGGTTGCAAGACCTCGAAATTCCCGATTAATATCAAACAGTCGTCCTAAGTTTTTATATATTTTTTTAGTTTATTAATACAAGAAGCTGTGTATGGGTGAGTGTTGGTGTGTATGTGTGTTGTTAATGAAATTTGAAATTTCTGTGTACGACTCGCATATGAAAATACATATAAAGATTTCTTCGCCTGGTGTACTAGAATTATTAAGTTATACATTTTAGTTTGTGTTTATTCTTTTGTTTAGTAAATGCTGGAAAGTTTAACTCTCATCATCACTGCCAGCTGCCTGTCGTGGCTTTGGTCCGCCGGCACGCTTAGCCATGATGATTTGATCCACCTTCAAGATAGTTGCGGCTACGCCGACAGCATATTTGAGACCCCAGAATTTGGCTTGATATAGATCATAGATTTTCGCTTCAGTTACATCGATGGTCGATGCCTTCTCCGCTTCAATGTCATAGCCAATATTCTTGCCCTTTTCGGAGTTGTGGGCCAGATACATTTGATTGACAATATCGGTGGCATTGGCGCCAGTGTTTTCGGCCAAAGCCTTGGGGAACACTTCAAGAGCATTGGCGAACTTGCGCACTGCATACTGCTCCAGTCCGGGCAAGGTGTCAGCATATGCCGACAGCTGTGTGGCCAACTCGATCTCAACAGCTCCCGCTCCTGGCAAATAGCGACCGTCACGAGTCAGACACTTGAAGTTATTGACGCCATCATCTACGGCACGTTCAATGTCATCCATGAAATTGTCTGTGGCGCCACGGATAACAATGGTTGCGATCCGTGAGTCCTTGCCTTCGTTTCTGCAAAATGCAAGGCAAGTGTTTAATGGGTTTGACAAGGTAAACCGTAAGAAGCTGTACTCACCTGAAGGCCACAATGGCGGTATCACCCAGTTCCTCAATGCAGACCTTGTCACAGTAACCCAACTCCTCCTGGCTGGGCGTTGTGATGCGTGGCAACACTGTGGCGTTTACGGAGCGACTCAAACGGCGCAAATCGAACTTGGAGTTCAAACGGACCGCCATCAAGCCATATTTGTTCAGATAATGCAGAGCCATGTCACCCACTTTGCCACCAGAAACAACAACTTTCACGCCGGTATCGGCAATGGCTTTGATTTGTGCCTCCAACAGGCTCTCTTCGCCGGAGGAGAAGTTCATCAGCTCATCTGCGGACTTGATCAGTACGGTGCCCTTGGTTTCCGTCTGGATGATGTCGACCGGGCATGAGAAGATGACAACCTTTGCCTTTTCGGCGTGTGTCACATCGCCCTCAACGAAGCGCTTGAAAACCATGCCGCGGACGACTTCGGATTTGGCCAAACCACTGCCCAGAATCTTGCAGATGCGAATGTTGTCCACATTGAAGGTACCCTCATCAGGCAATATGGAGACACAGGCCTTGCTCACCAGATCATTGAGGAAATCCTCCTGACCATACTGCTTGGACATAATGGCTGTGCGCAGCACTTCCTTAACCTTATTGACATCGCGATAATCCTCGACCTTGTGACACACCAGCTTGGGCAGAATCTCCAGAGCCTTCGACAGGGCCTTCTCATAGCCATCGGCGATCTCGGACGTGGTGATGCCCAAGCGTAGCAGCTCCTCGGCCGACTCGAGCAGAGCACCGGCAAAGATGACCACGAAATTGGTGCCATCACCGACCTCGGCGTCCTGCATTTGACTGGCCATCACAATGAGCTTGGCAGCCGGATGCTCCACATCCAGTTCACGCATTATGGTGCCAGCATCGCTAGTCACAAACTGCTTCTCAATGTGATTAATAATCATCTTGTTCATGCCATTTGGTCCGTAGGCCGAACGCATTGTCTGTGCAAACTCCTTGCAGGCGCTGATATTGCGATACACTGCCTCCTCCAGGCCACTATACATCTGCAAAATGCGAAAATCATTGAATCAGACCAAGTTTTAAAAACATCTGCGAATGCGACTGCGATGACTAATCACGCGCTTCTTGGACGCACCGCCTGTTTTTCATCAAATTTTAATGAAAGCGGTGACAGGCATATGTAAATATATATAATTTATACGTATTGCACTTACACGGGCGCCATCCTTCAACATCTGCGCCATTCCTGGTGCCTTTGGTACAGATAAAGCCATTTTTACGCGCAGATATTTAACAAAAACGAAGAGCAGTTAAAGCAAGTCAATCAGTCGGTGAAACACTTAACCTCAATGTACGAATTTTCTGGATTGCACACTGGTTCTAAACCAAAATACTGTTTTTATATACTAGAAAATACTGAAAATAGTAATTTATACGCAAAAATCAACGCACTTTAAAATCCCACAAAATAAAAAATACAGGTTTTATTAGTTTCGTTTACAAAAATGATCACAAAACTGGAAAATGATAATTTTCAATTCGAAATTAGTTAAAAAAAAATAAAATTAGTTAAAATAACTAAAAAAAATTTGTATTAATGCATTTTGGAAATTTTGGTATTAAATCCGCGAACCAAGCCTGCCAGCCCGTTTTTTGTTGCTGCATGACTATTAAGACAAGTTGGCTGCTTTGCATGTAAGACAGCTAGTTCTGATTAGAGTTGACATTTCCAGTTCATTTTGCTGAATAAGTTCAGTCGAACATTTTTAAGCCGTTAACTAGTTCGTTTTTAGTTGGCGGCATGTCGCTAAATTTATATTTAGGTCTTGCAACTATTAAAAAACCATAACTTTGCAATGAATTAATAATTTTGAGAATATTCAAAATTACATAAAATTAAGGTAAGCATTTTAACGAATGTTTGAGGCTTTTCATCCCAAGGGAAGAGAAGTTACAAGTTTAATTCTAAAAAAATATTTCAAAATGGAGAAAATACCAACAAAAATTCTACAGTAATTTATGAAATTCTAGTTTCAATATTAAAAAAATTCTGTTGCTTTTAAGCGATGTGAACAGATTTAAACTGTTTTTTGATGGTGAGATGTGTAAGTTTTTAATATTTTTTTAATTTAATTTAATTTCTTATGTTATATTTATATGCTAGAGTAAATGGGCTAAAAAGTTAAAACTATATAAAGCGATTTAAATTTAAACTGATAATGGATATGGTTCTTAAATGACTGAATGAACAAGTTCACTCGCTCAATTCAATGACCCGCTCATTTGAACTTCAACAGAACGAAACGACACAAATCATATTTTTAAAGCGATGTCGGTGGCCAAGAAGCACGTGTTGGGATTCTCATCGAATGGTGGGAAACTGTTTGCTGTTATTGATGAACAGGGAGTATTACGAATATGGGACACCGAGACGAATGCGCTGAAGCAAGAATTCACGCCGGGCATACTGGTATCCGGCTCCTGTACGGCGCTCACGTGGGTTACATTGGGCGCGGAGCGTCCAAAGAAGTCGCGTAAATCTCAACAGAGTCAACAGATTTCAACAGCCTCCGAGAAACTTTATATAGCCCTGGGAACACAAAAGGGCAAGGTCCTTCTCTACTCATTAGCAACAGGAAGTGTGAGTAGTAATTGAAACTATATGGGGATCAAAACATTGAAGGCTCTTTTGTTTGTAGATTGAACGTACACTGAGTGGTGATAGCCACAATGGAGCCGTCACATCAATCACCTATGACAACGACGGACATCTGTATACTGTGGGCGCAGATAGTCGAGCACTTGCTTGGTCCTTGGCGGAGGAGCGCTGCACTGGCGAGTGGTCAGTTGGTCCAGAGAAGCCCTTGAATATCGCCTACTTGCCCAAGAGCCGTACACTGGCGGTTGCCTCGCGACAAATAAAGATCTATGATGTTGACACCAAAGAGCTGGTGGAAACATGCACTGGACACTCGGGTGAAGTCAATGCCATTGGCAGTTTTACATGTAGCAACAATGTGGAATACGTTATAACCACGGCAAAAATGGAGCGCATCATCTCCTTCTGGAAGATCAACAAAAAGGGCAGAAACAAGGCATCCACCTGCACACTTCTGATGGAGGATGTGGCCCACAGTTTGGCGTGCGAGGTGCGCGAGGACGGAGATTTGCGTGTGGCCAGTGTGACCCGTAATGGCAATATTCACATCTACCTACTTAATGTGGATAGGTAACTGCACATGGATCTACTTCTCTAAGCTTCCATAAACTATATATATATTTATATTTTGCAGTTTGTCTGCTGAGAAATATATAAAGCCAAAGGTTTCGCTGCAAATCGCTTCGGATGGCGCTGATACCGTTGAACCCATCTATGCACTGGCTGCCCACTTTGTCCACGATGCACTGCGGCCTCATGAAATACTATTTGGCTATGGCAGTCGTAGTTTGTTGCAGTTTGAAAGATACTCTCCCAATTATGGCGAAAAACTAAATGTAATCGTACGCACGGATCCCAAAAAGTTATACACAAAGAAGCATCGTGCCGATCAGAGCGGATCAGCAGAGGCACTTAAGATGAAAACGCCAGTGGTGAAGAAAAAGGAAGTAGAGTACAATAGTGCCTTGCCCATTTCCAAAAAGAAAATACAAAACGATGTGCCCATGGAAGCTCGCCTAGAGAACTTATCCATCCAGGCCACCAAACTGACCGATGGCAAGCTGCAAAGCCAAAGTAAGACTCAGCTCTTGATGCAGGCGTTGCACAGCCAGGATCAAACGTAAGTGCCTTACTAGAAAATCAGGAAGCATTTAATCAAATCAGAACAGATAAAACTGATAATTGTGAAAATTACAGATGTAATATGATTGAAAAATCATAAATTTTTCTAAATTAATTTTAACTATTATTGATTTAAATTCAAGTTAAATTCAAGTACTTTCTTATTTTGAAAAGTTCTAAAATTCCAATACAATTTTTATTGTTGATTTTATTATAACCATTTCAAATTAAATTTAAATTATCTGTTGAGCCGCTAATAATTTTTATTAAAAAAAAAAACTATAATTGTTATGTTAATGTATTATACTACATATTATCTTTTATAGCATGCTGAAAGCCGTTTTGGGAACCAATGATAAGAAAACTATACAGATAACTCTGGAACGACTACCACTCGAGTATGTAAATCCTTTGGTGACCGAACTGTCGGTGCTAATGCAAGGAAAGGCAGCCAAGTGAGTAGAGTAACTTTTCGAATTTTAAAGAAATATTTTCTTATACACATTTTCTGAAATTGTAGTGTTCTTTGTGCATTGAGTTGGCTGCAAGTCTTGACTACAACACGCACAAGTGTCCTGATGTCCGATGATAAAAATGATCTTCGCAACAAGCTGGGAATCTGTCTTGGAATTGCAGAACAACGATTGCTTTGCATCACAGAAGCGCTGCAGTAAGTTATTGAACAGGATTTAATTTAAAACATTTAAATTATAGGAGAAATTTGCCACTTGAGAGCTATCTTATTTCTTGAGCGTCACGTTTTCATTGGACTTGGCGATTTCTTTGGGATTGGCAATCGTACCATGACGAGATTCGCAAATTTCAGCAAAGAAACTCAGTTTTGTGTGCAGTATAGTATCAATGTAGAACCTTTGAAATGTATTTGAGGTCATCGCACGGGATCCCAGTGCATAATACAGTGTGCGGTATCCTTCGAACCGGTACGTGACCATCACAGGATAATACGATTGCAATATACTTGAAACCGTGATAACAAAACGCACCTTGGCAACGGCCAAAGGATTAGGACAACGTGGCGTGGGACGGGAAAAGTTTGCATCAATAAAATATATGGTTCCCTTTAATGGAACATCATGACGCGTTGTGTTAGTAAGGACGACACATTTCGTATCCGGTGATAATTGCCATTGGGTTATATAATCACGAATCAATGAAATCATATTACTATAATCAAATTCTCCAATTGTTATCCAATTTCGGACAGTTTCGCTCGCCATTGATTGTTCACTTCTAACAAAGGTAGAGCCAAATAGATTCTGCGATTTTTGATTAGTAACGTAGCTTATATTTTCCGGATACTTGTAACAAAACAGTTGACGAGGATCTGATTGAATAATCATGATAGCTTCGCAAAGGGTTCCCTTTACCATGTCTAGAATGCATTCCAAGTCGGCGTCATCGCACAATGGCTTATTACAATTGGCAATTGATTCAGTTAAATAATCCGCATCTGGAATGGGTACGACTTTAAACGGCTGAAGAGGTGAAAAGATCGATTGATCCTTTTCCAAGTCAATTGACGATGGATCATCAGCGTCCATCGAGCGAGTTGAGTTTTTCTCCAGCACTGACATCATTCTCAGAATATTTCTTTTGCGCCACACAAATTTGGAAATACAAAATTTTTGTTAATATGTAAATTGTGAATACAATCTTGATGTTTAAATCATAGAGATTTCAAAGGTTTTTATATAATTGTAATTTAATAATTTCAGGGTCTCTGGACGGGTTAATTTAATTATAAATCATATGAAACGTAATGCGAGCAACCATTTAAACGACAAAAATGTTCTAGTCGTTGAGGAGGATCCAGGTAAAAATAATATTATCATTACCATATAATGAAACACTTGTCAAGAATATGCATTTTCCATTCGATTAGATGATGTTAACACCGACCAGGTTGCCGAAAACGATTGGAGTGATCTGGAGGATGAAAATATTAATACAAATTTGGTATTGGATGATGATGAAATGGAGGCCGACGACGATGTGGCAGCCGATGAGGAGGATCTTATTATGACACAAGAATCATCGGACGATGAAGATGATAATGATGATGAAGATGAAGATGCGTCGGACACAGATGCTTCCGCTGGTTAATGTAAGCAGAATCATGTGCAAATAGTTATCTAAGTGAGGCAAATTAAAGAAAGAGAGATTCCGCTCCTGTGTCCATTAATAGAACAAGAGAAACATTTGTTTTGTTTTTTTTTTTAATTTTTATTTTTCAAATACATCTTTAATCTTTATGCGTTCTGCTTTTACGTTTTTCATTTTCATAAACTACATCCAACAACAACATATAATGTGTAATATTGTAACTACCGATAGTGAGATTATTGCCAATTTGCAAAACAAATGCTTTTACATCGAATATTCCAATATGCATAAATATAGTATGTAAGTATATGTATCTTCAAATTTTGTGCCATAAACAGAATTTAAGCAATATTGATTATAAATAAGTAGACGACCCAATTGAGCGAAGATGCCAATTTTGGTAACAATGTTTACTTCCAATTTGCTTTTATGAAATTAATCAGGCCATTTGTCGAGCTGTCATGTCCGGTGACCTCCTCGCAATGGTCGAGTTCTGGCTCAATGGCCTTGGCCAGTTGTTTACCCAGCTCAACGCCCCATTGGTCGAATGAGTTGATGTCCCAAATGATACCTTGTACAAATATTTTGTGCTCGTAGAGTGCTGTTAAATAGATAATGATTATTGATTAATTGTCAATGTGTGCTCAGATTGGAATTTATATTCACTTACCAATCAATGCACCCAAAGTGAAAGGTGAGACTTTTTTAACAACAATTGAGTTTGTCGGACGGTTACCAACAAATACCTTATGTGGCAGCAAGTTCTCCAGCTCATTGCCACAGACACCAGCCTTGGTGAGCTCAGCGTGTGCTTGCTCGGTGCTCTTGCCCATCATTAACGCTTCGGTTTGAGCCAGGAAGTTTGATAGCAAGATCTTATGATGTTTGCCACCGGCAATTGGATTATGAGTCTGTGCTGGCGCAATGAAATCGCATGGAATCAGACGCGTTCCCTGATGTATTAGCTGGTAGAAAGCGTGCTGGCCGTTTGTACCAGGCTCACCCCAAACAATTGGACCAGTGCTATAGGACACTTTCTTGCCAGATTTGCTCACAAATTTGCCATTACTCTCCATGTCACCCTGCTGGAAATATGCCGCAAATCGGTGCATATACTGATCGTATGGCAACAGAGCGTGCGTCTCGGCATTAAAGAAGTTGGAATACCAAACGCCAAGCATTGCCAGAATAACAGGTGCCTAAAGATATATATATTTTAATTAAATATACATATATATCATATGTATAGAGGCTTACATTTTGTTCCAATGGTGCGGATTTGAAATGATTATCCATAAAATGGGCGCCATCGAGCAGCTGTTCAAAGTTCTCGAATCCAATCGACAGGCAAATGGATAGACCAATAGCCGACCACAAGGAGTAGCGTCCACCCACCCAATCCCAGAAGCCAAACATGTTGGCACTGTCGATACCAAACGCGGTTACCTTTTCCTTGTTGGTTGACAGAGCCACAAAATGTTTGGCGACAGCGTCCTCCTAGAAATAATCAAAATAGATCATTTAAAAAACAATTTCAAATATATAAATTGTTGCACTCACATCCTTGGTATGCTCCAATAGCCAAGACTTGGCCGATGTGGCATTCGTGATGGTTTCCTGAGTTGTAAACGTCTTCGAGGCAATGATGAACAATGTGGTCTCATAGTCGACCTTCTTGAGAACCTCAGCCATGTGGGTGCCATCGATATTTGACACGAAATGTGAATGCAAGCCTTTGCCGTAGGGTTTCAGAGCTTCGGTGACCATAAGTGGTCCCAAATCGGAGCCACCAATGCCAATGTTGACTACATCGGTGATTTGTTTGCCAGTACAACCGCGCCAGACACCAGAGATGACCTTGTTGGTGAACTCCTTCATGTGCGTTAGCTCGGCACGCACATCCTGCATCACATCGTGACCATCAAGCACCACCGGATCCTGGCTACGATTACGCAATGCCGTATGCAGGACAGCACGATTCTCCGTAATGTTGATGTGCTGGCCACAGAACATGGCATCACGGGCCACCTCCACACGACGAGATTTGGCCAATTCCAAGAGCATCGGCCAGACATCATCATTGATGCGATTCTTTGAGTAGTCCAACAGAATTTCACCATCGTTGGGCGTTCCCAGGCGCAAGCTGTCAAATAAATTGATTATTGCAATTGGAAGAAATCAATTTGTTTGACCTTAAGCATTAACTATTAATTGTCATTAGATACCGAGCTGAACAAACCGAAAAGGTCGTTGCTTTGACCTTACGCAAGGACAAAGACTGTCAGATAACTTTCAACATAAAAAGAAAAACCAAAACTTTTTTAATCCTAACATATTTTCACTAATCATTGTAATAACAAAATAAATTTCGAAATTCTTTGCTATCCATTCTAAAGACACTTTCGTTCTCGTAATAAAAATAAATGCTATAAATATTTAAGTTTTCGATTTACCGGTTCAATTTGCTTCGTAGTCTACGTCACTGATATATGCATGTGTGTGAGTGTGTGTATTTAATTGAAAGTATCTTTCAACCTATTGATACGCTTGTAGATATAGATACACATACAGTTAGTCAAGTTAATGTTTTGACAAAATACAAAAATTTACAGTTCTTATTTATTATTATTTTATGATAGATAAATCTCAAAAAGTTAATGCTAAAATCCATTGGTTTTATATATTTAAAAAAAGTGTAAAAATTCATACGTTATTTCTTTTTGTCAAAACAATTTCTTGACTTACTGTATATGTAGATACATACATATGTACATATATATATATATATATATATGCATGCATGTTGATAAGCTATGACCGTGAAAATTTGCACTCACCTGAATTTGTTGAACCGCTTTGGATCATTGATAAACAAGTCCTTTATGATAAGTTCCTGGTTGTGAGCATCGTAGTATTCCTGAATCTTCTTGAAGATTGGTTCTTGATTTAAAGCAGGCAACGTACCAGCCATTTTCCTTATAAAAGTTTAGTTAACACAACTTGACACAAACAAAGACGAAATACAACTGTTCGCGTTAAACGCACTACACTTTACTTAAATGAGATTGATACACTTTCTTGCCGTCTTGAGCACAAATTCGTCAGTAATCGTACGCGGGCACCAGAGCCCACTGTTAAGCACCGTAAAGTCGCCGTTGTTATACGAGTCGCCTAATGATGGTACCGTAATGGTAGTCCTTTTCCACCCAGCTGGAAATGTTTTCACCTTCAATGTCAAATGAAAAACAAGTGGTAGTGTTGCCACGTGGTTATATTTCGCTGTTGTAATTTCAAAGAGTTTATTTTATTTCAAAAAACTGTTAAATTTTGAATTGTATAAACTGTCAAATGGCTAGATACTTATTTACTTAATAATTTCAAAAAAATTTGTGTAATTAAATAATTTGGCCAAAGTGGCAGCACGTCAAAAAAAAGTAGTGCTGCCAGTATTGCAGAAATAATCAAGCTAATTAAATTAAATACAAATATTTTACTTGCTGTACATATTCATTGTTCTTTAAAAGTATTCAAGTTAACGTAGTAATTAAATATATCAAACTTGAGGTAAAATGTTTTATAATTCAAAATTGTAGCGTGTAAGGACAGTCATAGAAATGCTTGACCGTTCAGTCGTATCGTGTATTGCCTACTGTGCAGCATATGAACAACCCAACACTACAAAGATGGCGACGCGCTCGCTACTTGTTAATTAATAGAGCAAGTTGTTTTTTTTTTTCTGAAAAGTTATGTGTCTTGAAATAAATAATGTAAACAAAATATGCACGACTTGCAACCAAAAAATGTGCAAAACATATTCATAATGAACTGGGCAAGTGTACGAGCTGCTTTGAAAACAAAAACCGAGAGTGAAGTGAAACTAATACAAACATTACAAAAGCAAAGGTAAATGAGCAACAAGTGTATCCGAATATTGAATGTGTTGTTTTGCTCACAAAATGCTAAATAATATCATACAAATGCGTAAAGACAGCTTCCGCTGCTGTTAAATAAAAATGTAAAGAATATAGGCAATAAAAGAAATACAGAAATTAATGCTGGCATCGCTGTGCACACGTAACCTTGTGAATGCGCGTAATTCGGTAGCAGAAGCAGTGGAAATGTCAGTAGCTTGGCTTGAATGATATTTGAAAGCAGACTTTCGTTTAAATAATATTCTCAGTTTGGTTTTCAAGTGTGTTGTTGTACGTTTATTTACAGCGGACAAGGGTCCAGGCAGTAAATACTATAGACGACGTCGGGTACGTCAGCTACAAACAGAAACGCAACATGGACACAACCAGCGGAGGAAGCAGTGCCTCCAGCAGCAGTAGTAGCAGCAGCAGCAGCAGCAGTAGCAACAATGGCAGCTGCCCTTGCTCCGTGGACAGCAGTGATGTATCCACTGCCACTGGAATTCATCACAACGAGCAGCCGCAGACAAAGAGGCAAAAAATAGATAAACAAATACGTTTGGTGGGTGCTAAATCACCGCCAGACATACTGGATGCAACCGATGCTATGGATGCCAATGGCAACAATAAGAATCATCATTTGTGCTCATCGTTGTCCTCCTCGTGCTCCACACATTCGCTGTCCAGCAGCACAAACATCTCGCCCACCACGACGCCGTGTAATTCGCGTGCCGCTTCATATGCACAGCTCCTGGGCGGTGTACAGAATTTAGTCAACAATATCTTGCCACAAAATAGCGAAGGTGTCACCCATGCCAATGCCAAGGATGAGGTGGACCGAGCGGCGCAGCTATCCGAATTGTTGATTGCCACGAATAGTAGCAGCAGCACTGCGGCCACTGTATCCTCCACTGTATCCTCCACTGTATCGTCTACAAAGGCGATAACAGCCATCGATGATATGCTGGAGTTCGAGCAATCGTTAACCCGCCAGTGCCTGTGTGGTGTGTCGGAGCGTACACTGAGGAAACCCTTTCAATCCCACTACTCCCACGACTCGAATGGACAAAAGAGGATCGCCTATCTGCGGGAATGGCCAACCAATAAACTGTTGCAATTCCTGTCCAATCTGCAGCTGCTCTTTGACATCTATTTGAAGCAGAATGCCAAGGGATTCATTTGTACACGCATTATGGACGTGTGCGATGCATTGATACGGAATGATCATAAACTGATCGATGAGATTATTGTATTGGCTGGCTATAACAATTCCTATGTGCAATTTCTGGCGGGACGTGTGCTAGCCGCATTTCTGGTTATTGCCAAGCAGGAGCTCAACGATGAGTGGCTGCAAAAGATTGTGGATCAGCTTTTTAACTATGAGCATTTGGACAAGGCTGCAGTACAGAAAATACACTTTAGCTTAGATATAATTAAACGTATTGTTGAGTGGAAAGATGTGGAATTGCATCCCCTAGACGATGATTATTCAGCAGCAGCAACCTCTGTATCTGGATCTGGATCTGCATCTGTGGCGCCATTAACAGCAGATGCTTCAGTCAGTTATATGCATTTCCCTGTGCAGGATCAACCGCTGGCAAACAACTACTTTGCACTACAATTCCGGGATACGACGAGAGATTTGGATACGTCGGCAGATACGGACGACAGGCAGCAGTTTAACGATATGAACGATCTATATGAAAGTAACAGTCCAACTGCCAGCAATACACCCGCTAATTATATACCACCAAATGGATGTCATGTCGTTGCCCTAACCGATTCCGAAAGCTTTGATACAACGCATCTGAAATGTATAACAATTCAAAAGCTCGAGCACAAATGGCCAACGCTGGTGAAGAACATGTCAGAGTTAAT
Organism: Drosophila phalerata; assembly: GCA_951394115.2. NCBI lineage: Eukaryota > Metazoa > Arthropoda > Insecta > Diptera > Drosophilidae > Drosophila > Drosophila phalerata. Next base: position 20,030,929 of record OY729850.1, read on the forward strand.
GGCGCCAAATCATCAGGATGCGGCCGAGCATTGTGTGCTCAACTTTCTGCAGCTGTGGGAAAACATAATATCGGTCAAGGCGAATCTCTCGATCGATGAGACACGTCCGTTTTACGCACAGCTGGACAAATTTGAACTGTTGCTCAGCCAGAATCTGTCATGTACGGTTTACAAGCAAATGCTGTGCCTATTCAATGAGGCACTATGCTATGGATCCACGCTAGCGCTGCAGGACATGCTGCCTGAGGAGACGTGCAAGCTGGCGCATCAGATTGTCTGCCATGTGCGTAATCCACGTATACTCGAATCTTTGCCACGTCGCCAGCCCGAAAACATAGTTGGCCTAATTGGTTACAATGGGGCGACTGTCAATTATGCCAATGGATCGCTGCGCACATCGATTCAGGCACAGGAAGATGCTGCCAGCGGTGGAGGAGCATTAGACCTTGTCGAAATGGACAAGACTTTGTTGCAAAAAATGGTGCTGTTGGTGCTGAAGTCGATAGCAGTTACCGTTAAGGAGATACGCAGTGATTCATCAGATTCATCAATTGACTCGACTGATTATGATGCGTTCCAGGATATATTGGTCATCGAGCTATCCATACGAGATGTCCTTAGTAAATTGGAAACGTTCATTAAACAAACACTGCAATTTCATCCGGAATGTCATTTTAGTAAAATATTAATCCATCTGTTTGATGATCAGGATGATCATTTAATTGAAGCGATGGTCTGCACATTAGACGTCACATCGGGCATTTCATTTCGGAACAATGCATTTCCCGAGCTTGTCTCAATGCTTAATCCTGTATATACATTCCTTGAATTTCTGAAAATGACATCGAATAGCTCGGATCTGCTGCTCGACCTGCTGGTTAGCAATGAGACCTGCTTCCTGCTCTATTTGCTGCGACTACTCAAATACATTCGGATGAATTGGACGATGTTTGTCCACAGTTGTCACACCTTTGGCATGGGCAATGCCATGCTGGACGAAGCTATGGGCGTGCTCATCCGTCTACGTTTTCAAATATCCCGGCTGGTGTCGCGACAATTGTATCCATACGATATCTCGCCGGTTCTACGTTTGTTGGAAAGTTGCGAGAGCCTCTATGAGGGAAATGAGCTTAGTTAAAGTTAAAAGTTATATACTTACATACATATATGGTAAACACAGGCCTTATACAATTAAAATACGTAATTTATTTTTGTATTAAATTGAATAGAAGAAAACTAGCACAAAATTCGATAAGGTTTTGTAGATTTGTCACATAATTAGTATATATAAATTTATATATATATCTATCTTTATATATGCACTGATACTGATCAATTACTCGTACTCCGAACATGCATAGACTTTTTGTTTATCTCAATTTATATTGTAAGACAATTAACAATAATTAAAAGAGCAAAACTTTGAAATCTTTTACAATACCTACGAAGATGTGAATAAGGGTGAATAATATATGAATATTTAACATTAACTATAACTGTAATGGTAATCATAATTGTAGTTTTAACTGTAACTGTTTTTTGGAAATTTGATATTCAATTCCAAACAAAACAAAGCGAAACATTAATTTAGCCTAAGATTGTTTTAAATCTTGCCTTAAGTAGAATATTAGCGTATAGAAATACTTGTATGTTCTGGTAATACGGCTCATCTGTGCAATTTATTAAATGTGTGTATATTATAACTTAATAATTGCATGGGCGTAGTAATAATTATGTATTTCATATGTCTAAAAAATGCCTTAATAATAATATTAATATTAATACACATATTAATTAAAAGCAACAAGACAAAAACATTAAGTAAATACGAGTATGTTAAACGTTGTTTTTTTTTTTTTTTTGGCATTCGAGCTGAGTTTTAAATTCGTTATAGTTTCGATTTGATATCTCCCTTCTCCGGAAAGAGATTCCTGATCCCGCCTTAGTGGCGATTAATCATGCGAACCCGTCGCTTTGTATCAGGTGCGATAGCTGTTAACGGCAATGGATTCGTGCCCGTAACGATATTCAAATCTGCTGAGCTGCCCAAGCTTATAACTGAGCCGCGTCTGGCAAGTTCTGGATGCACAATCGGAGACACGTTTACGGTCTGATAGTTAATGCTAAGCGGCACCGATAAACGACGACTTGGACGCGGCTCTGGAGGGGAGATAATCGGATTCAGATTGCCTGCGCCTTGATAACTCCTTGAATGGTCACCAATTGTAATCTGCTTTCGCATTTTGTGCAATGCACTAGCATTATCATACCTATAACGATCCAGAGATACGGACCGGGCTTCTGTAAATATGTTGTGTCTACTTAGCATCGGAGCAACTTCATCGTATCCGGATGCGTAAGTAAAGAGAATAAGTAGAGTAACGATATGTGATATCAGTATGGTTTTAGAAAAATATGTAAGTATCGTATTCTAAGACAACAGTGTTAAGAGGGAAAGGAAGTAAAAGACACACAATTATCTAGCTAGAGTACTTTGTAAAATCATCACAGGAGTGCAGAATAGAAGTTTATTAATATTATTATTATTATTATTACAAGTTCATATAGGGTATAAATAAGTATGTATATAGATAGCAAGTAAGTATATAGGCACATATAAACATACTGTTTGCACATTCAAAGTCATTAACACTTAAGATTAGGTATCTACTCGTAGACATAAATACATAAGAAATTGGTTAAATACAAATTGGCTGTACAGCAGTGTATTTTTTTTCGGATAGAATTGTTTAAATTTTGATTAGAGTAGACAGATATGTATTACATCTAATTTTGGACAATAAGACAGAGATTTAGTTCAGTTTCACAACACATATTACAATAAAACCAGTAAGTATATTTAATATTTTTTTCTTATTGATTTGTTTTGTTCCCTATTTAAAAAGCATTCAGTTACATTTATGTAGATCCTTTTTTTAAAATTTTGGCAAACTTTTTGATGAAATACCTTTAGATGCCCGCCGGTCCTGATGAGCGTTCCTTTGATCCTTTTGTGCATAGGATTGCAGGGAACAACGTCGCAATCTCTTATCGCCTTTATTCTGCTAAAAAAAATCATTTGTAAACTTTATAAAATATATTGAATAATTGCATTTTACCGATTTATAATGTTGATTAATATCCGATGCGGCTTTTAGCAACAGGTAAATAAACACCAATGCAAATAAATATATAATGGGTTCTGCCGTATTTGGCTTTTTGGAGATGTCCTTCTTCCTGTTTCCCTCTGCAGTTTTAAGCGTTTTTGATTGCTTGCTTCCGATTCCAGTTGGTCCATATTCAATTCTTTTAGTTGACTTCATTAGCTTTTGCCTTTTAATTGGCGGCTCGGAAATCGACTCATTGGTTACTTTCATTGTAAATACTTCAATTATAGTGCATAACGGCTGCTCAAAATTGTTTTTGTCTAAATTTAGAAACACATTTTCTGGTCGAGAGTCATCAATTAATTTCGAGATCTTTACAGCTTCAACTCCTGATTTATAGTAGTAGTTATAGTTGATCTGTAGTCCGGCAATCATTAGATAGATTGTAGAGAGTACTATTAGAATGCCCAAAGGCACCACATGATGATTGTTGTTATGCTTTCTGCTCTGACCATTTAGTTGTCCATCCCGAACCATTAACTGATCATCAATGGAATCTTTTTCCTGCGATTCAGTTTGCATCTCCTTTAAGTTTATTTTAAGTTTCAGACTTAATTAACTTAGTTGACAATTTTCGCACAAATGATTTATTTACGCGCAAATATGTATCTATCAACTACAGGTTGAACTCCTTTTAGGAAAATCGATAGGACGACTTTTGGCATATTAAAATTACCGCTTTATGATGTTTAAACAATGCTGATTCGATACAGGAACTTCATTTGATTTACTGTGTTTTATTTTTGTTTATTTTAATTTTAATTTACTTATCTTTAAAAGATGTTTTAAGTAAAAAGACTGCATTCTGTCACTTAGAATAAATCCGAGTGCGATATGAAAGTGTGTGAGTGTCAATGAATGTCATTCACAATGAATACGTCAAAACGCTCTACTTTCTCTGCAGACTGTGTGCAAAACTTTCCGTTAAGCAGCTTAATTGGTCGAGAATTCCTATAAGCAAAAAAAAAAAAAAAACAAAATTGATTAATTATACGCAGTAGGACAATTTAATTATTAAGAAATATATCATACCACTGATTTCCAAGCTGGCCGATTGACTATTGACAGTATTTTGAAGTTTAATACTCTCCACAGCATTTTGGCGCTTGAACATGGTTGTACGAAGGCTTTGCTCTATGAAAATTAGAAATTAAATCAAATTCATAATCAATTAACAATTTATTTCAAAACTTACTTCGTCTTAAACATCCAACAGGTTTTATTTTAAGCGCTTCAGTATTCATTTTTTCATCTGGTTTATTGTTGAAGCCTTTATTCCGATCCCTTTGAGTTTCGTAGAGTATACTGCGTGATGGGGAAGCCAACAGATCCGTAGAATTGCCTACATCTGGACAGCTTTTTATTGCATCATAAACATCATAGTTTTCATTTTGTTCTGGAATAGCTGCAGGTTCATTTTGATCGCTAGCAATTATAGTGTGAAGTTTACGCAAAATAGTGCGTAATATTTTAAATCGCTTGATAATACGATCCGGTTGAACCTGGGACGCACACATAAGTATCGCTTTGCATTCGCGCAATATTCGGATAAAGTTTTGAAAGCATTCTTGGCCGATTTCCAATAATTCTTTCTGATTGACATTTAGTTGAAAATGCTCCAGGATAAAGAAACCCATTTGCACTAGGTCCTCAAGTTGGACTTTATCGAACTGCTTTTCAGCGGCAAGAATACCAGCTGTTAGAATTTGCAAATAGCAAGTCACAAATGCTCGACTGTCGATGATCTCATGAAGAGCAGTCTTAAATTTCGACAATTCTTCCTTGAAATGTTGCTCCAATAACTCGGAATGCAGATCCGAGGTATTCGCCTGCAGTGAAGGTATTAAACTGGTGTCCAAATATTCGAAGGAAGCGAGACAACTTCTAACTGTGGTTCTAACTAAATGAAATAAGTGGATAGATCAATTATCCTTTTATATACAATATTAATTATGCATACTTTTTAGGCAGGGCGCAAAAGCAATTGCAAATATGCCAATTTGTGTTGCGCGATCCAAATTAACATCAAAATCGGCTATGTATTCATCAGCCGTGTTATCCGATTCCGTACGCAATACGTTGCGTATTTTATCTACTGATATCTTTTGAAAGTCCAGAAAACATGTGAATACCAAACGCAACAATGTCTCATTAATATGCTCGTCCAGCTGGTTAAGTGCATGCTCCAATGTCATGGCCCTCAGTTTTTGATTGGAATAGTTGCTTCCAAAGGAGTCTGAATTAGGTTGACACTCTTCTTGGAATGCGCTGCAGTCTCGCATAACCTTAAAGAATAAATATATTGTACTGCAATATAATATATATAAAGCTTAAATAATTATTATACCTTTTGACAAAGTGCACTTAAGGCTTTCTTATCCTGTTGCAATGCGACATTGGCAAAAGATAATGCTTGACCCAATAGTAAATCTATTTGGAGCTTTATTTGCTTGCTTAGGACCATGTCCTGCTGTTTGTCCATAAGCTGGGTAACATGGCTTGTATCCTGATCGGATCTAGTGAGCTCTGACAAAGAATCTAGCAGAGAGTCCAGCAGCGTATGGAATGAGACACCCTCTGTTAAGTTGCTCTGTGATCCTCCATCTGTACAGTTCTCGGTTTTGGATTGCTCCAAAGTGGCGCACAGTCGTTTCAGACAAACTTTTATGCGATCAATAAAATGATGATGGCTGGCCTGAAATCAGTATAAATTAATCAGTATAATTAAAAATTCAGTATGTCAACTAATTTGATAAAAAAAAAAATTAATTCATTGAAATATTGTTTTTTTAACTTGCTATAGAAACAATAAACAAGAACAGTAACAAAAATTTTATTTTGTCAAAACATTTACTTGACTAACTGTAGTCCTTTGTATTGTTATTTACCTGAATCCTCTTGCCACAAGTGTTCTCAGTTTGTATTGTGTACTCCAAGTGTCTTATACATATGATAATTTGCGTTAAGCACAAACAAATAATTTCCAAAAAATTCTGTTCCGTTCGATTGCTAATGCATTTTTGTACAGTATTCGAAAAAACAAAAAACTCGGCACAAAATTCCTATAAAACAAAGTAAACAATCAGAATAAGAACGAAAGATATTAAAAACAAATTTGTACATTTAACCAATTGATGTCGCCAATATAAGTGGGTCCATCACAGCCCAGAATGCGCAGGCATGACTGTAATTTGTCTCTTAATATATGCATAATTTTAAAATAAAGTCTTCACTTGTTGCACATGCAAAAAATTGTTTAAAAAAGTGGCTTGGACACAAAAGAACTGCACGTTGCCACCTAGCAGAAAAAAGTGGCCGTTTATTTGAACGTTGCTTGACCTTTTTAGGTCTAGGTCTACAGATCTAGATCACTTTTTATTTTTAGGTCTTATTTAAAATATTTGTTGTTAATTTTTATGATTTTTGTGGCGAGAATTTTAAGTTTTTGCACCCCGGGCGGTGTGACGAGCTTCCAACTTCATTTAGCTTTATTTAATAAAATTTCAAATTTTATTGAATTTGAAATAATTGCTTTTATTAATTTCTTGAAGAATGGTTTGTTGATTAAATTTATAAATTTAAATTGTGTGCGCTATTCCATAATCTTCCCGAGCCGGTCAGAACAAGGTGGCAGCCTTGGACTTTTGCATTTTGACATTAATATTGCCAGACTCTCGAAATGAGTCTGACGTACAGACGCAGACGTACACTATTTTCGATAGCAAAAATTGTAGTATTCTTAATCCATTAAAAAAATTGTATTTATACATATGCGAAAAAGTACTAATCACCGGCTAATAACTTAAACATTCAAGCCTACGTCACACAAACTATCTACGTATATTAGCTTAAATTTAAATCGATTTGCCCACATTGAAATTTGTGCAGCGCGTACACAACGACGAACAAGTGCAAGAGAAGAAAATGAGCACGTCAAATGCAAGCCGTAAGGAAACGGAACGTACTAAACTGATGCAGGATAAATGTCAAACACTCTTGACTCAAATGCTTCGTGATGATGATAATAAATATTGTGTAGACTGTGATGCCAAGGGTAAGTAATACACACAAATTGGCACATATTTGCACATATTCACGTATGTGTGTGTGTGCAACTTCAACTGATGTTTGTACAAACGTTGGGTGGGGAATGGGAAAGGGAAGGGGAGGCTGACGACCCAGCAACGAATCTTAGGTTGGTATTTGGGATTGGTCGTTGAATCTCATGGTATTTTTATAATCTCCCAGAAAAGGAAAAATATAGTGAGAGTTGGTCAACTTTTTCCAGTACCCTCATCATTATTAAAATTCCATACATACGCCTATATTTTTAGCATAATAAATGCGATATGAAGATAAATATAACAGCGGTTGCTTACGCTGTATCCGGTAACTAACAAATGGATGATAGGGTATTGGTCTTTGTTTATCTTCATAAAACACACACAAACAGTATACAGTAAAGTAAATAATTGTTTTGACAATAAAAAAAAAGATTGTTTATTGTTTTAACTAATAATTAAAAACACATAAAGCTCCAAGAAAAGGTATTATTCAAGAATTTTTCTATTTTATCAATATAATTACTTGACAAACTGTAAATGAGATTACTCACAGAATGCCATTTACAGGTCCACGCTGGGCTTCTTGGAATCTGGGCGTATTTCTGTGCATTCGCTGTGCTGGCATCCATCGCAACTTGGGCGTTCACATCTCACGGGTGAAGAGTGTCAATCTGGATGCATGGACACCGGAGCAGGTGATCTCGTTGCAACAAATGGGCAATTCCCGGGCACGCGCCGTTTACGAAGCCCAACTGCCGGATGGTTTCCGACGCCCGCAAACAGATACAGCACTGGAGAATTTCATTAGAGCCAAGTACGAGCATAAAAAGTATTTGGCCCGTGAATGGGTGCCGCCCTCGCCACCCAAGGTTGATTGGGCCAAGGAAATCGATGAGGAATTGGAGCGTCAGAAGCGTAAAAAGAAATCTGGTCAACCCAGCTTAGGTATCAGCAACATAACAAGCTCTAGTGGCTCCAGTGCCGACAAACGATCCTCAAGCACAGCGGCTAAAAGTGCACCACTACCCGCACCACTGCCCAAGCCGAAACCCAATCAGGTGGGTGGCTGTAGTCCAAAAACTTCGAATCGCGTACAGAATACTAGCAGCAACAGTGGCGGTGAAAGTGATCTTCTGGGCCTGTCATCGCCCACAAAGCCCATTACTGCCAGTGGTGTTCAAGATCTGCAGAATGATAGCTTTACCAGCTTTCTGAGCGCCAGTTGCAATGTCAGTGCAATAACAACACCGGAGAAAACCAATGGGAATGGAAATAATGGAGACGCAGCCTCAGTGGGAGGAATGCCCAATCAGCCAAACTCGTTGGCACAACAGGAGCAGGACTTCTTCAGTCAGGGTACACTCGGTGGCAGCGACAAGGATCAGTCGGGCAAACTATCCAAAGATAGCATATTGGCATTGTACGGCAATGCACCCACCACACACAATCCACAATTGAGCTTTGGCGGCTTCACGGGCATGGCACCCGGTGGCTACATGCATCATCAGCAGCAGCAGGTTCCCCAGCAGACGCATCATCATCACCAGTTTATGACACCTCCAAACTCAGTGAGCATGTACAATGCACCCGTTATGGCCGCACCAAATGCATTTAGTAACGCACCCACGGGCTCCATGAATTTGGTGGGTAACGTTAGCTTTGGAGGTGGACAATTTCCCAATTCAAGCGGTAGTCCATATATGTCTGGCAATAGCTTGGTAGGGCAAGGATCACCGTCGAATTTAATGCAAACAAATCAAAGTCTGCTTAGTGGCATGCAACTATTCAGTGGCACTGTAGCACCACAGTCGACACCACAATCGCAGCAGCAGCCACAGCAACAACAACAGCAACTTGGACTCGGCATGAATGTGATGCAACCGATGCCAAGTGGAATGATGTCAACTGGATATCCAGCTGCAACTGGAACTACCGCCTCATCAGTGACATCAAATCTAAATCAGCAGTTTGGCAACTTAAATATCGGCAATGTTTGGCAATAAATCAAGACTCTTTGCATTCCTTTATTTAAGGTCCATATACGCTGAGATAAAGTTATATATTTGTTTATATACATATATATATATATATAACTTTTTGTACCTACTTGCCGCCAATCCAGTGCTTGTGTTGAAAGGAAGGACGTATTAATAGGTGAATTGTGTGTGTATTTTCCTCCTGTTTATTTGTTTGTAAGACATTGTAAAAACATTATTGCATACGTACTATACATATATGTACATATGTATGTATGCATGTACATCGCATACATATAGACTTACATACATACGTAAGTAGACTTACATACGACGATTTGGTGGCGTACGAATTTTATCCAATTAATCACAATATATTGGTTAACATGCATACATATACATAAGTATTTAACTAATAAAATCAACAATTTAATAAGTTCTTCTAGTATGTGTGTGTATTCATCCAGCCATATACATATGCACGCACGTACGTACGTCTGCTAATATCGGGAGAGATAAGATTTTTTTGGCAAGTGTACTTGTAAGTTACATATGTATATTTTATCCTTAGCTCTGATCCATATGTATGTATGTATAACTTTGAAAACCTAAACCGCGAAATGAAATACGTATGTACTTCTAATCATAAGTGAATTCAATTTTAATAAACAATAAAAATATCCATGTAACTAAATACATAATTAACAATCAATTGTTTACTTTTCTTTCTCTACGTTTTTTTATAAGCTGTGAAATGAAAAAGGTTAATGGCAAATTTTAAACTGATATCTAAAGACTAATGAAATAGCTGCGTTTAATTTTATTTTTTATATTCTTTATTAGATTACGAGCAGGGACCGTAAATAATATTTTATTTTTTCAATTGAAAAAATCATTCACTTCCTGTAACTGTAAAAAAAACGTGAAATATACCAAAATTTTACTTTCTATGCAATTTCACCATGATCTTAAGATTTATAATTTTTATTATTTTACTCATGAAAAAATCATTATTTTTGAGCAAATAAATAAAACATAAGAAATTATCAATATTTTTAAGCAAAAAATAAAACGCAGTGTAATGATTATTTCTAGAGTTTTATTCTTTTTACTTTTTTATAAGGAATATATGGACAAAATTTATATACATTCCTAGTCATTGAAACATTTTTAAACTTAAAAAAAAATTTTATAAATATCTTTAAACTATATTTCTAATAAAATGAATATTTCATTTTTTTTGGTTTTTTTTTATTATTCAATATAGCACCTCGACTTTTATTTTTGATTCAAAAAAATAAAACTAAAAAAATAATCATTATTCTATAAGTTTTATTTTTTGTTTAATAAATATTATAATGATTACACTATTTGATTTCAAAGTATCTTTGCACAAAGTAAGCTGTGCCCAAGTCGGCACGCCAAAAGTGTTTGCCACAGAAAATCAGCTGAGCGCATATTCCACTCTCTCTTTGTTTCGTGCTCTTTAAGTGTTTCAATGCAACCCTGCTACTGAATTGATATCCCCCTGTTGCTCTTCACACCCCGCCATCTACTGTTGAACACGTCAACCTAAACAACAGTGAAATAAATATACAGAAAGTAAAAATTCGAATATAAACTTTAAATTTATTTTATTCGAACTGAACAATGAGTGAGGAGAATACCGATGAGGCTGTATCAAAGCCAGAGATGGCGAACGAAGTGAGGGAACGCAAACCAAAAGAAATAAACAAGAATTTGACAACGAAGGAAGCATATTTCGCCAGTCTTGAGGAATGGGCAAAACAAGCAGCACTTATACAGATGTTTCCCAACTATTTGTTGGCCAACTACAACTATCCACCTGTGCTGCAAAGCCCGCTGCCCGCATTCGCCACTCCCCCCAGCCTTGACCATCTACAGGCGAACCGAGCATCCCACCAGCATCCCATCATACCAGGGCTGGCGAATAGTGCACCTGTTATTCGACCAAACTTCAACCGCTTTCGAGTGATGGACGAAGCGCAGCAACAGGATATTATACAAAGACTTGGTGGAACGCAGGTGGTGGTCGCACCATTCTGGAAGAGAGCTGTTGCCGAGGCCATCGACGTATTCATATTATTTATATTGAAAATAATTGTAACCTTTTCGTTGTTTCACGTTTTCGATCTGGATTTCGATAAGGACGTGATCCGGAAGACATTGGATGATGATGACATCTTTGTGAGCTTCTTTGACATCTCCATGGACTTTATTACACTGTCGTCGGACCTACTGTTAATTGAATTGCTGACAAAACTGATAGTATGTTGCTATGAATGCCTCTGGACAACATTTTATAATGGAGCAACACCTGGGAAATCATTGATGAAGATTCGCATACTATATGTGGAAGCAGTGGTTCCTCTGCAGGCACCAGTGATGCCTCATTTCGTATTTCAACAACAACGAGAACCGTTGCGAGCCGTGCTCTATCCGGCAGAGACGCCAACGTTGCCAAGGGCAATGATGCGGGCACTGGCTAAGAACCTGGTCATGACACTATTGTTTCCCATCTGTGTGGTTATGATCTTCTTTAAAAATAATCGCACAGCCTACGATATAATAACAAAGACAATAGTTGTCGAGGCGAATGTGAATCCGGTTCCAGCGACTGTTCCACAGGTGCCTCTGCAACGACCACATCAACAGTAGTCAACAAGATGGGGACAAATGCATATAACGCCAAATTATGTAGGGAAATGGCAGTGGCATATAGAAACATATACATATATAATCCAATTCATTTAAGATTTGTGTTATCATTCACATGTTCGCATATCTGGTTATATAATAATTCCTTTCTGTTATGTAAATAGATGAAAGGTGGGTCAAAACAAGTGAAAATTACATCTTATTACCAGATTGTGCATAGCTTAAATTCAAATAAACCTTGTGCCAGGTCTCCGGAACGTGTGAATTGAGATTTAAGTCTGTTTATCAATGTCCTAACGTATTCCAATTATAAAAATAAAAGTTTCCAAATTTGATTAAAAAGTGATATGGTCCCGTTAGCTGGACATTGAGAAACAGGTCCAAAACTATCGTTATTGATTTTAGAGAAATAATAAAAGTTAAACAAACTACGCAACTTAAGTTGGCCAAAGAATGAGACATTTTATTCCGGTTACGAGTATATGTTGTACATATGTATGAGCATAATGAACTATTTAACTTGAACATTCTTCAAAGTTTGCGACAGGAGTTTGCCTTTGCCGGGAACGTGCAGCGGGGATCCCTTATAGCAAGCGACCAGTTCGGCATTGGTCATAAGATCGGGAGCGCAAGTTTCGAAGACTTTCTTCTTAGGATTCAACTGAGCATCTGGCTGGCGTTCATAGCCCTCGCAATGAACCAAGTCTCCGGGAACCGCGCCAGCTGGTGGACTTAAGACTTCAACCTTATCGGCAGTGGATGCACACATAACCATTGCCTCAGAGACAACACCACGCATTTTGGCTGGCTTAAGATTGCACAAGACAACCACCAAACGATTTTGCATTTCCTCAATTGGCACAAATTTAACAAGACCGGATACAACAGTCCGTGGGGCTGGTTCTCCACAATCAATCTTCTCCAGATACAAGCTATCAGCATCTGGATGACGTCCCACTTCAATAATTCTACCCACACGCATATCCAGGCGTCCGACATCAACTGGAGCTTCGGCAACAGCACTTGGCTTCTCAGCGGCGGCTTTCTTCTCCTTTACTTTCTTCTCTTTAGGCGCTGCCGTATTTACAGCCGGTGTCGTTGTTGTCACACTCGCAGAAGATGCTTCTGTTTCATTGGCAGCTTTGGTGCACATTCCACGGCTTCCAGGCACTGGAATTTGTTTCTTGCCATTGCGTATCTCAAGGCTTCTCAGTTGTGCCAAAGCCTCTTCCACTTCCTTCTCCAATGCGGCGTTTTCCTCAGTCAATTCTTTCTTCTTACGCTCTATAAGTTCGTTTTGTAGCGCCGCCATCTAAAATAATTTACACATTCAACATTTTAAACACATTGATTTGCTGATGTACCTACCTCTCCTTGTAAGGAGTCAATAAGACTTTGTGCACGTTCATTATTTTCAACGATTTCTTGAAGCGCAGACATTTTAATGCTTTTTGTTAAGTATTTTCTTGTTGTTAAATTTAGTGCAATTTTGCATGTGGCACGCAGCATTGTCATCCAGTGTGGACACTGTTGCCAACTTAGCGAGTTTATAGCTAGATCTGGCTATTTTCAGAGTTAGTTAGCTAGAAAATTTTCAAAATTTAAATTAGCGGGAAATCTGGCTATTTTAAATAAGTTTTGCTATTAATATTTTTGGTAAACTGTGCAAAAATTCCACAAAATTCTAACAAGAACTTTAAAACAATTTTCAGAAATGCTAGCTTCTAAACTTAAAAATAATTAACAAGATCATGAAAATGGAAAAATATGAAAAATGACCTAAATTGAATTTCTAGGTCAGGCAACGCTAAAATAATTGTCAGCTTTATTCCTGCCAGGTGGCATCGTCTTTTAAAAAACAGACAAAAAAAAAAAATAATAATAATAAAATATAAAAGTGTTTGTCCAATAAATAGTAGTAGATATAAAGTGTTTGTGCGGATGGATTATGTTTATTGTGGCGGTGCTGATCAAATTGGCGCTTCAGAAGATATATTAAGTATGTATGACCAACGGCCCCAGTACATTTATGATTTGTTTTTCTTTTGTTAACTTTCTCTTCCGATAAATATATGTATATTGTGTGTATATTTTGCTTAAGGTGTTTACGATACAGGACCTTCGCGTAGCTCTGAGCATTATTCTCCAAGTTTTAATGGATTCAATATCGGCTCAAGCGATGCCGACTATGTCGCAAATCCAATTCCGGTTCTTGCTGACGGTGGAGAAAATTTTGGCGTCTCAACCGTGGCGTTTGATGACTATGAAGAACTTCTTTGGATGGGCAATCAAGGCGTAAGCAGGATCTGTTGAATAGTAATCATAAATAATCTTGTAAATTACTTCTCCAGGGACATGTCACCTCGTATTATACGAGCTCTTTGCAAAAATATACGTCATTCCAAGTTCACGCCAGCGACATTGTCCGGCAAATCATTACAGTTGATTCCGGAGTTTTGGTATTAACGCAGACCTCACTACGACACCAAATTCGCCGGGGACTTCCAAAGTTTACACACAAGTGAGTGTTGATTGTGCCACATATTTTAACCGTATCCATGTTGATACCTCTTATTTTCTGCAGGTCCAACAATATGGTGGAAATGGTGTGCATGCTGCAGTTGTCACCACATCGTTTAGTTATGGCTGGTTTGCAGGAGGAACTTATCGACTTTGATATGGGCAGTCTGAAGGAAACAAGATTGGAGCATGTCGGTTCAGCTGGATGCACAGTTCTGCGCAAGAACTCGAGATATCTATTTGCCGGCGATCAATTTGGAACAGTCACATTACGCGATTTGAACACCCTAAATGTGGAGCACACAATCAAAACGCATACGAATAGTCTTTCAGACTTTGATGTGCAGGGGAATTATCTGATATCGTGTGGCTTTAGTGGACGTCAAAATAACTTGGCTATAGATCGTTTTCTCATGGTCTATGATCTGCGAATGCTTCGACTGATTTCACCAATTCAAGTGCTGATTGATCCACAAATGCTCAAGTTTCTGCCGTCCCTTACATCGCGTCTAGCTGTCGTCTCTAGTTATGGACAATTTCAGCTGGTTGACACCGTTGAGCTTAGTGAACCACGCGTCTCCATGTATCAAATCAACACGAATGGCAGTCAATGCTTAAGTTTCGACATTAGTTCCTCATCACAGGCCATGGCCTTTGGGGACCAATCGGGCCATATTAATACCATTGCCTCAATTCAAACACCTCAGCCGCAGTTTAATGCCTTTTCGCGCAACACTGAGTTTGCGGATGTTGTGCCACAATTACCCATGGTTCCATTTACAGACACTAATTTCCCATTGTCCTCAGTTATGTTGCCGCATTTAACGACTGGTACACGTTGGTTTTCCGATTGGCCAGAAGAGCTCTTGCGCTATGGTTATCATCGTCCAAAAACTATTGATACCGACGTTCTTAATAACATGAAAATGCAGGGCCCAATTGGTTATTCACCGAATCCGAGAACAGCACGTCGTAATCAAATCCCTTACTGCTTGATTGAACAGGGTCAAGGAGGTTCATCCAATGCAAACGCCAATGGCAACACGACAACTACCAAGGCAGACAGTGGAGTTAAAATTATACCAAGGCGATATCGTAAAGTCGAGCTAAAATATACGAAATTGGGAACTCAAGACTTTGATTTTGAACAGCATAATCAAACAATATTTGCCGGACTTGAAGCAACCTTGCCGAATTCATATTGCAATGCAATGTTGCAGGTAAAATTAACAACATTTGAGATAATTGACTGGATTAGAAATAATAATTAAAACCTAACGATTTGTTTAGATCCTGTACTTCACCGAACCATTACGTTTGAAGTTGATTGGTCATACCTGCTTAAAGGAGTTTTGTTTATCCTGCGAATTGGGATTCCTATTTCAAATGCTGGATAAAAGCACTGGTTGGTTTTAGTACGCATACTAGTTACGGCAATTTCATGATGTACTGTGCAAAACCTTTTTTAGCTTCAACGCCTTGCCAAGCGAGTAATTTTCTGCGCTCTTTTCGCACTGTTCCCGAAGCCTCAGCTTTGGGTTTAATTTTAACTGATCGATCATCAAATGTTAATCTGATCACCTTAATTCAGGCAAGTACCTTAGTTGCTATGCTTATTAAATATAAATATAAACATTGATATTTATAGAACTGGAATCGGTTTATATTGCATCAAATGCATTATGAAATTCTGGACTCTGGAAAGAATTCGGCACTTAATGGTTCCCAAAACACATCTTTTGCTGGTAGCTATTTGTTCTTTCTTTGTGACCGCAATCATTTACTTAAAGTTGTATTTCAGGGGATAGCATGTGCACAACGGAAAACACAACATCCTCTGATTTGTACGATTCAATATCCGGTCAGTAAATTCGGCTAAGCAATAAGAAAACTATGTTAGTTTAATAAGAATTGATCAAATTTAATAACTTACAACTTACAGACGAGAGCTCAAAAGAGGAGGAACGGGAACGTTGTAAAATTAATGCAGAAACAGAAATAAGTAAGATATTTGGAACCAAACAGATATGCATTAACCGATGTATTAAGTGTCAAGCAGAGGTAAATATAAAAATTTAGCATTAGTACACTTATAAAACTATCGATCATTACAGAAATCAAAGGAGAATATTCTACTGGCCTGTAACTTGTCTTATCCGACGCATATTAAAGACAGTGAACAGCATTTTGATTTTGGCAACATTTTAAAGCGCTCTCTCAGCTCCGAAAAGAACATTCAAGCCTTTTGCGAGAACTGTAAGAAATTTTCCCCAACGAACCAGAGCGTGAAGGTAATATAAGATATTAATTTCAAGTATAACAATTCAAATTGATATAATCTGTTAATTGTTTAGGTCACATCATTACCACAAACTCTGGCAATCAACTGTGGTCTGAACAACGAAAAGGATATAAGCTTCTTGAAGCGGCAGCTGAATCGCTGCAATGATAGGCCGGCTGCTGAAACTGTATCCTTGAGCACCAGCAAACCGTGCCGTTACGGTGTTAACTGCTCGCGAAGTGATTGTCATTTCATGCATCCCGATAGGTTAGTTTTCGTTATGTGACATTAAGAAAGGGCCTAAATATGATTATATTTTAAATAGGAAATCTCCGTCGCACACCAATCAACCGGGTAATATTAATAGCTCACCAAGTGCTCGCCAGAAATCGTGGTTTCCTTTGACCTTTAACATGGGTATTAATGAGGAAGATGAGCTGATCGTGCAATCACCCAGCCAAACAGCCAAATCAGAGCAGGAGGAAGAAGATGAGGAGCAACAGCAGCAGCAAGAAGAGTTCACCAAGGACAGTGTTCAGCGAATGTATGGTTTACATGCAGTTCTCTGTCAAATCGATGATGGCACTCAAAAGAACCTGGTTTCTTTGATTAATGTACGACAGAAATATCATGCAATGAAAGCGACCACATCAGACATATCTGAAGAGACGCAGAATCAATGGTACATCTTTAATGATTTCAGGTAAGTAATATATTCAACACCTAATAGCTCAAACTATAAGATTTAACTCGTGTTCAGCATTTCGCCCGTTGCACCGCAAGAATCAGTTTGGTTCACATTGGATTGGAAGGTGCCATGTGTTCTCTTTTATCATAGTCTGGAAGATGATGTCGAGTCTGGGCCAACAGTCGATGAACTTGCAGCCGCAATGAAGAGCTCAGACTTAACAACCACTCCAACTAATCCGTTTTTACAAGTAAATTCAATTTGCAATTCTAATGTAATTCACATTACTTACATAAAATAACTATTTTAGGATATACTAAACCCGATGCCAAACAACCTCAGCACAGATGCGACTTTAAAGCCACTTCAGGGAAACGAAATGCCCCAAGCGGGTGATTTGATTGCAATGGATGCAGAATTTGTTACCTTGAATCCGGAGGAAAATGAAATTCGTCCAGATGGCAAAACAGCAACAATAAAGCCATGCCACATGAGCGTGGCACGTATATCATGTATTCGAGGGTAAGTTTCTGTGCTGTATTCTATGCAAATCAAGGACTTAACATCACTTTTACATTACAGACAAGGCCCTGATGAAGGTGTTCCATTCATTGATGATTATATCTCGACTCAAGAAAAGGTGGTCGATTACTTAACACAATTTTCAGGCATCAAACCGGGCGACTTAGATGCCAATTTCAGCAATAAGCGATTGACTGCCTTAAAGTATTCATATCAAAAATTAAAGTTTTTAGTTGATGTCGGCGTCATATTTGTAGGTCATGGCTTAAAAAATGATTTCAGGTGATTTAAATAATCAATGAAATGATAAAATACGAATATATATAATTATTTTTATTAAATTTTCAGGGTTATCAATATTTATGTACCGTCCGAACAAATAATCGATACTGTACATCTCTTTCATCTTCCCCATCATCGCATGGTTTCTTTGCGCTTTCTCGCTTGGCACTTTTTGGGTATGTTCCTATTATTACATAGCTTACTTTCGTTTTACTTATACCAATTTTTCTGATAGGTACGAAGATTCAATCGGAAACACACGACTCCATAGAGGATGCCCGTACAACACTTCAGCTCTACAAACATTATCTTCAGCTGCAAGCGGAAAAGAAATTTACGGTTGCATTAAAGAACCTATATGATCGTGGCAAACAGTTGCAATGGAAGGTACCGGAGGATTAAGTTGAGAGATTGCATATTCATGCTAATACCAATATGCCAATACAAATGATACACCGGCCAGCAAGAATGCAAGTTTTTAATGTAGTTTTGTATCTGAAAAAGAATTCCATTTTATTTAAAGCTCAATTATTGAGTGACATGTAGAAAAATAAAATCAGTCCAATATATATTTTCATCATTTCATTGTGTTTTATTAACCTTTACTCGTGGCTATGATATTCTTGGAATATATATTATACAATTTGTTCTTTTCCAGCTTCAGTGTTGCCATTAAATTGGTTCTATTAATCTGGGTTTTTTTTTAAATTGGCCAAAAATGCAATTTAAGTTTAAAGTGTTTTATTATTAATCTATTCCTTTTATGTAATAAATGATGAAGATTATTTTTTAAATTTGCAAAATTTTCCTAAAATGTCTCAGAATCAAAATTAAAGAGTTGTTTTATATTAATAACTTAAGATTTAAAATACTACAAATTCTTAAGAAATATAATTATTTAAACGAAAATTATAATTATCTTTTATTTCAATAATTTTATTGGTAAATTATGATTTATTTCAGTGATAATTTTGTTAATAATTTTCGATGCTTTATATGAAAGCAAAGCTGTAAAGTAAAGACTAGCGCTTCTTTGAATTAAAAACTCATAAAATTAATCGAAAGATGCATTACAACTTGCATAGATGTATGTATGTATATGCAACTGAATATTAATATGAATATGTATAGTATGTATGCATGCCATATTTATGTTAATTAAACGTTGTCTTGGTTGCTAATAAAAAAAACTTGTTTGTACTCGTATATTGGGTATTGCCCGGTAGATTAGTACGAGTATGTCAGAGGAAATTAATGAAAACAACAAATATGATATGTGTAGGTATACACTGTGGCGCTCTATATACCTTACATACTATATTTGTGACTTTTCTTTAGAGGGCACCCACTAATCTGACAGAATTAAGACATTTGTGAGGGTTGGTCAAATGTGAGAAATATGGGAATGCATGTACAGTACGCTATATATTTCAAGTTAGTCAGGTATCTATATTGACAAATTTAAAAATTCAAAAAATTTACTATGGACATAACATTACTTTTTATTGGTTTTTTATTTCTCTTTTCTTATATTTACTTATGTTTTTTAAAATATTAAAAAAAAAAAAAATAAAGAAGACCTATTAGATTAAAGTATTAAAAAAAAATATATTACCAATTAAAATTTGTTTTTGTAAAATCAGTTACTTGACATACTGTGTAAGTATCTGATAAGTTGATAGGTTCATTGAAGCAAAAACAACACTAACATTATCATTTCTGAATTCCCCAAGCAAGCGATCTAAGCTTATCGATACGAATGGCGTCGTATGGGAAAATTTCACATTACATCTGTCTGATCGTCAAACTATATAAGCTCGAGAGACGTTGGAATAGTGACATTCAAATCAAACTTGTTGTCATTACAACACAATATGGCATCGTATCTGCTACTTGGATTAAGTGGCTTCCTCCTCCTTTGTGCTGGTAATAAGAACCTGAAATACTTTGAATTTCCTTTTGAATTTTCTAACAGTTTTCCCAATTTCCCTTTGCAGTTGTGGACTCGCAAAATGCACATGAAGGTAATGTATTAAATTTTCATGATGCTTGGAAAAATACTTAAAGCTACTTAATTACTTAACAACAGGTTATGGTGGACAAAGGGGAAATGCTCCTCCCGTACTGATTGGGCCCCCTGACAGTCAAGTTTATATACGCGGCCGAAATGACGGACCTTACACTGTACCAGGAGTTGGTGGTGTTTTCCAGCACAGTGCCTCCGGTGGAGCTCATGTCTATACGGATGCCCAGGGAAATACTTATTCCCATCAAAAGAATGGTGCTGGAGGAGCTGGTAGCCACAGCATAAGTGGACCTGGCCTTGTTGCTCACAACTCACAAGGCAGGGAAAATGCTCCAGCTCCACGTTATGCACGTAGTCCTCAGCGTGATTATCTGGTTTCCCGACCAGATCGAACGGTCTATTTAGGCAATGGTGGAAGCTTCTCGGCTCAACGTCAAGTGCGTAGTCCCCAGCCCGATTACCACATCTCTCGACCAGGTCATACGGTGGACTATGGCAGTGATGGAAGCTTCTTGGCTCAACGTCAAGTGCGTAGTCCCCAGCCCGATTACCACGTCTCTCGACCAGGTCATACGGTGGACTATGGCAGTGATGGAAGCTTCTTGGCTCAACGTCAAGTGCGTAGTCCCCAGCCCGATGTCTATGTCTCCCGACCAGATCGTACGGTCTATTTAGGCAACGATGGAAGTTTCCATACTCAACGACAAAAGCGTAGTGCCCAGTCCAATGTATACGTCACCCGACCAGGTCAAACAGTATACTACGAGAAGGATGCCGATGTTCACGTTTCTCGACCAGGACATACGGTCAATGTAAGTCGTGACGGAAGTGTCTCGGTTCACCGTCAAGTGCGTAGTCCCAAGTCCAATCACCGTGTCCGCCGTGCGAGAGTTCAAGGTCAAAATTTTGTTGCTCGCGATGATCAAGCCGGCGTCTGGAATGATAATGTCTCCGTCTGGAAACGTCCGGATGGTCGAACGGTTACAGTTGACGGAAATGGAAACGTTATTACATCGGGCAGTCCAAATGGCCGTGGTCCCCAATACGTAAGTTGTACATATTAATATGTGTAATTGTATATTTATTCTCCAACTTGAATATTTACAGTATCGCGGCGGTTAGATATAGACTGATCAACAAATGAAGCTCTTTGAAAACATATATCTCGATCAGTTACTGCGAGTATTGGAACTTGGAATCTGCACTGCTCATTACAGTGGCCAATAAATAAAATAAAATAAATTGTTTAGTAAGAGCAAGAAAAACAACTATAAGATGCCCAATAGTTAATTTAAAATAAATACAGGGTTTAATAAAAACAAGTAAGAACAACTAGAAGATACTCAGTAAAATAAAAACAGGGCATTCAAAATGAATCTAAAATTAATTCGATTTCGTTCTATTTAAATCTTCTACCATTATAAGAATACGCATATAGTCGCTTTAAATATTATCTACATGGGATTCTTAGGGGTCTGAAAGTCAAATTTATCCCAAAATTTTAGAATTGTGGGATATTTCCATCAAATTAACGGAAATAATATTGAGTGTTAATCCTTGGAGCTGCAATTACATCATAAGGTCCATCTTGATCTTTGGATTGGGCATTTTGGTCCTGCTTTGTGCTGGTAAATACCCTGATATACTCTGACTTATGTTTGAAATTGATAATTGGATTCCCTCCTATCCTATCAAATAGCTTTTTGAGAAGGGAATGTGAAAATTATTAGCCCTAAAATACCGGACCTAATGTAATACATCGAAGCGATCATATTAATATCCTTACAAATGCTAGTGGCGGCCAAGCTGTAGTTCATGAAGATGGCAGGCTCATTATAAGCGATCGAAATGGTAATACATATTATTATTAAAAGACAACTGACATAACATTAGCTAAAGCGTTGCGATGTGAACTACGTTGCTCAGAATCTTCCTCTGTGCTACAAAAATTAAAAGCATAGAAGTACTTTTTTTAAATTCGACTTCCTATAATTTTTTTAATAAAAATTCGCTTAAGATAATATGTTGATGTTTAAATGATAGTGGATAGACAGGCAAATAGGTTCAGTCCAGTTTCAGGCCCCAATCCTGTTGCTACAGTTCAAAATGATTATGAAAATCAAAATCATGTGGAAAAAGCCAATGTGCAGCAAGTACAATATCCATCACAACCAACGGAAGAGTTTGGTCGCCGCCAAGACGATTCTACGTTCTATCAAACAACTTCAAGCCTTCCTGCTCCTTACATTCAAAATCATCCGACAAAGAGAGGAACTATCTATGTACATCAAAATAATGATGGCAGAGGTGAAGGTAAGTTTGTTGCAAAAAAATGTCAAATTGCATATTTATCACAATTTCTATCCGTTAGATATCCATTTCATAGTTTATCCCTAAAATGCTGTCTGAAAACTCAGCTATGTCGTAATCATTCAGAAAACAAAACCAACCGGAAATCTCTCAAATCTTCATACATTTTTGGGAGATTTTCGGTTGGTTTTGATTTTTGTAATATAATTAAATATTGGAAATACGAATAATCGTATCTTTACCAATTCCAGGACATTGCACTTGAAGACAGACGTTAAAAAATGTTGTGTATGTGTGGCTAATTAAAAAAGACAAATAAATAATATATATGCATATATAGTATACAAAGATTAACACATTTGAATCATTTGAATAAACGATTCCAGGGGGATAATATTTGTATCTAAGTTATAAATCTTGTTTAAAAGACTTGATATATTTGGATATTACAATTACTAACGTATATTCTTGGTCAGGTATTGCAGAAAATATGTTTCTTTTAGAGTATAACATTTTCGTTGACTTGACAAAATTTTACAAGAGCACTTTTACATTTGGCGAGCAATTCTAATTTTAAAATTAGACCGCACAGAATGACCTAGGGCTCTATAATATACCCAACATGCACATGTATGTATAAAGTGTAATACATAACTACATAGAAATATTTGTACTGGCATTTCTAGTTTGCCTCTCAATCTGTGCCCAAACTGTGCTTGGAAAATGTATAACACTTTTGGAATTAAATCATTCAAAATTGAAAATCCAAAAATCATTTAAAAGAAAATCTTGAAGAACGAACGAACGAGAGCCTCAGATACGCATATGGAGGCGATTTGCCATTTTTTTCGTACCAATTATATATTGGCTAACTGTGAGGATGTGATATCTAAGAAGGCATTCTCTTTGAATCTTTCCCATTATCAAATGGCCGAGCTGCCGGAAATAATCGAGCATTGTGATACGTTGATGAAGTTGTATCTAAATCAAAATATATTAACAAAGGTAATTAGTTGTTTTTATATACATACGTATAAATTATATAACTTGTTAAATGTAGGTGCCATCCTGCCTTGGCAATTTGATTCGATTACAAGTCCTGGCTCTGGATTACAACAAGCTAACCGAATTTCCCATTTGCATATGCGAATTGGTCAGATTGAAATTCCTCAATGTCAGTTGTAATAATATTGATTGCCTACCGCCAGAACTTGGACATCTGACGGCTTTGGAGACCTTTTGGTGCAATAATACAGGTCTACGAATCCTGCCAGCTGAAATATCCAACTGTGAACGTCTTCAGACTCTGGGAGTTCGAGGTAATCGACTCCGAGCATTGCCAAGCTCGATTGGAACGCTCTCGGAATTGCGCTGGTTCACGGCTGAAAACAATGAGCTAAGTGAGGTGCCATCGACATTTGGATTGCTGCAAAATTTGGTACATCTAAACTTGAAGGGAAATCAGCTAAGTAGATTTCCACGCTTGCTTATAGCAATGCCAAATTTGAAATTCGTCTTTCTTAATCAAAACCAAATTGTCGACGCACCAGCTCGATCGGATTTGGACCAATTACAATTTCTACGTATGTTAAACTTGTCTAAAAATCCCATCAGCACGCAAGCTGAATTGCAAAAACTGGCACAGGTAAAATTCTATTAACTAAACATGCAGTTCATTTACTTGAAGAGTGACATAAAACACGAATTTTAAGTAAATGATGCAGAATCTATGTTGTGTCCAAATTTCATTACCCTCGCTTTAATACACACTGCGTGAGAAGAGTTTATGTATGACAGCGTTTATCTCGAATTGCCATTTTATGTCAGATATGTCACTCTTCAAGTAAATAGGCGATATGTTTAGTTGTCAATCTATAATCTTCCATTTGCAGCATCAAACCAATATCTATGTAGAAATGACCGAAGATCTGCTTCAGGACTCGGCAATTACACTTGGAAGATATAGTCCGAATACACAGGAAGAGGCAAATGCGAATCCGAACCACGAATCCTCCTCCGATTGGGCCAATAGCGTGCGTACAAGCCAATTAGACAGTTCAGACGAGAGTACGTTGGAGAACACCATTGAGGATATAAGTGTTATGCTGCCGGAAATGTCTCGTTATGTCACAACGTTCTAGGACATTAAAGAATATATGTAAATCTGTTGTGAATGTTTATTTGTGTAACAAGTTAACGTAACGATTGAAATGCCCATTTGATGATTGGTAATTGTACGCGTACAGGGATTTGTGTCAATATGACCAAGACCATTGAATTTTCATATTTAACTAGACATTTTCTTGATCAGCTCCTCATCCTGCATTGACATGGCTGTGAGCTTCTTGCCAATCTTTTCATGTATATCCAAATATTTAGCAACACATCTGTCAATGCAGACCATTTCGCCTTTGCCTGTAACCAATGTGCACAATGATTATTATGAATGAAACCACTCACTATTCGAATCAATCGAAACACTCACCCAATTCCGACTCGCCATAGCGTGGAGGGATACACTTCTTATGACAGGCGTTTGTCATGCGGTTATATAAATCCGACATCATTTCTATTTCCATTTCTTGCATCAGCTGCAATTTCGCCTGGTCGGCCGAGCTTATTTGGGGCATTGCCATTTTACTGTATTATTTGTGTTTGTGATATTTTTTTTAAAATTGAATAGAAGTTGTTGGTTATATGATTTTGTATGTTGATTTTTCCTTAGTCGAAGCGCCTGTCCGAAATAGTGTGATCGTAGTCGCCGTGATTAGCTTTTTTCATGCGCTCGCGAACACGTAATGTCTCAAACCGTCGGCTTTCAACAGACTTTTTTGACAGAACAAATGCGTAAACACCACCAACGGTTAAAAACGCCCTAAATAATACACAATTTTCATATGATTTACATTAAATTATGCACGTATTTTGTACAAACCAACAAATAGCAATTCGCCCTGAATTTCCAAGCGGCATTGTGTTCTAGAGATGACCGAGTGCCTTAACCGAGTGTTGCCACTTCAGAAATTTTTGCGATCTGGTTTGATTATTTATACTTAAAGAATAAGTACATTTCCGACAAAAGCTATTTTTAGTTTGTGTACCTTTTTTAAAATTGTTTATTATTTTATCTAAAATTTTTTAAATATTTGCAAAGTTTTTGTTAGAATTTTCTCGATTTTAGGATAAGTATATATATATTTTTTAGAATTAAATTTTCTAAGTTCTATTTCCAAAGGCTGACGAGCTTCAAACCTTCAATAAAATGTCAAATTTTAAACGTTCATTAAATTTATGAATTATTTATTGAGATTTTTGCGTTTTAAATGTTTTTAGGCAACAAACAATATCAACAAAATAAGTTCACCATCGATAACAAAGAAAATTGAGTTACTGATATCAGTATCGATTTTCGATTCTCCAGTTTTTTTTTCAAACGATAGTTTGTACGTCTGGCAACCTTTTTATTCAATAAAAGTAAAGCATTCTTCACAATTTCCAAACCTATATTTTTTGATTTTCCGTTAAATTTAGATACTCGAATTTAACAAATCTTTGCAGTACTTTTGTTTTGTAAAATTTTTTTTATAATTAAATTTAAAAACTTTTGCCCCATAGTTTAAAGAACTTCCAACCTTTATACAACTTATCACCTTTTTTCATCTAGTTTCGCCAGACGTCTGTATTGGTATTACAAATGATATTGAAATCTAATTGCATATGAAATATATATGCTTTTATTGACTGTGCATCACAAACCGTTCTATGTCATATGTGTACGAATATGCTCATGTCTATGTGTAAATACATTTTATTCAAATTATAATAATCATTATAATACATACTATTAAACAAAAAATAAATATAAGAATATTTAAGTCAACAAAAAAATGTAACAAGTAACAAAAGGTACAAGTGGATAGGATTTGCTAATTTATAGAAGGAATACATTTTATATAATTTTTGGTATAAGTATCCCAGATAAGAGAAAAACTTTTACATCACAATCAAATTGTCTCCAAAACTGCGGAAATATATAATATGTATATATACATAGTACAAATTACTTTCAATGGAAAAACTTAAGTCAATATTTAGGAATGTGTGTGTATATACATATGTATGTAAGAATGTACTTGATTATTGCAAATTGCCTATTCATGGATTTATTATTCAGCTCTCAGTGACGCTTCAAAAATTTAACTGGGTTTCACTCCAAACCAACTCATTTTCCAATTAAGTGTATCGTGTAACAGTTGTTCTTCCTCTTGGGAAAGTTGAAGCAGCGTGGAAACGGCTTTAACAAGATGTCGGGCCTCCACCTATTAAAAATATATTAATAAGAAATCGACTTTAATGGCAGTTAAGCATATTATTTACCTCTCGGCTTGTTAGAAATTTAACGATAACATGTTTTAAATATTTAAAATTCACTTCATCCATAATAATGCAATTGGGTTTGTTGTCCGACTGAAAGGATTCAAGCGGCGCGTGGGAGATCCTAAAGGCGGGAATTACTTGATCAGTATCAACATCAATCGTTGCTGTTTGCGAACTACGAAATTCCTTCTGCAACGTTTTCTTAAGATCGCCCAATCGTTGATTTAACGTTTTTATTGTCTGTAATTTGAAAATCAAATTTAATAAAAATTCTTTTGTATTATTTCATTGTTTTCAAAAAAACACACTCTGATCACCTTATTTTTTTCAATAATTTCCCTTTGGGCTTGCTCATATTTAGCTAAATCTTTAGCATTCTGCTCAGCGGCTTCATTCAGAGATTTCAGTGACACACGGGCCTCTTGTACATCATTCTCCAGTTGTTTGTTTTTGTCGTGTAGATCGCTTGATTCGGTTTGCTCCATGCGTAATTCCTTTTTCAGTAGCTCTTCGCTTTGTGAGATTTCCGCATTGCGTAATAAAGCCGTTAGCTTCTCTTCACGCTCCACTTCCAATTTCGTTAGGGTGTCATTTAACAGATCTTGTTTTTCAGTAATTTGTGTGCGTAACTTTTGGGCGATCTGTTCTGCATTTTTAACATATTCGCTGAATCTTTCATCGGCTGTTGCGATTCGCAATTTGAGATCTTTAGTTTCGGCAGCCAGTGTTTCCTAGTTTTTTAAGTTTATTTAATAAGGAAGTAACATATTTGCTTGTTTTTGTAAATTATAAAAAGAAGCTTTAATGAAAACAAATAGGTTCTAAATAGCTTTTTGTGGAATTTAATACAAATAGTAAGGAAAGAACATGCAACGAAAGGCTTAATGGCATAATTTCCATTGTAGTATGACACAATTGTGGGGAAGGAGGGGTTACTGGCAAACAGAATTTGTTGTTAGTAATCAAATAAACCAAGTGTTGTTAATAATACGGGCGGGTGTGTTATAGGTCCCACTGATAACCGTCAACGTCAGAAGAGATACTCACAGATTTGTTGCGCTCAAAGATAATTTGCTGCTCATTCTCTTCCCGGCACTCTTTGAGTGCAACAGTCAGCTCATCGACATCATCTTCCAATATTTTAATCTATATTCAAATAATTCAATTGGATGTTTGAGTCTCAAATCAATATATACTGTTCGTACCTTTTCGTTTCGTTGCTTGATTTCAGTGCTGGCCTTCTCTAGCTCAAATTCAACTTGCTTGCGACTCTCTATGGCATCATCTCGGGATTTCAGAGCCTTTCGTTTCTCGGTGGTTTCCTCAGCCACCTGCTGCGACAGGCGACTGACTTGTTTTTCCAGTGCAAAGTTCTGTCCACTCCACGAGCTTTTGATGTCAGACAGCTGCAGATGTGCCTCTTCCAAGTGTTGCTCTAGCAGTTTGTGCTCATGGACAAGTGCCTGCACTTGCTGATCTGCACTTAGTTTGGACAACGTCTCCAAACGCGATTCTTCAACAATTCTCAAGCGCATTTTCATAGTACGATTCTCTTCTTGTACGGCAGCCAGTGTCGTGGTAAATTGTTTCTTCTCCTGCTGCGTTGCGTGACGTAGTTGCTCCAGTTCATCCCGAAGATCCTCAGCTATGGGTTCGATTGTACGCAGACGATCCATCTCCTGGTTAATGTTATCAATTTGCTGCTGATATTGACGTATCGAGCTCATATGATCAACGGCTTCTTGCTCCCGAAATCCGAGAAGATTTTTCAGCTTATCAATTTCAATTTGCTGCAGATTTTGTATCTTTTCTTGTTCTTCGCAATAAATATCCTTTTGAGTCTGAGCCACTCGAACGCTCTCCAATAGGATTTCATTTGTTTTATCCACCCTCGTCTTTTCCTCCTGCAGTTGCTGTATACTTTGATTGAGGATGGACACTCTGGAGGAAAGCTCATTGCACTGACTACGAAGCTGGCATACTTGTTCAGACTGTCAAAAATATGAACAGATGTTATTTACATAATTTGATAAAAATAAATACACGCTTAAGATATGAAGTAAAAATAGAATGTTTGCATTGACTTTACCTCATTGTAGATACCACCAACAACATTGCCACCGCCCACATCATCAGCAAAGTTGGAGTTAATGCTCACACGACGGCTACGCAAGCGATAATTATTATTGTTATTAGTATTATTATTGTTTGTGTGTCGCTGCTGCTGAGATGTCTGAGATGTTGACGTGGAGACATCTTCGCCAGTTTCCTCCTTAATTTTGTTTTTTAACGTTGCAAACATTTTGCCAGGTCCGTCGTTAGTTTCTGTTTCTGTGTATGTTGTGGCTCAAGTGAGCGGAATTAATAATGTATTTAGTTTATCGCGATGCGGCACACCAGCGACAGCGTTACGGCGACTTGTTTTTATATCATTGCTCCATTTGGGGTCTACACTTTGTGTGGTTTATCAAAGTAAATGTAAATTCATTTAAATTTGCAGTCTATAAATTCTTCTTCTTTGCGGACTACGTGAAGTTAGAGCTTGCCACCTTGTCTATTTTTAATGTCTGGCAGCACACCGAATATCTGCAATCAATGTGGTGGAAGCCGATAAGTCTATCGATAATATATAATATAGACGCCAAAAACATCTGTAGAGAGCGCGCTAAAATTTTATAATTGTTTAATAACTTAATTGCTGAATCTTTAAATTGAACAGATCTGTGAACTCTCTAAGTTTTTAAGTATTAATCTTTAATAAAGGAGAAGAAAATGGATCAGGATCAGTCGAAGCAAACTCCTCGAGACTTTCATGACAGTGATGGCATGTGCACTTCGTCCATCAAGGAAATTACTTTGATAGAAACTATGACTAGTTTCCTGGCGGAAAACGGAGCTGCTGAAGTAGATCCAAGGATCTTGAAGACTTTAGCTGAGGCGTTATCCAAACGCATAGACACAGATGAGTGAGTACCCCTTAAGATTTGTTCTTATTGTATGCATATGCGTTTGATGCATGTACGCATGTATTTATGTATGTATGTTTGGGTGCACCACGGCAGCGTCTTTGAAGTTTGCTTGGTAATGCACTTTCGCAAGTGCATCGTGTACTTTGGCTTGGATCCAAAAACTAAATTTATAATAATAAACCCTGATGCGTTTAGCTTATTTCTATGCTTTCAAAAACACACACACACACGGAGATATTTACATATACACTTATGCTGATACTCATCCATCCGAATCGAAGCGAAAAGTGCATAAATGAGATGACATCAAAAGATCGCAATCAATTAGCAGAGCATTTATTCTCTCTCCGCTCACAGGTTCAATTTGCTTGGGTTAACTCCCCCACCTCTAGTGAAGCAATACATCCACACGTCCAAGTATGTATGCAAGTATGTGATGTATGTACATAACCCACCCCATTTAACGAAAGAGAGAGAGAGAGAGAGAGAGAAACAAGCACGAGCCATATGGTGGGTGAGAGGTGAGCTCTCCGGAAAACATGAGAGGCACATCTGTCGCACATTTGTGTGAGTGCCTGTGGTGAGCGCGTTTTCCTTGCGGGAGCGCACGGACGGATGATGCTGCCGTCGACGTCGCTGTCGCTGTTGGGTTTTTCTCTCGTTATCTTGATGCGCACTTTCAGTTCTATTCTGGCATTCGGTTTAATTAGACATTAAATGAAGAACGATATTTTGAATACTCGTATTTTACATTATATATTGCTTCGTTTGTTGTGATTGTGCTTCGTCTCATGCCTATCAGTTCTTTATTTTTTTTTGTATTTATTTAAACAATACATATGTACATACAACATAATATTTAAACAACGTTCCGGGTCGGGCAAAAGTAAATAAATAACTTTATACATACATACGTATGTATCAAAGTGCAGAAAAGTACACAATAGTGAGAATTATGACTATAGTTATATATAAACTTGCGACTTTCATCGAATGAACTCGATGAATGCTCTTGTTTAGGACAAACGGTATAAAAGAAACAATATTCTTATATAAGTGTGTGTGTGTGTGTGTATGTGAATGAGCACTTCTGCGAGTGTGTGTGTGTGTGTGTGTACGATTACGCGCCTCATTTTGTTGTTGATTTCCTTTGTTGTTGTTGATGCTGTGTCTAAATATAGTACATAGTGAAAAATATATATATATTTGTTGGATAAAATACTATTTATGAGTGCGTATTGCATCTTAAAGATACATTACAAGCGAAAAGGACGAATATACATACATACTTATGTTTGAATGCTTGTATGTATAGAAGGATGCTTCCCTTTGTTAGGCAGTTACCCCTACATTGTTGTTATAATGACCTTTAGGTTCGCTTTGGAACGTTAAAGCACCACCATATTACAACGATGTCTTTAGTACAGTTGTTTTTGTTGTTCAACTATTAACATCCGTTTTCTCTCAGTGCACTAAACGCTCATTTTGAATGCATTCAGTTTAGTTTTGAAAAGATACGTTTATTTATGGGCAAGCGTATTGAACAAGTATCTTGTTTACAATTTAGTCTATGTTTTTACTAATGATAGACAACAAGATTTCCCGCATATTTGGCGCCAATACTCGATTGTAGTTAATTAATTAGTTTCATGACCTTAAAATGTTGTATGCACATCTCAAAACAGGCGTTGAAATTTCGAATCCTAGACATATGCAGGTATCTCAGGTAGTGTGAATTATCTTTGCATGAATGCTCTTGTTTGTGACAAAAAGTGTGAGAGAAATATTATTCATACATAAATTTCGCATTATGTACCTGCATATAATTAACGGGTTTCTACTATGTGTACAGAATTGAAAAATATATTTTCATATCTTAAATATTAAAGATCTATCTTCATAATTTTTTATTTATTTGATGCCAACTAAGATCAGATGACTAAGACTTTTAATGAATTTAAATTTAAATTTAAAACTAATATGATAAAAATGCAAATTAAAAAGTAAAAATTTATGTTTATCATTTCATAGCTTTTAAGTTATAACAGAAAAACCAATACTCGTCGAATAAAATGAGAAATAAATCGAAAACCAACCGAAAATCTCCCAAATCTCCATACATTTTTGGAAGATTTTTGGTTGGTTTTGGTTTCTGTGGCACCCCTGATTAAAATTTTATACAATCGCTTTAAAACTCAATTCGTAATTTTAAAAAGAAACTTCTTAACTTCTTACTACATACTTAGTTACTTACTAGATTATCCAATTTCAGAATGTTACATTTTTAGAGGCTTATTCCAGATATTTCTATGTGGGGAGGATATTGTGTCTTCTTCTGTCGACACCTGTTGTGCCTGAAATGCAACTTGAATCCTTTCATATATTATACACATTGATTTTTAGGTGTCCCCGTAGTAACCATAGCTATGGGAAGGGAGCAATCGAGTCAAAACAAATGTGTTTACAACAAACAGAGCATTAACAATTGTTGCCCAGGCAGAATTGGCCAAAGTTGTTAGACGTGACATATTGCATATTATATTTGTGTATTTTTGTATTTGTGTTTTTGCTCATTTCCCAAAATAATTTCAACGTGCGGTGTAATAAAGCCGTCTCACGTGAAGAGCGCCAAAATGCGTGTCCCACATGTGTCGTCGTCGTTATCGTCGTCGTCTACGTCGTCTGTCGCCGGGGACAGGAGCGGTGCCGGGTTGGTTAGCTGACAGCAAAATACATTTTGAGATTCAGCACAGAGATGCCCTCAAAAACTGCAACCAAACATATAGATATAGATGCAGATAGAGTGAAGAGTGCTTTGCTCCTTGGGCGCTGATGTGCAATCATTTCGGGGACATTTCCCCACCAAAAAAAAACCATCCGACAATTCGCCAATGACTCATAGACGACGTGAAGTATCGGACGTAGAAACATACATACATATGTAGATGAATGTACATATGTATGTGCTGTAACCTCAGAGTACATGTACTTATACCTGCAATGAAGTTGCAGTTATACTTAGACTGGTGTGCCGCAAGTTATTTAGGATAAGCTCAACAACAACAACAAAATCAACAAAAGAGGTGACGCATGCGATCAAATTAATTAAAAATTGTATTTTTATCGTCGTCAGTATAATAAATGTACTGGAGTGAACAGTACTTAAAGGTGTCGCTGTGTTAATGTCAAAATAAACGAATTATTTTAAATATAATGGCGGGCATATTTCGTTCAACATCTTTAAACAACTCAAATAACTCCCCTCGTACGCCACATAAACGTTATTCAATTTGCAGTGGAGCTGGCTCCACATTCTGGTAAGTTTTGCAACATTTTTAAGATTTATTTTCGAATTACAATATACAAGTTTTATTAGTGGTTCAATTTCCATATTATTCAAATGGAGCAATTCCCATATATGTATGTATAGACTCAGAGTACTTGGAATGACATTAAAGTTCCATTTAATTGGGGGAAACTAGGTGTGCCTTCATCTTTTGTTCAAGAATTTGTACGCTTCACTAAACCAAAGACCGAATTTTCAGTTTTTTGTTTCCAAGTAATTGTATGTGTGTGCTCTATAAACATTTATAATTACAATTGACTATAAAAAAAGACAGATTTTTGTATGCAAGATTTTGAATTCAATGTTTGTAATAAAAAAATTTAAATCGAATTACTAAAATACCATTAAGTGGTTGTAAAACGGAAGAAACCCCCCAAATAAGATAATTTAAATAAATAATTAATAATAATAAACAAAAATCGGAAAATTTTTAAACTATATTCGAGCTTTGATAAATTAATCTGATATTTTGATAACTTAACTTCTTAGGCGGGACTTTTTTAAGTCGCTCTTCTAGAAAATTACCCAACCGGTCTTTCGATCAGAATAGGTTTAACACATATTGTTTAATAAGCTAAGTTCAACAGTTGAAGGTATTACGTGTATGCCATGTGGATAAACTACTAGTTAATTATAAGTGTTAGAAACAGCATATAAAACAATTCAAACCTGTTTAAATTGACCTCCGCACTAGAGAGGAGCTCCTGAAGATCACGATTGTCTAGTGTGATCAAATCGATGAATGTTTGAATGAATGATAAACAAACTTATCAATTGCTCTTGCATATAAACCTACTAAATCTTTGGTAAAATTTGGTAAAGAAATTGTTTGGCAAACGACATTTTAAATTAATAATATAAAATAAAATTAAAAATCATATAATTTTATCGAATTGGCGTATTAAATCTCAACAGGCTAAACTGTCCTTCGCTAATCTCGTGTAATACGAAACTTCCCCAAACTGATGTAGTAACTTTTCTTGGAGTCTTTCATGAAATGCGACTTACTTGGCGGAGACAGATTGAAGCTAAGAATATACAATTAATACTGGAAGCCAATAGCCCCCATTGGATTATAAATACTCGATCTCGCTTTTCTTTAGACTACAAGGTCCCTCCTTTCAATTCCATCCTAAAACCAATCGATAACTATGGCTTTCAGCTATGGGGAAACGCGAGCAGCAGTAACATTGACTTTATACAGCTGAAAGGTAACACTTGGAAACCATGGTATGTTCGGAATGAGAACATCCACAGATATCTACTTGTTAAAGATGAGATAACACCACAGAAGGAAAATTACAACAGCAAGCGTTCTTTGCATTCAAATTATCTTGCGCAATATTCAACTCGGGTTTATTTAAAGATAATTTTGTTTAAAGCATTGATAAAACTATTGTAAGCCTCCTTCCTGCTGAAGAATATTTAATTTAATAATAAAAGAAACGTAAAATCACATATTTATGTTCTATAGTTACTTTTTTATATTTTTGTTAAATTAAAAGAATTATTCTTTTTTTTTGTCAAAACAATGACTTGACAAGCTGTAAGCTTACATATTTTTTTGTGCAAACAATTACTTGACATATTGTATATGAAATATCGTTGATAGGACTATCGTTGATCGTTGAATATCGTTGATTATGTCCATCTCTACTCCAAGGCGTGTAGTTGAGTTATGCGACTGGAGCTGCGTTTGTTCACAGCGATGGTGTCTCAGTTGAATCGTGGTTGAAGCTAGCTTATATTGTAAATTAGTACGATGTACAATATCGCTTTGGGAATATGGTTGTGTCTTTTAGTGCTATCACCATTATTGGGGATACGTTTAAATCCTTGTGATTTGGCTGGACAACTTTATATATTGGACGTGCCGAAAGCGGAACTATCGAAATGGCTTTGTATAGCTGATTTTGAAAGTCGCTTCAACACTCACGTTGTCGGACAGGGCAACTTGGATGGCTCCAAAGACTATGGCCTCTTCCAGATAAGCGATCGATACTGGTGTGCACCGCCCTCAGAAACGCCCTACTACGCTTTTAATGGGTGCAATATCAACTGCACAGAACTGTTGAGCGACGATATCACTTCGGCAGTTCGATGTGCACGACTTATCAAAAAGCAACAGGGCTGGACGGCTTGGTCTGTCTACCCGGAGTTCTGTAACGGAACACTCACGGACCCCGACAAGTGTTTCCAGCAAAGCGAAGCAACGAATTCTTCTGAAGTCGAGGAGATGTCAACGGAATCAGTCACAGATATAAACCTCGACAGCACGACTCTCGAAACGGAAATGGATTGAGATTATTATATGTTATGATATCACTGCCCATTGTAATATTAAATTGCATAATTATATCAGATGGTAGCAAAAATAGAAGTACATTCATATATGCTCGTAATTTGTTTTGTTTTATTTATTATTACAAATATAATTCAGTTGCCTAAGCCTTCACTCGAAACCAGTTTATTTTTAACGCTAAATTTATTTTTTATCGTATTCTTTGCAGCACAAGTCCCGGTGGTCTTCAAGATGTTACCATGGAGAATTCATGTGAGTTTATAAAATATAATGTTTAATCAAAGTATAGATTTTCAAATTATCATAGTGACAGTTTCTAGATAATTTAATCTAATTACGAAATCTTTTTTATGGATTCTAGTAAAACATGAATTCAAATAAATTTGAATGCAATTTTTCAGTTAGTTTTGATTTGTCTGATCAGTTTAACTATGACTGTTGTGTCACATATACATATGTTTAGATAAAGTTTAGTTTGGCAACACACTCGTCACTAGTAATTATATGCCAATCAATCACTCAGTTTCCTTTTTTATATTTTTTACTAATTGCCAACATGGGCAAAAATGGCTTACGGTCAACATTGCCGTCGCGGACGTCCGCAGGTCCCACAGGTTTGACTTTCCGATTCATCCAAATTCGACTAATCCGTCTAATGCTCGTCTTTATTCTCTCTCAATAGATACCAGTTTCGATGCCGGACGTGCGCCAGGAGGTATACATTCGCCAATGCAGGGACGTTCCATGCGGGAGCTGGAGGAGCAGATGTCGACGCTACGCAAAGAGAACTTCAATTTGAAGCTGCGAATTTACTTCATGGAGGAGAGTCAGCAAGGCGCACGCGGCAAAACTGCGGACGAGTCATTGTCCAAGCAGTTGATAGATGCAAAAATCGAGATCGAAATTCTGCGAAAGAGGGTCGACGAAAAGACGGAACTATTAAAGGATGCGGCCCGCGCTATTACACAGCACGAGGAAGTGCAAAAAAAATCGGACATCGAAAGTCAAACAATGATTGAACAAATGCAACAATATATACATCAGTTAGAGGTTAGACTATAATTATTGATTTCGTAAATCATATGCTATAGCTTTCCACAATTCTTTTCTTATAGTCAAACGCAAAGCAGAGAGCAACTAGAAGATCCTTAGATGCTCTTTCCGCCGAGAAATTAAAGAGCCTGGAAGCTGAGGTAAATTTAACAAATATAATTTATTACTTTTGCTTTTAAAAATGTACAATGGAAACTTTTGATTAGGTGCTTAAATTGGAGAATGAACTGAGAGAGGCCGATTTGAGGCAAACAGAGACAAATAGGCAACTGGAGATAATGGAAAATACTCTAACCGATCGACAGGAGACCCTGGTTGCGTGTGAGGCGAAGATTGAGGAGCTTGCTATTAAAAATGCTGAACTGGTGGAGCAGCTCGAAAGGGAAGCAGAAGCTGATGCAGTGGCAAGTGTAAGTTTCATTTCCATATTTGCATTTGAATCAAATATTTGTTGACTCCAAATGGACTTTGGCCGTTAAGACTGTAAAGACTGATACGTAGTTTAAACTGAACCTTCAGCAAACGATAAATCGTCAAAAGATGGAGTTAAGTGCCACTTTAACTGAGAATCGCCGTTTGCTTAATAATCTAAGTGCCGCCGAGCACGAGGTGCAGCGTCAGAATAAATGGATAGGGGAGGCTGTTAATATATTGGATGTGCAAAAAATGACTATAAAACATATTGAAGTGAGTATTTTTGTTTGCATATAGTAATGTGTCCGAGATGGAGCTCTAAATTGTCGCTAAAAGGACTTGAACAGTGAAAAGGATCGCGCTCATAGACGCCTCTTCTTTCGCATGATTGAATATGAAAGTGTTATTAACAAGCAATGTTGTGAGGTTAATTTAGTGCGACGGGAAAAGCAATTCTTTCAGGATCTAAGCAAGCAATTGCAGCATCATGATAATGTGCAGTGTTTGGATCGGATTGCTGTGGTTCATCCCATACGCTTTGATACAATTCGTGATTTTCAACTTTCGCCACGCTCCGTTTTTTCAACGAGCAGCATTTTCTTTGATTACCAAGGTTTTCCAGGCCTCACAATGGACAAGAGATTTAAGTTTTCCATGCCGGAGGTGATAATCATTTCGAATGTTGCCAATGGAATTGCAAATCAATTAAATTTTTGTTAACTTATCCACAGCATTGCAAGGCACCGATAATGCCGCTGTCCGTTGCCGCGCCAAGTACGGCTTTTCACAATCATTCACTCCCGCCATTCACCGGATTACGTCAATTGCTATGGCGCTGGTACTCCCCGCATCCGCATACCAACTGATGTCCTAGCATCTACCAGATTTGAATCCATCAGATAGCAGGCACTGTCCATCGATGCGCCATCCTGTGTTTCCAGACAGGCGCACCAATGCCCCCAGTCTGAAGAGATTCCCTCCGAAATGCAGCGTGGCGCAGGTGTGCGACAGTGCGCTATTCCCAATCCGATGATGGCATATACATCTATATATATATATCTTTCCATATATATATATATCCATAGAATTTTCTTCGTTTTGCAGTTTGGTTAAATATTGTTAGCATAGGGCCGTAACAAATTATTTATTTTGGTAGTTCATGCAAAAAATTGATCGTTATTAATGTAAATGAAATAAATGAAAAAAATAGTGGACGCGTTTCGACAGAACAAATTATTGTTTTTATTAACGCTGTAAACAAATAGATAAAATATATGCATTATAGCTGACAATTATGTCTTTTATTATTTTATTTTAGACTCAGCCTGAGCTACGCACACAATTGGCCGATCACATCTGCGAGCTGCAGGATGCCCAGGAGAAATTAGCTGAACGTGAGCGTGTTCATGAAAAAGCTTGTCGCACGATTCAAAAGCTAATGCAAAAGGTGAACAGCCAGGAGAAGGAAATCAAGCGTATTAAACAGACACAGTCGGTAAATAAATATTCCAAAACATAAGCAAGTCCATTTCTGACAGTATTTTTAATTTCTAGAATGATGAGACCAAGGCGACGACATCACCTGTCTCTCCACGTCATTCGCTGAGCGATACTGAGACAAAAGACATTTCTCCCAGCTTGAAGCAGCGCTATGAACAGCAAATTGCCGAACAGAGCGTGATTATTGAGCAACTGAAGGCGGAAGTTAAAAAGAAGACCGCCAATTTGCAGAATTTGGTTAACAGAGAACTGTGGGAGAAGAATCGTGAAGTGGAGCGACTCACCAAACTTCTCAGCATTCAGAATTCTGTGGAGCATTCTGGTGATGACTCAGCCACAGGAGGCGACTTGCAGCAATCCTTTACGGAGGCAGACTATGTAAAAGCTGTGAAGCGCAACAAGTTGTTGCAACGAAAGGTCGATGTTCTGCTTCATCGTCTGAACGAAGTGCAGCAAAATAGTGCATTAATCACACAGCTCCGCCACGATCTGCACGTAATGCAATCTGATGTAGAAAGCGCCAACAAGTGGCGTCTGGAATGTGCTGATGTCTGCAGTGTACTAACGAATCGACTTGAAGAGCTGGCTGGGTTCCTTAACTCATTGCTGAAGCACAAGGACGTGTTGGGTGTTTTGGCTGCCGATAGACGACACGCGATGCGTCGTGCTATTGACCGTAGCCTGGACTTGTCAAAGAGTCTTAATATGACGCTATCTATAACAGGCGTCTCACTGGCCGACCAAAGTCTCGCACAACTGAGCAAACTCTCGGAGATTTTGTATACTGAGCAGGATGCAGAATGCAACAATACGTACAATTCACACGAGGAGATACATGCGGCAGCCAATGCTGCTGCTACTGCTGCTTCTAGAACTTCGTTGGCAAAGATGGAGAACAAGGCTCTAAAATCAGATGGACAGCTGCGCAAGGAACGACGCTCTCTGCCATTGCCACAAACACAGCTGGACAATCAGAGCGAATCAGAGGCATGGTCAGAGCCTGACCGAAAGGTTTCCTTAGCACGTATTGGTCTGGAAGATACTTCCAACAGCTTCGTATGCGGTGAACAACATCACAGCGAGTCGGACAGTGAAGGACACGCCTGTTCAGCCAACTCTCTAAAGCAGGAGCGCGGTCGAAGCAACGAACGCATTACTCAACTTGAGTCCTTGATAGCACAGAGAGATGAACGTATACTGCATGCACAATGTCAATTGGTTGATGCCGACAATCGGTTGAAGCAGGAGCAGTTGCAAGTAATTGAATTGTCCCAACAGCTGGAACAACTCCGCACCCAAAACGAGGCACTTATTGCTGATCTCCAAGCCATTGGCACACAGGATGATATCGAAATTGCCGAGCTGCAGCGGCTTATTGAACTTAAAACTCAACAGATTCAGCAGCAACAATTGGCCCACAATACTCTGCTCGCCGATGCACAGATCACTGAAATCGAGCTGAAAGAAGCGCAGAAGAAAATTCAGGAAATTGAAGAACAATACACAGTGAATCTTGATGAGGCGCACGCTGAGTTGAAACAGGTCAAACTTGAAGCGTCGCAA
Organism: Drosophila phalerata; assembly: GCA_951394115.2. Taxonomy (NCBI): domain Eukaryota; kingdom Metazoa; phylum Arthropoda; class Insecta; order Diptera; family Drosophilidae; genus Drosophila; species Drosophila phalerata. The sequence goes on from OY729850.1 coordinate 20,070,968, forward strand.
CGATTGGAGGAGCAGGCTCGTCTGCAACAAGAAGCCTTGGCTCGTGACTGGGTTGCATTGTCCAAACACGAGGAGGTAAGGGCGCAGCTTCTAGAATTGCAACGTTCATTAGAATTCTACCAAGAAAGCGAAAAGGAACTAAAGCAGACACTTGTAGAAAATGAGCTAGCTGCACGTTCACTCAAAAAGGAAGTGGACGAGAGTACTTTGCAGGCTTCCAAAGCGATTATGGAACGCACTAAAGCATACAATGATAAATTGCAGTTGGAGAAACGCTTGGAAGAGATGAAGGTACAGCTGACAGTGCTGCAAGATGAGCAAAAACAGCAGCAGCTGCAGCAACAGAAATATCCACAACCTAGTCGTATTAATAGCAGCGATGTCTCACAGTCCGGCTACACGTCTGAAGAGGTTCCGCTGAAAATGGCCAAGAATAGAGGCAATGCACCGTCGGGTTCAGCAGCGAGCGGAAGGATTAATAACCCTTCACCCGACTTGGGAATCGAGAGTGATGTGGGGCGAGTCATGAGCGTAGAGCTATCTAATGCTCAGCGTACGTTACTCAAAACTGTGGAGCTTACTGGACAGAAATCGAATCAAAATGCTGATAGCGTGGGCACAAAAGATGGTAAGATCGTTATACCTGTTGAAGTCGTGACCAATTTTAATACATATTTCATTTTTGACAGATACTTCCCCAGACACAGAGGGTGCTGCATCATCATCTACAGGACAAACCAAACTTCACGACTGTGAAAAGGTAGAGCAAGAAATGGCCGAATTGCGGCGCAAATTAATACGCACCAAACGAGCCTTTGAAGACACATATGAAAAGTTGCGTGATGTTAACAAAGCTAAAGCACAAGTTGAAAAAGACATCAAAAATCAAATACTTAAAACCCACACAGTACTGCGAAATGTACGATCTAATATGGAGAATGTGTTATAACAATTGGTTTGATCGCAACATTATCATCTTTATTTGTATCATCATGAAATGGGTTCACAAATTGGCAAACATCCTGTTAATATGTCACAAGTTTTCGTTTTACTTATATTTTCTAATAATTGTGTTCTTTTAATGTTCTTTGTAAATCACCTTATATATAAACGGCACAAAGCAACCAGTTTTTAATATAAATAATACTACTTGCATTTTCTAAAGACTGTATAAAATTAAAACAAATATGTATAATAAATGCAAGTTTATCCATACCCTCCTAATGTACTGACATCTACACCTAACTGGTACTATATTAACCAGACATCTTCGTTCATATTGAATGACTTAAAAATACATAGTAGTAAGCATATTACTAACATTTCTGAACAGTATAAATAACTAACTATGCATGTATACATTTTGCTCCTTAGTAATAACTGATTTTAAAACCTAAAACTGAGTGCCATCTTGCCATATCAAATTAACAGTAATAAGAGATTAACCTACTTTTTATTCCGCTTGAATCAATTAACTTAATACTTTTTATTTATTTCCCGAATTCTTCATGAATTACCGCTTTCAGTTTACAATCGGAACGGACATTGAAATAATATTATAATATACTCGACCTCAAATATTATTTCGCTGTACAATTATGTATGTAAGACCTCCAAAAATTTGCTTTCGAAAAGATAATTAGAATTAAGTTTTGTACAATGAATACGGTATAAATAAAATACACTTATAGTTCGTTTTAAATTATGCGTTTCGTGGAAGATATCTGGAGTCCTCTGTCAAATACTAAGTCTTAGTTACAATATTAATAAAGGTTGATTTTGGACACAAACTATGATAAAATGACATTTTCCTTGAAATCGTGCTAGATTTTACAAAATTGGAAAAAAAAAACATTTGAAATATAACGAGCTCTTTCGATCTTTTGGCAGCGTTGCCAGAAAGATGAGCGATCTGTGAGGGTTTCTTTCAACTGTACAATTCACTTAGTGCAATATTAAAACTTTAAATATAAATTTTAAAATAAATATTTAGTGGACTATGTAAGAAGCGGATGTGCCTGTTAGGGCTCTGTTAAAACTGTTTAGAGGCCAGGTTTGCTGCTTCAACGATTCGACAATAATTTGTACAGCTTCCACTTCGGTCATTTTAATGTTTTTATTGTGCTAATTGTTAATGTGCCGCTGCCGCTCGACAAAAATTGCTGAAAAAACTAAAAAAAATTTAAACTGCGCGCGTTTGCAGATGTAAAGTGAGGAGCAAATTGCCATTGAGGAGTAACAAGTTAAGTTTTATACCTAGAATATACCAGACTGTTGGTAGTAATTAAATACTGAATCCGTATTAATTAGAACGCGTTATTTGGTCGCGTGGTCACACTGTAAAATTAAAATGTAGGTGTATTTAAATTTCAAAATGCAATAACTTTGCAATGAAATATTAATTTAAGGAAAATTTTAACTATATAAAATAAAGTTAAACATTTTTATGAAGTTTTGAAGATCGTCACCCACAGGGAAGAGAAGTTAAAAATTCAAACTACAATGTTTAGAGAAATTCCAAATTAGGTGAATTTCCTTGGGTGCAACTAAATTTTCATTTTGATTATATTAGAACAAGTTGCCAGATTGGGATATTTTGTAGGGTGGCAGCCTTTGATTTGTTTACATACATGAACGCTTAAGCGCGTGTGTGTGTGTTTGTTTCGGTTTTGTTTTCGCTTATCAATTTTACAATTTTGCAGCTATAGAGCTAACTAAATACAAATGTATATGATTTGTGAGATAGTAACTGTTTAAAGGGCTACACATTGAGCTTGTACAATATTTATATTACTTTTAAACTTCGCCCACATTGCGCGTGATTCTGTTTGTTTGTGTTTTTGTGTTCACCAGTTGCACTAATCCTTTACCGACATTTGAACAATAAAACAATATACACATGGTGTCACCTTATCATTTACAAGAAGAGGATGTGAATTCCACAACTTCACAAGGCCAACAACACCGTTCCCGCAATGAATTTTCCGCTCTTTTGCAAACTAGTGAGTAAATATTTAAATATGTAATTTCTATTGTGCACCAGTTGTGTGAAAGCAGTTTAATATTGTTTATGTGATTCATAGTTCATTTAAATGGAAATCAACTATCAATTCCCACTGACCATTTTTTTTTCAAAAATGGTTGAATAAGAGTATGTGTCATTTTTTAAATGTCTTAAAAATACAAACGAGCAGTATTAGTTACTAAATTTGGTGATAAGATTGTTTAGCGGCAAATAAAATGAGCAAGAGTTGAATTTACGTGTGTATGCGTGTGTGTGCGTGTGCTAAATTGTATACAATCGGACATTCACTGAAGAGTCTTTACTGTCATTTGAACCCCCCTTTGTATACTTAATTTTCGTACCCGAGTCATTATTTCAGAAAAAAAAACTAATAAATTTGTTAAGAATAAAATTTAAAAAACAAAAAAATTATTTGTGGCCCATGGGGGGATCGAACCCGCGACCTTCGCGTTATTAGCACGACGCTCTAACCAGCTGAGCTAATGGGCCTCAGTGAATGAGACGTGCTTAAACTCAAACATATTTCTAGAGTAATATGTTTGATATTGTATCCAATTGGGGGAGGAAATTTGATTTAAAGAGATACAAGATATAAATGTATGTGAGAAAACTAAAGTTGTTAAATATATTTAATTGTTGATGCCAGCTGCATATCGACTTAACATTGAATGGAATCAATGAATCAGTTTGTCTTTGTTTGCTTTTTATGGAATAAGATGATTGTATTGTACGAGTGTCTTCTTAACAAGACCATCTCTGGGCGTCGCGTGTATTTCATTAAATCGTAACTCGACTCGTAGCTGACAACTTTCAGTTGTGAACTTCGTAAATGGTCCGAAGGACGAAATATTGACTAGCAGTGCTTTGCCGATGTCCTTTCGTGGGGACTGTCCACAGTTGGCTTTTGGCTTTTGCACGTTGTAGACGCATTTTCAACCGTTTGCGCGTGATAATTATCGAATATACACAAGTTGTGCCACCAAATGAAACGCGATAATCGCAACGCATCCCAAGTTATTAGTTATGAATCTCAACAACTTACAACATGTTCCTTTGTTTTGCCCATTGTGTGTGTCAACTAATGTTGAATTGATATAGTTGTTATGTATCTGTGAAGATATCGTCAGACATTAAGGAGCCAACTTGGCAATGAAGTTGGGTGTGCTTTTAGCCTTCTACGAACCCGCTTACTACAATCAGTTCGATAATTTGAAGGCTTTCAGACTTTAAATTTGTGCATTTACCTATAACTATAAATTCGATTCGATTGCTGGAACACATCATGACGGGAAATCCTACATATCAGCCAACTACCTGTCTAAAAACTTGATTACCAAACAATTGTTTATTTTTGTTCCCAAAAAAGAAAATAACAAAAAACGTACATAGTATTTTTAAATGCATATGCGTGACGGGAATAACTATGTTTTCCAGCAAGTAAATGTTGTGAATAATGAATTTTTGATGTTTTGTGCAAGTTGTCGAAAGCTGTCATTGCTTTTATTCAAAATATTAGTCATGGGTGGCGTTAAAGGGGTGCATTTGGACTGTCAGTTGGTTTAGTTCTCAGCACCTGTCAAGCAATATGTTCAAGGTTATTTTCCAGCTTAAGTCTCAGTCATTTTAAATGAATACTTCTAAAAGGATATATCTTACTCACCCACAGAGGTTAAAGACCTTACATAACTGATATTATATAATAACAAAAAATTAATATATAATAAAAAGGTGCCTTGTAAACTATTGTATTTATGATATTTACCAAAACAAATAAATGATTGATAAGCGTAAAAAAAAATAAATCACCAAAGTGAATTTTATCAAGTGCCTTAGCTATCTCAATAAACCACAAAATGTCCAGTCCAGATCCCAGTCGGAACAGCACAACCATTTCAATCGAACTCAACAGAACCAATACGACCTCAAGCTGCAATCCCAGCATTGCCAGCCAGAGACGACGACAGCAGAGGGCTGCTCAGCATCGTCAGGAGTCGTGGTTTCGACACTCGATGCCACCGGCTGTTAATCGAGATTTTGAATCTCTGGAGCATCTCACCCATGATTCGACCAACGGCCTGGATGAGCAGCTGGCGGCGTCTCTAAGTGGCAAATTGCCTGTCCTCAGTCATACGAGCATACACCTGAACAGTGCCAATAGTAATCTCGGATTCATCGATTCCGATACTCCAAACACGCCCATAACACCGCAATCCGATTCGGTGGCCGGCACACTCTCCTCCTGTCAACCAATCGGTGCTGACAATAGCTCCAGGCATAAGTCACGTAATCGCAAGGATTCAAAAGGTTCCATATTATCAAATGCAGCACGCGGCTTACGTATGACAACTTCATTTCTACGCCGTAAACGCAAGGAATATGAAGGTGAGTTAGGTTCAAGTGTCAGATTCATCTCGATTAATAATAATTGATCAGTGAATCTTTTGAAATAGTTGTTGAAAGTCGCTTTTAAGTCTAAACTTTTCAATAAAACAGTGAACAAATGTATTTCAAAAATAAGATAATTCAAATTTGTTATTTTTTGTTCAATTGTTGGATATATTTCTATTTAGAAAATAAATATTAGTCATCTGGGTGAGGTAAAAGAAGTTATTATTTGTAATCTTAAATTCAAACTAAGTAAACATTTTAAAGTTAATTGCTAAAAAATTTCGGATGAATCAATTCACGAGTTTAAGCAAAACGACTGCATTTATTAATAAATTCAGTTTTTCCTTACTTTTGCCTTTTTGATTAAAAATTTACATCAAAAATGGATGAATTCTTATGATTATTTGATCCCTAATAAAAGATTTTAATCAAATAAAATACATTATTAAGATGCATCAATAAATAGTATTAATTATAGGGCTAAGAAAAAGTTATAGGCTTAGCTTTTTGTCAAGTTAAAAAACAAAATGTTGTCTTGCGTTATCTTTTTACTATAAGTCAATTATTTTTTTTATTTAAAAGTTTAAACTTTGAAATAATCGTTAGAAGCTAACACGAAAACTATAAAATTTAATTATCTAAATTTGTTTTGCTTTTGCTCTACTGATATTTTTAACCCCACATTTTTTTTAAAATTAATTTATATTAATTATTTGAAATTTTTGTTAATCTATGCCTCCATGTATTTTCCTAATAATTGTTGAATGGGTATTTCAATGACTGATTAGAAAATTTGCGTGAGAATAAAGTAAAATTCATATATTCACGATTAATACATAATTATATACATAATTTTTGATAAGAGTCAGATGATCATTTTTACTCTGAAAATAGCTTTATTGATTTCCATGATCATGCCTTACAACAGGCAGCCATATTATAAATCTCTAATGTGTTTGATCTTAAATCTAATAATTGTAAAGTTACATTTGCTTAATCACCCAATTCCGGAGTTCAGCCACATTAGCATAGACTCCCGGATAATTGGCTAATGCGCAATTTCTGCCCCAGGAAACAATTCCGACAAGTTTGTCGCCTGACACAAGCGGTCCACCAGAATCCCCTTGGCATGCATCCTTATTACTGCCCGCCGCACAGATCATGGTCTCCCTGATTTTAGATCCGTATCCATAGCTGGAGCTGCCACACTCCGTGCGTGCCACAATGCGTGTGTCAATGTACAAGAGATGAGTCGAAGAACCGCCATTATATGATGTAGCACCCCAACCAGAACAGCTGGCAGCAGATCCATGTTGTGGCGTTGCAGTTGCCAACTGGATGGCCTTGATGTTTGTTCCCAAAGTCAGCGGGGTCTTTAGCCATACGACGCCAATGTCGTTGATCTTGGTGCTGGTGCTATATCCTTCATGTATCTTGAATGCTGCCGCATTACTGATAACTCCTCCAATGGATCGATATGTGGATCCAGCGCGTACTCTCAGCGTCGGTACCGTCACCTTGAGCAGACAATGGGCAGCAGTTACCACCATGGTGGAACTGATCACGCTTCCTCCACAGAAGTGGAGTCCAGAACGTTGCAGCGACACTTGCCAAGGATGTGAACTGATCGTTGTTTGGGATCCGCCCACAATGCGACCATCTAGATTCACATCCCGCTGCGCAATCAGTCCATTGGGTATTACAGCACAGTTGGCACTGGCCAAGAGACCCAAGATTATTACAATAGACTTCCAGAACATATTTCTATAACGTCGCAACACTTGGGATTGTTATAACAGAATAAACAATGGGTTCGCCTTATATAGGGGAATGCAACTGGTAGACCAGGTGAAAATTCTCTCTACACACATTATCCATTGTAAATTAATAAAGTTGTAGCTGATTAAGTCCCCCACTTGAAACTAAAGTGATAATCGTTCTTGTCAGTTATAGGCTCATAAATCACAAGGTCTGCACATGTTTCTTTAGGCAATTTAAATTTCTTTAATTTATTTCAGGATGTCTTTGATAGCTCTATATGTATTTGTTGGTTATTCTATTTGACGGACTGCAATCAATGTTTGTCAAATAGTATCTTTATCTTTTGATTTAAAGACTATACTAATCCATTGGTAGGGTTTTGCCTATTGTAAATATTACATGGGCTCAGGAACGTTATGAACAAATTTTTATAGTCAAGAATCCAGACTGCGATATACCCCGTACTTAAATATGCAGAAAGTTTAGTGTGCTTCGATTAAATAAACAAATGATTAGGGAATAACTTTTATATTTATTCTTGGCTTGTGATTTTTCAACACCAAATGATGTTTACCGAGAAATAAAATAATATTCACATGGATAAACAATTTTTAAATATGATCAATTATGTATAAAGTGTACATTGCCTTAAATTCCATTGTAAATCCAGGGTATAAACAACAATCGCTTCGAGGCGTATCAGTAAAGCGTGTGGATCTATTATTTAATTTAAAATGTGGAAATTTATGAAACACAAATACATGTAACAACCAACAGTTATTATTTTCTATACTATGTGAAGCCAATTTATCCACACCTTTTTCGTATTTATTGGGTTTGTTTCTGTATCCGTCGTCTTTTGAAAGGTAATAAAAACTTGCAATATTGTTGCTATAGAAGGATGTCAAATGTCATCGTCGCTTAAATAAGGACATTTTCAGCTTCCGGCAAAATTTGTTGTTGACCGTTTGCTTTCGGGTAAAATGGTAAAACTGTGAAATGGCTTGCTGACTTGTGGATTACGCCATCAACTAACACATTCATACTTTAACACAATCGTAAAATAAATGAAACTTGAGAACTCAACATCTTCTTCCGTCCTGCATATTTGATGTCCTGTTATTTTCCTTTGGATGATGCTTCACCTGCCCCGCTCATCCGCTAAAATGGCAAATGCCAAAAATTAAAAAAAATAAAATTGAATAGATAATAAGAATACATATAGAAAAATGGTTACCATATACATTTCAGCCATTTCAATATCCTCAATATCCGGTAAATACTCTACACACTGCTTGAAAGTCACACGCTTCTTCGGCTGATTTCTTTTGTTGTTACCATCGCCATTATCCTTTCGAATTAGAATAGGCTTAAGACAACCTGAGTTCTCTGCCTGTGGCTCCAGTTTGACTGAATTCATTTTATAAAATATATTTGCACTTTTATTTCATATATAAAATATTTACAAAAGTTGTAAAAATTATTTGCTATGCTATCCTAAATTTATTTCAAGGACTACTTAAGCAGTTGCTGGAAAGTAAACTCAATCAAAACGAAGTTTAAGATTACATGGAATTCAACCAATTTTAACATTGCTGCAAGTAAACACCTAACTTTATTTTATAATGCTTATTATCCAACGCATTAATCAATTAAAGTAGACAAAAGCTTTTAACCTCATCAAACTCAATCTTTCAAGATAAGAATTAAATGGTATTTGTGTTCAACTGGGTCGCAATAAAGTGCACACCACTGAGATCATCAATGTCTCAACATAAACGTACATACTTACTTGGATTTCTTTTACTTCTTTCTCATGACATCATCACAAGGTCTGGGAGGGGGGCAGAGACAGAGACCTGATATCCTAATGTGCTCGGCATGAAAGAATAATACATGTCGCGATTGTGCCTGGACACGTTGACATTTTTCACTCATTGCAAAAAGCTTTTTAGGCTAAATGTTCCGTGTCCGTCTAATATCCTTTTGCAGAGATAGTGGTGAAGTAAATTAACGACTTTGTATACCAGTGTGCTTGGGTTCGCTGTTAAAAATCAATGAAAATTTAATTTGGTACAGTGGTAACATTTAAGATACACTTTACAAACCATTCTATGTACTGGTAATTAAATAATGAAAAAGCAAAAAAAAAAAAGTATTCTGATGGCCCATGAGGGGATCGAACCCGCGACCTTCGCGTTATTAGCACGACGCTCTAACCAGCTGAGCTAATGGGCCTGTGCCTCAACGCTGACAAAAGCGCCATAAGACTAAATCAGAAATCAGAATTCGATTGAAAAATGAACAAAATAATCATTTTGCTGATACAATTTATTAATATTTTCATTTATAATGTTTGCATTTTATTATTATTATTGCTTAAATTTGAATTCAATTTTTTTTTATCTTGCTCTTCTGCTATGAAAGTGACTGCTTTAAGTAACACGCGGCATTCTCTTAATATAATTGTATTTTTCGACTTAGAATATAATACGAACTGACTGTTTACCCATCAGTTATTTCAATGCTCCCAAACTATCGTTTATACAAGTTGCACGTTCGGCGAGCAACATCCAAGTGTCAGGATGGCCGAGCGGTCTAAGGCGCCAGACTCAAGATGTTGAATCTTGCCTCTTTAACAGGGGTTCGTATGAGCGTTCTGGTCCTCTCTGAGGGCGTGGGTTCGAATCCCACTTCTGACAATAATTTTTTTTTTATTTTTTCAAAAGCCAAAAATGACGAGTAATATAAATGTAATAATAAATAATAACCAGTAGTTACAACTACTTTTAAGTGCAATTTGTTTGTTTTTAATTTTAATGCCGTCTTTTATCAGTCATAGTACTAAATGGCGATGAGCTTGGCTGCTCAACAAGTGCCTCCGTGGCGCAATTGGTTAGCGCGTTCGGCTGTTAACCGAAAGGTTGGTGGTTCGAGTCCACCCGGGGGCGGATTTCATTTTTATTTGAAAAATTTTTGCAAATTGAAAAATACATTTTGAAAATGTATTTACATTATTTAAGTGTTAACTGTATTTATTTTAACTAAATGATTAATGATTGGGCTGAAATAAAAAGTTTTAAAACATAAAATGTATAATTTTACATTAATAAATCGGTTGAAATATTTTTTATTTATGTGATATTCGAGTTAACCAATTGTTTGACTTTCAATTTATTATTGTTTTTGTGCCAGTACTCGTACTGTTAGTGGTGAAGTCTCTCTCATTTGGTGAAATTTATCGCTCTTCAAAAACAAACGCATGTAAGCATGTGTGTGTTTGTTTGTTTAGTTCTCTCTCTCTCTCTCTCTCTGTCTGCCTCTCTGATTTACACGCACATACAGGTGAATCAATGCGGCATTTGCTCAGTTGCTCGTCAAACACGCGCGCGCGAAGTCGACAAACCGCATTTCTGTTGCTAAACGAATTTTTAGCGTTTAATTGGTTCGGAATAATACATATATGCATATACATAGATTTGTTGTGTTTGGAATTTGGAAAAGCGTTCAATACTTTTTCGGAACAATGACTTTTAGTATTTTACGCAATAAACATATTTTTTGATATTTGATTTTTAAGGAACACTAAGTGCAAAAGTTTTAGTGCGAAAAACAGATGTAATTTAAAAGGACATTTACAAGCCAATGTAAAACAAGTACATGTATATTTATGTGCTTATCGATGTGAACTTGCAAAACAAGTTGCAATTTTACGTTCGTTCCACATACGCCACGTTGTACAGTACACATGTGGCACGTATGATAAAAACCATGACCAGTCTAATGTTAATACATGTGTATATCGTAGCACATACATCGATGTCTGTGCATCTCTGATTGTATCGCTCTAGACGGTGGGATTGGGGCCCTCTCAATTATACTCTGCCCATCGGCTAGTCTCTATGTAGCTCTCCTCTCAGTTGTCAACGGAATCGGACCCAACAACAATGATTGTTTCCCTTTTTATTTCTTTTTATTATGCTAGCATTTCTCACTGTTTATTTCATTGCCATTGTTGCATTATTATTGTAATTGCGGTTTCTCTCACTCACACACACATTCATTTACATACTATATATATATATATATATATATATATATATATACACAAATGTTATTCAAACTAGTTTCTTCATGTTTTGTTTTGCGGTCTCTGTTTTAAATAATATCATTGCCCGCTTCTTTTATCACAACTTTTCTTTCGCTGTGTTCTTTTAAATATTTGTATAGTTTTTCGCGAATTTGTCGTTGCACCTTTCAGTTGAATTTCTGTTCGCATTTGATTGTTAACAAATTTTAAACGTTCATTCTCTCAGCAAGTACGAGTATTATTTTCCCTCGTTATTACAACCTGGTTTAAATGTTTATTAGTAATTCGATAGTACAATGTTGAGAATGTATTGTGTTGAAAATATGCGCAAATTTAGTTTCGAAGGTAAATTTCCAAGAAAGTGACTAATATTGTTTAATGTGCTCATGTAAAAGTAATTACTAAGATACATAATCTTCAAGAATCTACATATGTATAGTACATGCTATATTGCATGTCAAATGAATGATTCAATTAATGTCATATTGTGTATTTCTATTTATTTTATTTATTTATACAATATTTGTTCATTAGTTATATCCGAATTTCAAAATACTATACTATATACGCTTTGTGTATGTTGTTATTTATAAATAAATAAAAACAATAACGTCATCGTTCGAATGCGCAGTGAAATATCTTTACATATTTGAAAAATATTCTAAACTGTTGACATTTAACATTAAAAAAATACATTAAAAATATTTGAGTAATTAAACTTACTAAAATCATGATCTTATCCAGTTGCAGATTATTGTCATTTTTAAATTAAAAAACTTGTTTTCGTAGATGTCTAATTATTTTCGTTTCACTTGAATACTTTCGAAAATAAGTATCTTTTTTGGAGAATTGCGTGTTAAATCGATTCTAAAAACAAAGCGATGTCATTGTCTAGCGACAACAGTTGGGATAGTAACCTTTATAGATAATATATAGTAACTGCCATACAAAAAAGTACATAACAAAATTTATTCTACCTTTAAAATATCCTCTTGTTTATTTTAATTATTTTCACTTTTGCTTTCAATGTGCGTTTCTTCTCATACATTCAAGTATATTTGCTCTAAATTTGTATAGTTGTTGTTCAAATATGCTTTGTTCGAGACGTCATCAACAATAATTGATAGAATGTGGCATGATCGACTATTTGCTTCCCTCTGCATAATAAACAGACCTTTCCAAGGTAAACGAATAATTGAGAAATCGAGGGTTTATAAGCACTTAAAAGTTTTTACACCAATGCACACAGAAAGTTGAAAGGAGATGCATAAGAGATTAGTTCAAGTTAGCTAAGTTTTTAATTTGTTGCACATGTACTCATATTTGATCATAAATTTGTTGTTCAGCTCATTCTACTTGTCGTTCGCATTGACAAAATAGCCAACCCATATCCAATTATTGTTCGATTGACAATCATTTTGTATTGATTCGGTTTTCACAATGAGCTGTCGGTTGGTTGTCATTACTGTGCTACATTCATGAGCCTTGCGACTACATACATACTACCATATACATACAAATAGGTACATTTCACACTCATACAACTGACTAATAAATATACTCCTACTCATGCTATATCTATGTATGTAAAACCTGTATGTATGTCAGAGATGTGTGCTTGCAAATAATACAGGTTGATGACAAATAAAGCATGAAGAGTATTTGTTTTTCTCACATACCCTGTACGCATAGCCAATAGACCCCATTATGATAAAGCAGTTGAAAGATTTTTAAGCACATACATTATAAAGAAATTTAAATTTGTAGGGTATTTATTGTTGCAGTAGTCTGAGCTGTCGACTTTATATTACCACCCGTATTTGGAAAACTTTATAAAATGCTACGGGCTATATTTACTGAGTTAGATTAAGGTATTTGTATAAAAAACGTATGTGCGGGAGAACATAAGTTTAAATATATTGTGTTCCAGTCGATATGTACTGGATTCTCGGTATTATATATATACCTTTTTTCAGTACTAACTGTTAGCTGTTTGCATACGTGATGACTGTTCAGGTTAATATACTTATATATGGAGATGGGGTATATAATAAGAGGGTATTACTATATACAGCTATGAGTAGCTTGACTCGATATATCTTTAAAAGCATCTAGAGACCGGCTATATAATACTTGTTTATGGTTTTGCATTATTAGCCAAACACTTGCATTCAGTAATTTTAATTTTGTATATTTGTTTTTTTTTTAATGTCGAATTCACAAATGTGAAAGTAAAGCTATTTGGAAACAGTCCAAAATACATTCATATAGACTTGCCCAATAATATATATTTATAGATGCAGAATAAAAGCAAAACAACCATTTATTTGCTTCTTGGCCTGCTTTTTTGCCAGACTCCATAGATTATTTTTAATACTTGCAGAATGAAATTATTCTTTGTTGGGTAGTTTGGTGTCTTTATGAATTATATTTAGCTTTTAAGATATCAGCTTATGTTTTATTTGTAAAATATATAATGTATACCTATTGCCTTCATATTTTCAAATATATATATATATGCAGAACTGAGATTTCTTAAGTCTATTCATTTGAGAATTTCTTTTGATTAAAATTTTCCGATATAGCTTAACAAATATATTAATTGGCCAACGAAAATTGGCTTTATATATATGGCTTTTCCTCTGTATTTTTAATGTTGGTCTACTAATGTCATCTGTAATTACTTGAGTTCACAACGTACCGACTGACGTTGGGCCTTTATTAATATTTATGGTCAATTTCGATGTAGACAGTGGGATCTACATGCAATATTGTGACTAGGAAAAAACGCTAGTGTCCCACCCATTGATAGCTAGCTACTATATTAATGATATATTCTCTGTAATTTACTATACCCAATTTTAGACTTAACGAGCTAAGATACCAAATGCGGAACTTGAAAAGAAATTATTTTTAATTTTTGAAATTGATTGATTTTTCAAATACTCGATTCACTTAGCGATGTGCGGCTGAAATTCTCTATAGCAAACTTATCGAAATAGAATCCGTTTTCTTAGGTGAATCTTTAATTTCTCTATGATTTGATTAACCGTTGATATTCTTTCTGTAGAAAATGTCATTGCATATTTTTGAGAATAGAAATTGCAATAATAACAGTATGTTGTTTTCCTACTATACGATGGTATTCGAAGGGTCTAATTATATTTAAGTGTTTACTCTTGTTTACTGTGGCCATCGCAAACACGCTAACACGAGCATTACCATACTTAGTATCTGGTTTTGGCTTTGGCTTTGGTTTTGGTAACACGCAAATGAAAGTGTTTGCTTATGATTTGTGTAGACAACTTGACAATGGAATGGTTCCAATGTAGTTCTGTTAACTTCCGTTTTTATAATGGGCGAGGTCGTTGACTTGTTTACTTTTTCGTCTGGTTAAAGTTTTATTTTGTATTCGTCTTCCTGTAAAAAACTTTGTTTGTGTTTTCTTTTGGTTGTCGCTTCATGAAAATCAATATTCTTCTCTCTCGCTTGAAATGTGTGAATAATTTGACAATGGAATTGGAACGAATCGTAGTAATCATTGCATATCACATCGTTAATCAAATAGATAAACTTTCAAAAAGAAATACTACCTGGTCCCGAAAGGGCATTTACAATGACAATCAAGAGCTAAATCAAAAGTACAGTGAAATTACTTGAAACTTAGTAGAGTAAAGTAAAAAGTGCAATAATAAATAAAGTGAAGAAAAAAAGATAGAGAATATAAAAGAATCATGTCAACATGGCAAATCCCAATAAATATAATGGCCACAACAACTCAAGCAACATCAATGGGAGCAACAATCAACAAGTGGGCGCCCCTGCAACATCAACCGCATTCCAGGCACCGAATCCCCTCTCGAATGTCTCGCAACAGGTGCAGATGTGGTGCCAGCAATGCTTGCGGCGGCTGAAAGGTGAGGCATTGCGGCACACGGCCACAACTGGACCAACACAGTTTGTCCCAGACGTTGGCACCAACACTGGACCGGCTGGAGAGGCACGCTCCTCCACAGAGGATGATCTGAATAGTGTTGAGACAACAGAGGTCGATGGACACATACGGCCACAGCGTCTACAAGAAGAAACTAGCAATCCTCCAGCTAGAAGGCAAGAAAGCTGGATATCAGCATCCAGGCGAAAGTTACTGGAAAAAACGGGGCTTAAAAAGCCCACATGTAAAGGTGTATACACGTTTCTTTTCTATCTATCTGAGTACACTCACTATTCATAAATCTCTCTTCTCTAATATTTGCTTAAAACTAACAAGTTTTATTTTTTAAAATTACATAGTAATGATTACTTAATGATTTTTTAAAATAAGAATTGGTAACAAAGATTGTTGTTGAGTAAAAAAATTAAAATCGCCAGAGGTACCGTATAAAGCAAATAAAGTGGCAAGAAATTCTAAATTGCAACTGAATTTTATTTTGATCAAAAAAATTAAAATCCAAGTAATGATTATATAACTCAATAATATTCATTATTATTGGTGAATACCCATAACAATCAACATTTTTAAATCATTACGAAAATTCAAAGCTTTATCTTTATCTTGTATCTGTCTTGATTCGTTAATTTTTTAAATTAAACAAAAACGTTAATAATCATTATTTGTGATCTCTGCTTTGTTTAATACACTAAAGTGAGCTTTACTATTTAAGATTATATATATAGTTGTTGTTGTATTTTTCTAGTAAGCAATACTTAAAATGATTCATTAATAATTAAACAACTTTAAGGTACTGCAAGTAATGAAATAGCATTAGAAATAAGTGAAGTTATCTACTAATTTGACTAGATAACTATTTAACTAATCAAGCTTTTCTAGGGTGTTTCAACTTCGGCACACCGAAGCTAATTTAATTGCAGATATCAATGTTATTTTTTTTAGTCTGTAATTGGTCCCTTGTGTTAAGCTGGAAATGCGCTCTATGTAATAAACGTTGTTTGGGGACTGAGTAATTTAACATAAGGCAACAGATAACACAGAAAGAGAGAGAGAGAGGGAGAGATAAAGAGAGAGACAATTCGCTTCAACTATTGCAACGCACCCCAAAGGGGTTACAAATCTTTCGACCCTGAATTTCGTAGTCAATTTCCACCTTTGCACGATTCTCATATCGCTTTTCAGTCGCAACATCAAGCTGCAAGAGAACAGACCACGCAGCACGCGGCAACCAGCAAATAGATATAAAAAACGGGAGCAACAACAGGAAAAAAAAATAGTGTTGTGTTTTGTTGTGGCTTCTCTAATTAGCGGTTATCTGATAACTGTGCGACAATTAATTACATTTACCGATTGCCATTTGATTGTAATCGTAAATGTTAAGTGTGTTTTTATTCTATATTCGGATATATGGGCTAATACTAAATATAGTTCACAAATCGAATGCATCACGTGTCAGTGTGACAAATCGATATTGCGTATTTTCCATACACCTATGAGAGTGACTCGTCCTTTATTTACAAATAGTTCCATGTGTAAATTGGAGTATGCATCTAAAATATCCTGCGTAAACAGTTTACTATGCATTAAGTGGTAGTTTAAAGGCTTAATCTATATATAAATATTTCTAACGATTATGCAAAATGTCAAAGTTGAAGAAATCTGAGAACATTTTGCGAAATGTTGTGGATAAAATTACGTTAAAGAGCGCAAGCGCTTGTGCAGTGAAACTCCTTGTACGCCCATTGCCACGCCCACTTGTGGCTTGTTCCCTTGACTGGTTCCAGTCGTAATACAACTGCAACAAGCGAATCCCACCAATCTGGAGGGGTTAATCAAATCAAGTACAGCTGGGGAGAGCATAGCTTTTCAGACCGTTGGCGAGTACGGTTCTAGGATTGAGGATTGCGAGGACGAGGCGGATCAGGAATCAATTGCGACGGCTGCCACGGAATTAATCAGCGACATTCGAGACTCAAATAGAAGTCTAAACGCCCCGCAGCGTCGAAATCGCTCCCAGAGACGCAGAAGATTCTCGAGAGGACAGTGTCGTCATTGGAGCAGAATGAATTTTCGCAATGTCTACAAGGCGCTACGTTTACGTTGGAGGCGTAAGTTTTATATGGAGTATTTGAGCAGAAGGTTGAACGCAAACTTATACAAGTACTGTGCAAATTTCAACTTTCTAGCTCTTACCGTTTGAGCTCTGCGTTGTTTAGGATAAGGAATACATCTGAGTATGCTTCGAAAAGTTTATTCAGTTCAGATAATTCAAAATTTCTGTTTATCAATATGCTCGCAAATTGTATAAGACCGGATGAGGCCAAGGAGCTGTGCAAATTGATGAAACAGCATCAAATATTACCAGATGTTGTCGCCTGTTTGCCATCCCTGGTTGTCGATGTCCTCTATCCGTGCGAGACTAAAGTCAGTCCGGGCTCTTATTTAACTCCCTTGAAGGTTCGTCACGAGCCCGTCATTAGATGGATGGCAGAGCCGAATAAGTTTTATACTCTGGCCATGATTGATCCGGATGCTCCAAGCCGTGCTACCCCATTATATCGGGAATGGGTTCATTGGTTGGTAGGCAATATTCCTGGCTCCGATGTCATTTTTGGCGACCCACTTGTTGCCTACATCGGAAGTCGTCCACCTGCGGGCACGGGTAGACATCGTTATATATTCATTGTCTTCAAGCAGATCTGTCACTTGGATTTCGATGAGACCCATATACCCAATGATAGGTGTGACGAGCGTCGCAGTTTCAGTATTAAACGATTTGCACAAAAATACGCACTGGGCAATCCTCTAGCTCTGAACTTTTTCTTTTCTTCTTGGGAAACCGATGAATTATAATGAGTATTATTATTTTGGTAACTGAATAAATACTTGAGAATAATTATATGTCTTTGTATTATATTAGTGAATATGTTTTTAAGATCAAACTTATTTATTATTTTCAGATGAAGATGAACCCGCACCTTTCGACTCTGACACAGATGAGGGGGAGAAGCGAATCATCGCCTTAAACTCACCACAGCCGATTAATTATTGTAATAACCGAATATCAACGGCTAAATATAAGTGAGTACCCGTTCGATTCAAGCTTTGAATAAAAATATGGGTGTGGATGGGTGTTTCTTATCTTTTGTTTGATCTGTTCAAGAGTGAGACTACTACAAATTAATTTGATAAGAAATTACACATTCAATTATTCACTTATTGATTCCCTGTTTTTCATTTTTCTATTCATAGTGTTGCCAGTTTTCTACCGTCGTTTCTCTTTGAGCAATTTAGACGATATTCCAATTGTTTTTTCTTACTTATTGCATTATTACAACAAATTCCGGATGTATCTCCAACGGGTCGTTACACAACACTGGTGCCACTTATATTTATATTGTCTGTAAGCGCTATTAAAGAGATCATTGAGGATATTGTAAGTACAGCAAAGTTAAACCGAATTTCAGACAAATTCTGTGTTCAGAAAGTTGTTTACAATATATTTTTATTTCGTAAAGCTAAAACTATATAAAGTCAGATTAAAACTAAAAAATTAGTGAGCAAATGAATTATATTTATTTCTTATAATTCCCGTTTATTTCTAATTTAAATATTTCAATTATATTTTCAGAAACGTCACCGCGCCGACAATGAGATCAATCATCGAATGATTGAGAGGCTAGAAAATGGCACGTGGACCACTGTGCGTTGGTCTGAGCTGTCAGTGGGCAACATTATTAAAGTGACTAACGATACATTTTTTCCTGCAGATTTAGTATTGATATCCTCCAGGTGAGTGAAAATTGTACTTAACCTTGTTCTCAATTAACTCAAAATATATATATCTTTTGATTTTAGCGAGCCTCAGGCCATGTGTTTCATAGAAACGGCTAATTTGGATGGGGAGACGAACCTGAAGATTCGACAAGGAGTTGCAGCTACGGCCAAATTACTGGAAACAAAAGACTTGATGCAATTACAGGGCAGAATAGAGTGTGAATTACCAAATCGACAGCTGTACGAGTTTAACGGCGTCCTTAAGGAATTTGGCAAGCCGTAAGCTCATTAGCAATGTTCAAATATTCCCTTTAGATTTTATTAAATCTTTTTCCTATTGCAGTTCAGTTGCTCTGGGTAACGATCAGGTTCTGCAGCGTGGTGCAATGTTACGGAACACCTCGTGGATCTTTGGAGTTGTCGTTTACACCGGACACGAGACGAAGTTGATGAAGAATTCAACGTCAGCTCCATTGAAGCGATCGACAGTCGATAAGCTGACCAACACTCAAATTCTGATGCTGTTCATGATACTGATATCTCTCTGCATAACAAGTGGACTGTGCAATTTGTTATGGACTAATGATCATTCCAAGAATGACTGGTATTTGGGAATCGGTGATTTCCAGAGCACAAATCTCGGCTACAATCTGCTGACGTTCTTCATTCTGTACAACAATCTGATACCAATATCCCTTCAAGTCACCTTGGAGCTCGTACGATTTCTACAGGCGATATTCATCAACTATGACATCGAGATGTATCATGAGGAGTCGAATATGCCGGCCAGTGCCCGTACCTCCAATCTCAACGAGGAACTTGGCCTGATCAAGTACATCTTCTCGGATAAAACGGGCACTCTGACGCGTAATGTTATGGTATTTAAAAAGTGTTCGATTGCCAGTCACATCTACCAAGCGGAACGTACGCCGGAGGAATCGGAGCTGGTGCAGAATATACTTCGACGACATGAAACATCCAGTGACATTGAAGAGTTCCTTGTGCTATTATCCGTGTGTCATACAGTGATACCAGAGAAGAAAGAGGATGGCAGCATTGTTTATCATGCTGCCAGTCCGGATGAACGTGCTTTGGTCGATGGAGCCAGACAATTTGGCTACATCTTTGACACACGTACGCCCGAGTACGTGGAGATCAATGCATTAGGGGAGCGCAGGCGCTTCCAAATCTTAAATGTTCTCGAATTTACGTCAACCCGCAAAAGGATGTCGGTTATTGTCCGAACACCAGAGGGCCAAATAAAACTGTTTATGAAGGGCGCCGATTCGGTGATTTATGAACGTCTCTCGACACGGAATCAATCCTACCGAGACATGACATTGCAGCATTTAGAGGAATTCGCTTCAGAGGGATTGCGTACTCTGTGTCTGGCCGTGGCGGACATTGATCCGGATGTGTACGAGGAATGGAATCAGACATACCACAAGGCATCAACAGCGCTGCAGCAACGTGAACGGAAACTTGATGATGCGGCCAATCTCATTGAGATTAACCTGCGGCTATTGGGTGCGACGGCCATTGAGGATCGTCTGCAGGATGGCGTTCCAGAGACAATTCAAGCACTGCTCGAGGCAGGCATTTATATCTGGGTTTTGACTGGAGACAAGCAGGAAACTGCCATCAATATTGGCTACTCGTGTAGGCTTATTACACACTCCATGGATATCATCATACTCAACGAGGAGAGCCTAGATGTAAGTTGAACGATATCCATAATGAATGTTCATAGTTCTTGCGTCTAAACGCATCTATTCAAAAACCCATATATTTCAACTACTTCTTTATATACTTATTTATTTTTGGTCAAATTGCGATTTCACTTTTCTATTCCATTTAAAATTAAAATTTGAATCTAATGTAAATTGTCTTTTTTTTTTAATTTTTTTAAAAATTAATTTATTGATTTTTTATTAATTTTGTGGTCTATAGTTTTATTTACGAATTTTATTATTTAATTCAATTAACCTATTAAATCCTTTATTAACAGCTTTTTGTAATACTACAAATTTAATCTTATTAATTTATACTTAATTATTTTTGGTCCGATTGGGTTTCTATTTTTCCATTCGTCAGACTATCTTGATTTTAAATTTTAATCTAAATTCGATATAGAAATATGAACTTTAAATTGTTTAAATTAACTCATTATTTAAATTATTTTATTTAAAGTATATTCTATTGTCTATATTATTATAGACGAATTTTAATATTTAATTTATTTAACATTTTGTGCTTGCTATTGCTTATATTATTTACACCTTTTTTGGTCATATTGCACATGTAATTTTATTAATTTTAACTTATTTATTATTGGTCTGAGTTGGTTTCTTCTTTACCACTTCGCTAAACTATCTTGATTTTAAATCTTAATTTAAATTTGATTTAGAAATATTAACTTTAAATTGCAAAGTTCTTAAATTTCAATTTTTAATTTTGCAGGCAACCCGAGACGTCATCCTGCGACATTCCGGCGAGTTCAAGAGTTCAACGGCCAAGGATGCGAATGTGGCGCTGGTCATCGATGGCAAGACCCTGAAGTATGCGTTGAGCTGCGATTTGCGCGGTGATTTCCAGGACCTGTGTCTCATCTGTCGCGTGGTCATCTGCTGTCGGGTCTCGCCCATGCAAAAGGCCGAGGTTGTCGAGATGGTAACGCAGAGCACGAAGGCCGTGACGCTGGCCATCGGCGATGGAGCGAACGATGTGGCCATGATACAGAAGGCAAGCGTTGGCATTGGCATTTCGGGTCAGGAAGGACTTCAGGCTGCCTGTGCCTCGGACTATTCAATTGCCCAATTTCGTTTTCTGCGTCGCCTGCTTCTCGTCCATGGCGCCTGGAATTATGCACGGATTAGCAAGCTAATCCTCTACAGCTTTTATAAAAATGTCTGCTTATACGTCATCGAACTCTGGTTTGCCGTCTACTCGGGCTGGTCTGGCCAAATTCTGTTCGAGCGCTGGACAATCGGTCTCTACAACGTTCTATTCACGGCGATGCCGCCATTTGCTATTGGACTCTTTGAGAAATTCTGCACGGCTGAAACGATGTTGAAGTATCCGCTGTTGTATAAGCCATCACAGAATGCGAAACTCTTCAATGTTAAAGTGTTCTGGATCTGGATATTCAATGCATTGCTGCACTCGGTCTTTCTCTTCTGGTTGCCAATGGCCGCATTCATGAGTGAAACTATTTGGCCGGATGGTAAAACGAGCGATTATCTGCTCCTGGGCAACATGGTCTACACAGTAAGTTGTAATTATTACAAATATTTTTATGGCTATCTTTAATAACTTTCGAATCCTTTTGCAGTATGTTATTGTCACCGTCTGTTTGAAAGCCGGTCTCATTACTAGTTCCTGGACCTGGTTGACACATGCTGCCATTTGGGGCTCAATTGTGTTGTGGTTTACCTTTGTTCTCATCTACAGCCACTTTTGGCCAACACTCAAGTTCGCCAGTAATTTCGTTGGCATGGACATTCAACTAATGTCGACTCCTGTCTTTTGGCTTGGTTTATTCCTGGTTCCGATCGCCAGTTTGCTCATCGATGTGATTTGTAAACTGTATGTTTGAATTATATTAATTCCTTTTCAGTAGTTGCTTAATTTGTCGTTTACAGGATACATAATACCGTTTTCAAAACACTAACCGATGCTGTGCGAGAATCGGAAATTCAGAGTCATGATCCTTCACAAGTGATGGAAGAATCTCGCTCTTCGTAAGTATTCAACTAGTTGAAACATATACTAAGTATTACTGCATTCTTTCTGGGTTTCCTTTGAATTGGTTAACTATTGGCATCAAACTAAGCATTTTGTTTACTGTGCAAAACCAGCAACAACAACAGCCAGCAAACAAACAACAAAAATTTGCTACATTTTCAATTTGAATTGTTGCCCATTTATTTTTTCTTTTTAAGAATTAAGAGAAACCTTTATTTTTTGTTCACTTTTTGCGATTTTAGCTAATTCTTTTGTTTGCACATTCTGTAACACCTTTAATTGTAGTGCTAATAGATCATTTTGCATCCTCTTTAATCACTTAATTACTGAATAAACCCACACAACCCACCTGAATAACTGTGTAATTGTCCAAATTGTGTTTGTTTTAATCTCATGTATGTAATTGTTTACGTTTTTCTTAAATCGCCTATCTAATTATGATGAAGTAAAACCTTCTAGATATGTAGTTGAAAGTAGTGACATTATTTTAAATAGAAAATTACAAGGAAAATCGAGTTGTATTTATATGTAGTAAACAAATACTTAACAATAAGCAGGTAAAGTGAGTCGACCGATTATAAACTGCATTCAACTGTGCTAAACCTTATCAAAAACAAATAAGTTTGTCTTATCTTAAAGTTGAGTCTCTATGCCTATCTATATTTACAAATATCAGACAGTTTGTATTACAGAATGATCGTATGATTCACATATATTCAAGTGTGTAAGTGAATGCATTACAAACTGCTGATCATCATCTAGACTGTAAATTACATAGTATAAATATAATACTATTTAGAGTCTGGTCACAACGAATTAGCTAACATTTAGCAAATTGAAAACGTACAGATTTCTGAGTTTAATGCACTTTTTATCCAGCATACATGTAATGCCAGTATTTATAAGCAGAATTTATTTTTAAGAATTGGATATAATATACAAAAATCAAAACAAATTAAAATTAATTTAAAAGAATTAAAGCTATTCATTGCATTGAAGCCTGTTCTAAATTCCACTAAAGATTACTGAATTATTTTAAATTATTTTAGAGCTAAAAGTGTTGTGAAATTGAAGCGAATTAGAATTCAGAACGGCTCAGACACAACATGTATTGCACACTCGTATTAAAAAATTACCTATATTTTTAATTTAAAAATTAAAGTATAATTTAAAAATTTATTTTTTGAAGTATAATATTAAACATAAACAAACGTACATATTTAATTATAGTTGAGTTGTTTAGCAGTTTGTGTTTAAGTATTGAAATGCATTAAAGGAAACAAACACAATTATATTAAAATAGATGGCGAAATTAAACATGAATTAGCAACAATCATTTAAAACATAAATCCGAAAATATGTAAATTTCTGTCTCCTCTTCTATCCTTTATTTATAACATAAACTGCATTCTATCACATTTCTTTTAAATATGTTTGACCAAAATATAAATATGCATAACCATTGTTATCAATCCCAACTTCCAATCCCCTTCCATGACGTATCAACCGCAAAATATCAAAACTACGTATTATTTCTACAACTTCTACAACTTGAACACCATGCAAATGCAAATACTATCAGTTTGGAGCCGGGTTTTGGCCTGAAATCGACATCCAACCACGAGCTAATTGAGAGAAAAAAGAATGGTGGCTCAAAAAGAAGCTCTCCGTTAAAGAATACAGAAGGTCCACACCGTCAATTACGCATAGAGAACTTGGATTTCGTCGAGGATGTCAGAGTTCAGCAAGAATATCGACAAAGACATCGATGGCGAGGTGGTTCCCAGGTTGACGACGTTGGCAGCGAGGTTCTGCACATATAGATAGTCAATTATAATTGTTACAAAATATTTATAAATAAATCGTGTTTGTATCTTCTAAGTGTATAATAAGTCATGTACATTGTTATTTTGTGTCTAAGAATATGCAAAATATCTTAAATAAATATATTAAGTGATTAAGTAATTATTAAAACTAAGCACCATACACAATAATATGTATGCTCAGGGCGTATTAAGCTATAACCATATCCATACAATCAATCAGTAATTATTCACACATTTGTCAAAGAATTCGCATAGGAAATAAATAAATTAATGAAACTGTGATATTGAGTACTGTAGCATATAAATTGCGTGCAATTAGCAAGTTTTTTAAGTGTTAAATTTTTCATATTTTATGTATCTACTCTATGTAATTTATTAGTATTCTAAGCTGATTGCTAGAACATTAAAAACATGTTTAAAGCCTTTCGTATTACCCATTTGAACCAATTTCGCAATTAAAAAATATAGCATACTAATTAGAGCAGGATAAAGTTGTAAGCCGACTTCATTTTTTAGTTTTAAATAATCCAAAAAGTATGCTATGCACATTTTTGTGAAATTGTTTTAAATGGGGATTTTGTAAGAGGTTCGATAAGCCCTGAACATGGGTATTTCACTTAAAAGCTATAGTCAACTTGTGACAGATATATGCATTATATGTATTTTCTTAATAAAAAAACTTTGTTATACATGTGATAAAGCATACCAACGTCTATACATATATATTTAAATGTACAAAAACATAAATATGAATTGTGAAATCCAGTTAACAAGTATCATTTAAGCAGTTATCATTTAAGCAGAAGCTTTGCAGAATATTTATTTATAAGTTACTTGTTATTTGCATTTAATTATTGTTACAATTTAAGCTAAGATTGCGTTTATATCTATTACTTAAACCGTCCTACATTCCTTAACGATAACCACTCTAAATATATTGAACCCAACTGGAAATTTTAAACTGGTAACTATACAGAGTTGATTCATGTTCTGTCTTCCACTACTGAATGAGTTCCACTAAATAAAAGTATAGCTAACTTTTTGGAGGTGAATATAAAGTAGAATCTAAGGTCTGTTCCACTTTCTTTAAGAATGATACAAAAAGTATGCCGTGTACTATATTATATTAGAAACAGCTATTTGGAACAGGCCTGGATATAGGGGTTCTTTAAGTTTGTATACAATTTGTAAAACTAAACAATAATAATAACTGATTGTGCTTAATAAATATATAAAATGTCAAAACTTCAATTTTTCAGTTATTAAGATCGATTTACAATAAACCCCATAAGCATATTGAAAGTAAATAAAATAGGAAATACCAGAAAGTCAATAGGTGTTATAGTTTTCAGTTATAGGTTTTCCTATTAAATGTCACAACTCGCATGTAATTGACATCCCCTGAAATATATATGAATTATTGAAATTTCGGCACACATTTTTCATGCTGAATGTTTTGCACTTAAATACTTATATAATTTTCTTTATTTCAATCTTTTTTCTAACACGCAACAAAAATTGAACTAAATCTCTCTTATTGACTATCTAATAGAATTAAATTTAATAAGATTTTCTTAAATATGTATTTAAAATTTTCATAAATATTTTCTTTGCGTAACTCTTATTTATGTGTGTGTGCGCAGTACTATGTATGCCTTGGGATCAATTCTTCGGTGTAAGTAATTCATAGATAAATTGTGAAGTTTTATCTAAATGTATATATTTTCACATATAGTTCAATTCATAGTCATACACTCACACATTCACAACAGTTCATTAGATTATTACGATTATGGTAAGAGTAATTGTCCAATTAAAGGAATCCCAAATTGTCTTGGGAATTACATATATTTTGATCAATTTAGGGAAGGGAAAAAAAACGCCTAAAATGTAATAAGACCGAATATTCTTCTAGAATTACCTTAAGGTCTTATATACTGATTATAAAGAATATACTTACATAATGCATGTTATATATACAAGATTCTGCCACTACTTTTAAGTTGCCGTATGTGATATTGAATTTTTTTGGTTCCAAAATTATAAATAAATACATTGGGAAATCTGCATGCTCTATAAATTTAGTTTGCCTGTAAGCCTCTGTCACCTTTTGTAGCGCAAGAAGTATGTAACTGCTGTTGACCTTCTCACTTATAATTTAAAAACGATAACGATGGAATGCAAACAATTCAAAATGAAAATAGTTCGTAGAAACCAAGTAAAGAAAACTGCATTAAAACCCTATATGTAATTACGTTACCCATTACTAAAAGTACCAAGACCCTTCAAAAACCAAAAACAAACATTAATTCTACAGATTTACTGAAACTGCGAGATTGCTACGAAATGTTTTCACCCGTCGTGCCAATACAAGAGTTGAAACGGAACTAGAATTATCGCGTGAGTACTTATCAACTTTCCCAATCAGTTTACAATGTGTACGAGCAAGGACATTAGCTGGCCATCTGGTGTTGGTATTTCATTTCTTTTTTTTAATGGGATCGTTATAAATACTTATACTAGTGAATAGCCACGGTAATCACAGTTAGAGATCCGGGTAATTGATGATTTGCCATAATTACAGCTGACAAATGCCATTTTAGTAAATGACATTTGTGATGGTTGGGTTTTATTTTTATTTATTCTTTTAAGATAAGACTATTTTCATTTCGTTTCAACAGTCGATTTTCATCAGTCAACTACACTTCATTTACACATTTACCACATTTACCATTCTAATGGAATTTAAACTGATTTAAATGTTTTAATCCACAGATGGCTATGCATTTTCTCAAGAGGAAGGCGGTGCTGTTCCGCAATCTATAGTTATTCGCGCATATGATACGAATTTGCCCAAACCAGAGGGTAACTAAGAACCATCCTGGAAACCTAGCAACAATTGTATTTATGGCACTATATGTTGAAGTATCACCTGAACTCTAGGACTGCTTATGTGTATGTGTAAAAGGGCCAAAGAATATAAAATCATTTAAGCACATATATTTTAAACATACTAAAACCAATGTTAATACAAACTGAAATTTTTGTGAAACACTCTTTTTCTGAAATTACTGCATCAAGATATTCTAAATGTGTCTTACATTACTATCCTTTTTATAAATGCTGCATATATGAAAATAACTTAAATATCTATTTCTATCGTAACTGTTAATTATTTTATAAGTCAAAAACACTTAAATAAAGAGGTTAGATGCAGTTTCATTATTCGTATCTACAATTGATTACAACTCTTTTTAACTACATGTTTTCAACAATGGATCAACAGAAAATAAACGCAATTAAAAAAATGCATGAAATTAATGTACATTTTTTTTCAATGATAATTATTTTTAGCAAATAAAATCACTGCTTTCGTCACTGCCATCCGCAGCGATCCACCATAAACTTCCCGCGATCATCAATAATGATAAAAAAAATTTAGGCATGAGCTTAAATAATTTGCATAGATAACAGATAATAATAACAAATAATTATAGAGAAAATAATATATAAAGTTCAATTCGAATTTACCTTTGTTCCAGTTGCACATCGAAGTGCTTTATGGAAGTTTTTGCATATTTTCGAGCGCTTTATTCTGTCCCCCACCCCCTGCCAAAAGGGTGACGATCTCCCAACCATCTTACAAATATTCACCTTTTTTTAATTTCGAACTAAAAATGTTCAGTAAATTATTAATTTATTGCTAGATTAACTAAAAATGGATTCACATTTAAATTTTTTTAACGGAATACAATTTTGCGAGCGCGTGATGAACTGAACGAAATGAACCGTAGTAAAAACTAGTTTCTTTGTTCTTGTGAGCATCTTAGCGGTTTCTGGCTAGAAAACGTTCGAAAAATAGCTAAAACTGCAATACAAAATACCTACTCTTGTAATTGAAAATACTGAATCAGTATTATTTAGAATTATAATGAATTTTAATTATTTTAGCATGTCCAAAATAAATAAATAACGTACATTTTTTATACTATCGTTAGTGGAAGTTTTTTCCATCGATATATCACTAGTGGGAACACCAGGCTATCGATATATCGATAGTGCCAGCTCATTTAAATTTAAATATAACTTTAAAACGCAAAAAACTCAATAAAAATTAATAAATTTTATGAAAATTAAAATTTAGAAATTAGACAAAATTAAAATTAACATTTTAATGAAGATTTCAAGTTGGACAGCCCCCGGGATGGAAAATTTAATTCTGCAAAAGAAAAATTATATAAAAAAATCAAGAAAATTCTAAAAATTATTCAAAAATGTAAAAAATTATAGAATATCAAAAAAAAAAATCAAAAACTATGTCAAATTGTGCAAAAACCCTAAAATACAAAATCAAACCAGATCGGAAAATTAACGCCGGCGCCAAAAAATCTAGCCAGATCGAAAACTTTTAACGGATGGGCAGCCCTCGAGACGCCGACGTACAAAGTTATATTTTTTCACTGAAAGTTAAGCGTAAACACAGATTATTCGCGTAAAGGAGAATAAAAAGCGTTAAAAATGGATGATATGCTGAGCCCCAACTATTCCATACCCAGCATTGGGCTTGCACCGACGCCGATTCACCACAGCCTTGACGCCGATCAACAAATAGAAGCATTACCCCATCAAGTTTACCACCCAGCAGCAGCACCAGATCCACCAACCGCAGTAACCTCAGGAGCACAACAGTCTGATCCCAATAATGTAACAAGCGCTCCAGATGGAAGCGGAGGTAGTGGCCTATTTGGCCACGAGCCCTCATTGCCTTTGGCGCACAAACAAATGCAAAGCTATCAGCCCTCAGCGTCATACCAACAACAACAACAACAGAATCAGCAGAGTCAGAGCAGCAACGCTGGAGGCAGCACTCCCCAATCCCTGATGCAGCCACAAACACCACAGAGCATGATGTCCCACATGATGCCAATGACTGAACGAAGTGCCGTGGGTTTGGGTACTGGCGGAGATTCATCTCTGAGCAATATACACCAGACAATGGGACCATCGACACCAATGACGCCTGCAACGCCTGGTTCAGCTGACCCGGGCATTGTGCCACAACTACAAAACATTGTGTCCACCGTGAATCTATGCTGTAAACTGGACTTGAAGAAGATTGCGTTACATGCCCGTAATGCTGAGTATAATCCAAAGCGATTTGCGGCCGTAATTATGCGCATTCGTGAGCCACGTACAACCGCATTAATATTCAGTTCTGGCAAAATGGTGTGTACTGGAGCCAAGAGTGAGGATGACTCTCGGCTGGCTGCTCGCAAATACGCGCGGATCATACAAAAGTTGGGATTCCCGGTAAGTACAGTGATTACTTGAATTTCAAAGGAATTCTTAGATAATTTTATATTTTTCCAATTGCAGGCAAAGTTTCTGGACTTTAAGATTCAAAACATGGTGGGGTCTTGCGATGTAAAGTTTCCCATACGTCTGGAAGGCCTGGTACTTACCCATTGCAACTTCAGCAGCTACGAGCCGGAGTTATTTCCCGGTCTTATCTATCGTATGGTGCGACCACGTATCGTTCTGCTCATCTTCGTGTCCGGCAAAGTGGTGTTAACGGGCGCCAAGGTTCGACAGGAGATATACGATGCTTTCGACAAAATATTTCCCATATTGAAAAAGTTTAAGAAGCAGTCATAAATGCCTTTAACCGAGTGTAGTCTTCTAGTATAGCAACATAGTATGTAGTTTATTAACTCCTAAAGTTGACTAATTGTAAATCGTATTAAGATGTGCGTGTTTAGCCAGGAACATCTCAAATTGGTTCCATGAAATAAAACTGAATTTAGTTGTACATTTGTTAATGTTTGCCTCGGATTTTATTGGCATTCCCATTTGCATGGGACATTACTTATTCATACGAAATTTAAACCTTATTTTGCTTAGATACATTGGGCCATTAGTGCACCCACATTGTCGAACTCGATCTTTTCCGTAATGTTTTTGGTCTTAATCTTATCATCCTGCGTTGCGACAACCACCAAATCATGACCCTGATGCTTCCAGCCATTACGCTTAATCCAATTCTCAAGGGTCGAGTCCTCAATGCCGCCCAACAGCTCCTTCAACAAGTCCCTCTTGATCGTCTGGAAGGTGGTGCCCACAACATGCGACACAAACTTCCGTATCGAATCATGGAATCCAGTAATGTGACGGAACATGGTGCGATTGACTTCGGCGCGTTGCCAGAACAAAGTGAAGTCAGCACGCTCCAGTATATCAGCCAAATCGATGATGGTCTGTATATTCTCGTCCTTCATCTGCTGTGGCAACAACAAACACTTGGCCATAACGAAATCCGTGTGCGGCAAATTCGTAAGGCACTTTAACAGAATCGTGTAGGTGATGTCAAAGTTGAGCATGTGCGGATTGAACTGATAGAGCTTGAGTACGGCCAGATTTGCCTCCAGATCGTAGGTATTGTTCTTGGCCTGGTCCTGCACGTACGATTCCAGTATTTTCAAATGATCCGGATTGTAGCTGCGCAAAGAATCGAGGTTATGTTTGTGTATTTGTTGACTGCTCGCTGATTAATGCCAGAAATCATTCGTTTAACTTACCGCTCAATGCAGCCCAACATTTCCTGTATGGTTTGGCTCTGGCCGTTTTCCATTTTCACAACATGCGCCATGTTTAACAATATTCAATCGGGGCGTCACAATTTTTAATTTATATGCGCAAAATAAACGAAATGTTATTCGCGTGGCGTTGCAAGTATCTACAATCGAACCTGAAAAAAACTCGATTGCTAAAATCGATAATTAAAAATATCATGTCATCATGTGATAGCTTACTCTGAATGTCTTAATAACATTCACATGTAAACGTGAGGTATATCGATATTAGTATTTTTAATTTGGCGCGCAGTTTGACTTTATTTCAACTCGAAGTGAATATAGTAAAATAGGAACTACAGCCAAAATTAAAAATACATAAGTTTGTGATATCAAAACCCATGTGAATGCAGTTTTCGATATGTCTATTTATTAGTAAATAAAATTATTTTAACATACTTTGACTTTTAGAGGACTATGGTTAAGTTCACTTATTTGCAAAAGTTTATATAAATACTTAGACTGATGTATGTATGTACACGTGGAAGTTAATATTCATTTTTGGAATCTCCTTGCATTACGTCACTTTTTAGGAAGTTGGAAGTTTGACGATTTTAATTATTCAATTCGATTATTTTGCTTCATCTCACATTGCCCAAGGAAGTAAATTTGGAAGTGTATATATTCAAGTGGAAGCTAATTTCTTTGTACCAATATAGATACATTGCTGTCATTCTAATCCATTAGGTTTTGGCCGTCTCGGCTTCACCCCGATGCGCTCCTGCAGCAGCCGCCAATTCAGCTTGACGCTGTTCCTCTTCCAATTCAAGACGTTCCACCTTTTTAATTTTACTTAGTTTCTCTAAAAAATCAAAAGTTGAATATGTAACTCAAACAGTCATTGAAGATCTGTACTTACTTGCACATTTTAGCATAATCGTACCCCACCAGATGGACCAGCCCCAACCCACAAAGCAGAAGAGCACACAGAAAAATTGTGCCACAGCTACAATGATATTAATGATAAAAGATCCAATCCGAGCACGAGCGCTGTCGTATTGCGAGAACCTTGGAATGCCAACACATAAGCAGAAGAGTCCAGA
This sequence comes from Drosophila phalerata, assembly GCA_951394115.2. Lineage (NCBI taxonomy): Eukaryota > Metazoa > Arthropoda > Insecta > Diptera > Drosophilidae > Drosophila > Drosophila phalerata. The sequence continues at coordinate 20,103,203 of OY729850.1, forward strand.
CAGTAGAGTGCCTAATAAATAGATAATTACACATTTAGATCTAGATTCTGTCCATAAAATATCTGGTATTAAAAAAAAATTAAAATCATACATTTTTCTTGTTCAGAAACTGAACTTAAGGGATATATGGTACAACAATATTAAGAAAATAAAAAACCAATGAAAGGTATTTTAAGTTCAAAGATAAAAAATTGTGAATATTTATCTTTATCACAAAAATGAAAAAAGTCATTATTTTGACGTAATGGATACACAACTATATTTAAAAAAAACCAATGAAAGGTATTTAAACTTTAAAAATAAAAATGTGAATATTTTTCTTTGTCATCACAATTAAATAAATAAATTTCAATTGAACCTATAATTTTTAAACTGTGTAAAAATATTACTGCATACATTTAGGCTGGCTAATAAATAAGCAGCCGGATTAACCCACCTAAGCCTGGGAAGATGACATTGCAAAAGGCGCAAAACCATGCCAAGTACAGTGGTAACACAGGAATGGCCCCCTTCATTTTAGAAGTGTATTCCACAAGATCAACATGCAACTTGCGACGTGTGTCCTAAAAGAGAATACATGAATGTCATCTTATCTAAGGTATTGACTGTTGACTTGCTTGATCTCACCTCGCTGGCTGGTGGTGCTTTAATACTCTGTCGCCTTGCATCTGAGCCACGACGTGGTTTCTTGCGACAGCAGAGGAACATGAGCCAGAATCGTCGACAGCAGCTCCTAAATTAGTTAAATTAAAATATATTGCGATCGTAACTATATTCATAATCTTAATCACTTACATTTTGGTCGTGTCTTCTGTTGGTGCCGCTGTGGACGGTGCAACTGAGGATCCTTCTAGGATTGCTGCATCTGATGCATCAATACCAAGCTCCGGATCCCGATCTCGCCAAGCTACCTTGGGTTCTGTGCTGGTTACAGCGCCTCGTTTGCGTCTACAGGGTATACAGAAGCAACATTTCCTTAGCTCGGTTTCATCACCAGTTACAGGATCGACTTTATTTACGGAACGGCAACAGAAAATCTTTCTGAGGCAGAGTCCGCATTTGCTCTGTTCCTTTGGTCGTTGCATTGTTGCGGATTGATGCATTGGTTCCACTTTTGTCTCTATATCTTTATCTTTCGATTCTCCAGTTACGGGTTTCTTCCGGCAGCTCTTGCAGCAAGTTGACATTGGCCAGCAACGTGACTTTTTCTTGGCCTTGGACTTGGTCTCATCAATTACCTCCATTTGGGTGGTGCTGGTGGCACTGCTTCTGGCGCTTGATAGAACTGGCTGCTCCTCAACGGAGCCATGTAGCCGATCCTGACGTCGACCACAACAACGCATGCAGTGGGAACGACGGAAGCGCACGCATAAAGTGGTGCAACAACGGCAGATGCCACCTTTGCCCACATCATCCTTGAGGAACTCCTGGCTGCTGCTTCTGCTAGACAATGGGAATGGATTAAGTAAAGTTACTATGCAAAGTATCTATCAGATACTGCTAACGAGCATGATATAGTTACATACAATATTTCATTCAACTATAATTACACAGTTGGTAATATCCATAGACCTTGCGATTTCATGGATAACATTTGCATAGGTCAGGTAGGGATGTAGAGACGTAGGGACGTAGGAGCGAAGGGACCTAACAAAGTTGGCTGTCCTGCGACTTTTATTATGCAAATCGATTTCGTGTTCTGCTACGGTGCATTGCTATTATAACTATTAGCATATTTAATGACTTTTGCATTCGATACGATAAAGATGAAGTGCACGTGAGCACACATGCAAATCCATCACATATTTCAAGCTATATCCATTGCTATAGGTCATAGTTGGCTCCGATATTCCATGCAACGCATTTTTAGGGTTATTAATCCCACTTTAAGTTCAAGGTCGGCTATTCCGTTAACAAACTGGCCAACATCATAACTAAGTATGTTGATTAAACGCACACACACAAATTACTCCTCTTGTTCCCTCACTTACACAATTTTCCGCTCAACCACGTGCCAAAAGGAAAACTCAACACTCAAATAAATGTGGTTTGAATTCGGTTTCTGCTTAAGTACCGCACGAGCCAACGACCAAACTTACTTTAAAGGTCGACACTACTTATTGAAACTAACTTGGAAATTTGACTTTAATTTCATTCCATAAACAGTACGAAAAATCTTGATAATCCTTAATTACTCGTAGGTTTACTTTGATTACCTAAATAGATATTTATCCGCATCAATCAGTGAATTTTGGGGTAGATCAATGTTAAAGATGACCGAGTTCTTTTTCTTTTTCGGCAACATTTTCAAAAGTTTTTCTTTGAATTCTACGATTAATCTAATATCATATGAAATATGAATTCTTTAAATCTCTGTTGGTTTTTAAGAGTGAATTTTGTTGTGCTGCGCTTAGCGCGATTGTCCGGCAGAAACTGAAACTGATTTGTTATTGCGGCATGAAACTTTGGACATGCCACAGAAATAGTAGTAGGTCTGTGTGCACACCTCGAATAAGTTGGTTGGTCGGTCACCCATTTTCTTCAGCTCGTACACGTATATGCATATGTATTTGTATGTGCTTCCATTGAAGGACGCCGGGCTTACACTCACGACAACGTTGAGGACGACAAGCCAGCGAGCGGATATCCTTAAAGGCGTTTCGTACTCCCAACCACATACCACAACCAGGTGGTTCGTAAATTTATTGACGCATTTATGAGTGGCTTGGCGGCCCACAAGGCAACACATATACATATTTATATATATATATATACACATATTTACATTTATATACAACTTTATACAGATTGTATATATGTATGCAGTTTTATATGTGTCGGTCTAAAGTTGTACGTATCAAGTTTGGTGCGGTTGTTTCTGTTGTTGGGGCCTTTCCGGGTATGTAAATTTACTGGCCAAGGGGTGTACGTACAACGTAATATGCCTTTGGCAATTGTTTTTATTTGGAGACTATAAGGACTTGGCAAAAAGTTAGTAGGCATTCAATATTATCCGATTACATTGTTTTTCATTAGTATCACATTCCTAGAACAAATCCTTCAAAGTATTTCTTATAGCAAACAAGTGTAAGGTCATGGAAATGGTGGGTATCAAAATTTGCCAGTAACCAAAGCCTCTGTCAAATAAAAACTCTTCAAAAGTTTAAAAAATTTAACAAAAAAAATTCTTAGATTGATAGATTACTAGAGGCAAAATAAATTTGCTGCCTAAAAGTGTCCTTACACCTCAGGGAAAAAAATATGGGTGCATTTTCTCTCCCTTATTTTAATTATGTAACAGAATACTTAAAGGCATACTTTCCGAAAAGCACCCATAAGAAGCTTTACTGAGTAAATTTCATCAATTAGACGATTTAGGTCTTAAAATAAATTTTAATAAAAAAAAATGTATGTTTCTTACTTTGCAATTCCGCCACTTCCTGCAGTGGAGCCACCCTGTCCATCGGGTGAGAGTCGCTTGTCATCCACTTGGAAATCATCTCGACTGCCTGCTGTGGGTGTTGCATGTTCAAAGTCCACAGCCTGATCCTCATTTGCATTGGCTCTCTCATTGTCAGTCTCTGGCTCTACGGACACAGCATGTCCATTAACCTGTTCACCAGCCGTGTCCGTGTCAGTTGCATTCAACACGGATATAGATGCTTCAATGGGTAGCGTTGGTGGCAATGGCGACTTTTGTATCTCCGCAGAATTGCGTTGCGCATTGCTGCCATCGGCTGTGTCCAGACGCGATGTGGAGTCGTGTGTCTTGGCCACCGCTACCATGCTGCTGGGGGTGGGTGAGTTGCCACTTTCGGTGGCAACTCCCGTTTCGTTGTCATGGGTTTTGAGGTCGGTTAAGTTTTCGTTAATCGTTTTGTGTGTCTCGCTCTCCAAGGCCTTTTGAGAATTTCCCGAACTTGTTGCATCATTACTGGAGGCCAATTGTTGGCCAGTTGAGCCAAGTTGACATTTTGGCACTGCAGGTGAAAATTATATTAAAATCAAGCAGGAAAGTCTATTGTCGAGTTCCCGACCAAAGGATACCCGTTACTCATTTAAATATATTAAAGTACTTTAAAGAAAATGCTTGTATTACTTTGAAAACATTAAATCGCCATAAATGTCGTTCTTGATGCGATTGACTGTGATAATTCTAATAGATAACATTAGTTACCACAAGAAACGTATTATCTTAAAAAAATGGGGGTGAGGTGATTTTTCGTGATTTGCGAAGACGAAGCGGATTGTGGCTTAAATTTGAAACAAACTTGATCTGTGGGGTATATAGAAATCTATGTGCCAAATTTGGTTACTCTATCTCTTATAGTCTCTGAGATCCTTTTGTTTATACAGACGGACAGACAGACAGACGGACGCACAGAAGGACACACGGATATGGCTATAACGACTGATTAAGAATATATATACTTTATATAGTCGGAGAAGCCTACTTCTCCGTGTTACATACATTCCAACGAACACAATATACCCTTTTATTTATTTTTGTAGTAACGGGCATAATGAATGAAGGCCGAAGATGTGATACCCTTGCAGAGCCCTTAATATAGTTTTGAACTGATCGTTCCTGTGACAGATTCGTATAATACAATACCAAATAATATCTCTGACTTATGCAATAACTTTTTTGTACTTGTAGCATAGAAATGCCAAAATTAAAAAAAAAAGTTGAGATATCTCAAGAAACAACCATATTTAAGGCTGATATTCAACCCTTATTCCTATGGCAGCTTTATTATATGATGGACTGATCCTTTGCGACATCCATCAAGATGGCTTTAAATACTAAACAGTCGGACAGAGGGATAGACGGACATATGAACTCAGATATAGCCCACAGCAAGGGTATACCAATAGAAAATGACATAAAAAAAAACCATTCGATGGAACCTACCCTCAGTCTCTTGGGCTCCCTCTGGGACGGATGCCACCTTACGAGTCTGGGCAGAGTCGCCACGTTTCTTGTTGCTTATCAAACTGAGTCGGGAGCTCATTCGAACCAAATTTGACATATTGGAGCCCTGCCGTTTCATGCCGCCTGTTGCGGATGCGTTGACCTCGTTGCGGACAGCGGGAAGTGCCTCTGCCGCTTGCAGCACCGCGTTGCCGACATGCACAGCGAGGGGCTTAGTACTGTCGGCCGAGGAGTCCTTGGCATCCTTGGCGACCTTGACGTTCTCCACTTTTTCCGGAGATCCCTTGTGTTTTGCCTTAGCTTCAGGGCTCTCAGCATTTGCCTTCTTTGCATTCTGCTGGGATCCTATGGGTGTTGGTAATCCGCTAGCTCCATTTGCTCCGTTAGTTTTGGTTACCGGTTTGACTGGCTTGCCATTGTTTTGTCCTGGTTTCTTTTCCTGTTTCGGTTTTTGAAGTTGAGATGTTTTTGGTTGAGTTGTTGGTTGCTTTTTCGCAGTGACTGTTGAAGACGTCTTAGTCCCTGCTCGCTTTACGTCCATATATAGTTTGCTCACTAACGAGATCTTCTTTTTGGCACTTTCAGCTTTATTTGACTTTTCTTTTGTGGTTGACTTGGCCGCAGCTGTTGTTCCCTTTTTACCTTTCGGAGATTGCGGCGATCTTGACTTTCGAGGTGTTTTCCGATTATCTGGTTTCTTGGACGAAGAACTGGATTTCGTCCTAATACTATGAGTGATACTTGTTGGTATGCGGGAGCGAGAGTTGCGACGTTGACTAGCTAATGTCGCATCTTTATAATCACGCTTCGGGGATTGTTTCCCTTGTCTGGCTCCTGGACTCAATGACATCTTACGTCCGAGCATTGCTTTAGGACTTGTTGAAATGGATTTCTTACGATTGGGGGTGATATCAGCTCTGCGACTATTGCGAGACATGGCGGCTGGTGAAATGCTTGTCGATCGCAAGGAGGAACGTGCACTCAATCGAGAGTTAGCTCGGGAATTCGCCAGAGAATTCGCCTGGGAGTTTACACGGGAATTCGCTCGGGAGTTTCCCCGAGAGTTGACTGACAATTCACTAGATTGCGCCATGCGGGAGTTGGGTCGAGAAGGAGGACCTCTAGAAACTGGACGGCTAGCATTTAATCGTGTTGGCGTTAATCTGAAGTCCATAGCCCCAATGCATTGGGTATCAAAGCCACTACGAATGGTTGCCTGCGATGGAGAACGACTGTTGCTCGCCTGCGAGTTTCGTCCCGATAAAACGGATAAGGTGTTTAGGTCCTTATGTGGCGAAGTGGATCGGGAGCTGAGATGGGAACCTTGACGACTTCGTACTGGTATGCGGGATGTGGAATCTCGACGAACGGAGAGCTCTGATGGCGAGTCCATGTGGGCGGCTTCGTAAGCGGCACCATGCAGAGGACTCTGCGGTGTATCCTTGTTCGGAGTACCAATAATCGGAGATAAAGTGCTCGGTTTGGCAATCTTCGCACGCTTGTTATGCTGCTTAAGATCCTTGCTAGAAAGGGGTTGACGTCTGGGCGTAGTTGACGTCCTGATCCCTGGAAGATAAATCGATTGACGACGTTGTGTGATTGATGGCAGTGTTGAGAGTGAAGGTCGGCGGAAACTGAAGTCGGAGGTGGTGATGCTGCTCAGATTGGAGCTGCGTCTATCGGAAGCTGTTTGCGTGGAACTACGACGCTCTGGAGACGTGGAGCTAGAACGTCGACGGGTCTGAATACGCATTGGCTCCAGACTGGACTTCGTTAGACGCGTACCGAGCACCAAATCATCCAGGCTCAACCAATTTGAACGGGGCGGTTGACGGGAAAAGTCCTCTTGCCTGTTAACTACTTTAAGCAGTCCACGCTGTTTGCGCGTAGGATTCGGGTTTGGCTTCAAAGGACGCGGCAGTGAGCCCGGTGGTATAATTGCGGTTTCCCTGTCCAATTCCATGTCCGATCGATGGAATCGGGGTATGGCGCTACGATATGGATCCTTTATTAACGGCAACATTTCCATGCTCTTAATCCTCTGACCGAAGGGCTCTGGCAGTCCAGAGGATGCATTCATGTTAATGGATCCACGACGCAGCACCCGAGGCGTATACGTATCCACCGAGGAGGTCAGCGAATCCCTCTGCTGGAGTATGCCCTTTGTTGGCTTTGCCATCTTGCTAGGACTATAACGGCCACTCATGTTGAATTGCACTGAGGGGCGTGGCGAGTCATCGGTAGCCAGGTGACCGGGAAGCGGGGCTGTTGCTGGAACTTGGGGCAGTTGCGGTAGTCGGGATCCGGTCAGCGACTTGCGACGCGGCCTTACCGGAGGCGGGACTGCGTTAGACGAGGTAGTGGTGGACTGTATGGAAGCGTGTCTTGCAGCGGCAATTCGCCGTCTCTGAGCTGTGGGAGTAGCAATGGGACTGTGAGTGAGCGACGACTTCGGAGACCGCACTGAGAGTATGGTGAAGGATGACTTCTTATGCAGACGAGTTTCTCCGACACTGTTGGTGAAAGTGAAAGAGATAAGATTTCACAGGAAATACTATCGTTTATGGCCTTACCGATAATCACCGCCTGTGGAGACTGAATCCTTGATCACAACCGGTGACATTTCACCTCCAATGGCCTGCAATCTAACCCCATCCTCTGGTGGCGTCGTACCCATCGTCTCATTGCCGGACTCAGGGACTTGACTGTGACTAACACTCGGGGTTCTTGGCGTATCTGGACCATAAGATGTATTATAACTTTCCCGTCGCATTATCTCCCGCTTTTGTTGCTGCAGATATTGCTTGGGCGAGAGTATGAGATTCATGTCCATGGTTGGAGTCGGTATCGTGTCGCTTCTGTTTGGCACCGGTGACCTCATGGGAATTTGCAGTTGCTCGGCAGTCGGCAGGTGTTCCTCGCCTCCGCTACTCGAACCATTCGAGTCTTGCAACATGGTGGCAAGCGGTGAAAGTGGCATCTCTTCATGCTTCATGGACATGACCATTTTTGAGCTTGGTCGCAGCTTGGGAATACGACTAAATTCGGCGAAATGCTGAGTTGCGGGACGATACCAATCCAAGCCAGTGCTCGAATATGATCCAGATATTGGCCTGAAATAGTTGAGGATTGCTTACACTACACTCTTATTCTGGATGCAGTCACTCACCTGAGCCGACTTTGGGGTTCATGCTCGCTCGTGCTGGATACAAATGTAGAACCCAAGGCTTGTTCCGCCTGCTCAAAGTCAAGCTCATAGACATCGGGCTTATTCACTATGTCCTGAGGTGTAAGCAGCATGAAATTCGGAGAATCCAACTGTTCTGAACTTGAGCCTCCGCTTGAGTTGGGCAGGATTTGTATATCGGGCGGTTGCAGTCTCGGTATGGGCAGTAGAGTCGATGACGAGGTCGGGGTCTGAGTCTGAGCTCTGCAGGTGCTAATGTTAGTGTAGGGTACGTTGGAGAAGAGCCTGCGACGACCATCGTTGCCCATCAGCGTATTGAGAGCAACCGCAGCGATAAGTGTATCCTCCTCCGAGCTGGGCATATCCACAGATCCAGCACGTAGTGTCTCAAAGGCTGCAGTGCCAAAATAATCCTCTGGCTGCGGTGGGGGTACGGGATCGCCAAATAGACTACTGTACGGTTGATTACTTGTGCTTGCCTTCTCCAAGTACAACACTTCGGAGGGAATCCCCTCGGAACTGCGATGATCACGATTATAATTGTCATTGCTGTGGGCAGATGGGGACATGATGCTATTGGGATCGTAGCTATAGTCGACCGATATTATGGCTGGCTTTGATGTGGCGGTGTCCGTCGAACGTGGTCGGTTTGGCGACCTTATTGGATGGGCTATCGTCGATATGAGTGTTGGCGAAGGCGATGATGAATATGACAATGTCTGCTGCATGATTTTTGTTTTTCATTTGTGCTCTTTTCTCGTTCTTCTGAGGCTACAAATCTCAATGAGAACTGCTTTAAAGGGAAGCACTTGTCCGTTGTGGTTTCAATGTGAGCTTCGAAAGTTTGCCATAGTTTTATTATATCTGCAAAAATATCAAAACAAGATATTATACTATATAATCGAGAATAGTTAAAACATTCAAATAGTTTTAAATACTTTACTTAAGACCTTCGGATGGCAATAAACTTAGTAAAGTGTGAAAGGACGTGAAATACGCTTTATGCGAAACAAACAAATACAAATATTTACTACACTGACTCGTACATATCCAATTTTAGAGCCATAGACTGTCAGATAGACCTTCTGGCCAATGCAATGTCAGTGCACCAAACACGCGAAGCTTCACGGACCGACTGAAGACTGAAGACAGACCCAACCCAGAGCCGGGGCAAGTGCAACGGAAAACAAGAGCTATTTTCATTGCCAATGTACGAATACCAGTACGAATACGAAGCCAAAAGTTGCGAAAAACGAAAAAAAAAAATATATAAAAAAAAAATAGTAATTATTATTTACTATTATTTCTATTGTATTTTCTAATACCTAGTATAGTCAAATATAATAGTGTATTTCTCTGTGCCAGCGGCAAGTGTTGAGCTGATAAAGCACCAGACAGCTCAATGTAAGTGGAAGCCGCAGTTAACAGTTCAGCGAATGTTTATACCCTGTACTACAGTAAAGCAGGGTATCTTTGCTGCATCGAGTTCGCCTTTTCAATTATTTTCATTGAGCTCGTATGAATTGCCTCTCAACAGGGTATTAACATGTCGTGAGTACAACTTTATCATATTTCTATGATGATGTTCGCTAACGAGAGCATAACTTGTGCGTGTCAAGATTATGAGTATGATTTGTGTTGCATGTGGCAAATTGCTGCATTCGGTTGCACTTAATGTTCCACTGAATATATCCATTCAAATGCTTTGCAATAAATTAAACTGTATAAACAACAATTGTAAATCACATTTCATATCTTATTAATTGGTGAAGACGCTTTCATGCTGCAAAACGAAAGTATTTTAATTTTCTACGCAGCATACCAATTTTATTATGAACTTAATTCCATCGTTAATAACAGTTCAAAGTTTACAACTCAGATTACATAGCACAATAAGATGCAATCGATGAATATATTTATTATCACGGCTTACTCCTTAAATAAATTGACACATTTCGGCATGAAAATCTACTCAAAAAATAAATATTTCAATAAAAAATGTGAATTTGGTAACATTTCTAATTCTTTCAAATTGTGTTTAGCTAGCTTAAGGTTTCAATATTTAAGTTTTAACCGCCTTGAATTGAATTTCGCAGTACAAAGATAAATTTTTTTGAATAATAATTCTAAATCTGATTATCAGGTGTCTTCCAGAAATCTCTAAAGATTTGGATGAGAAATGTTTTTGAAAACAACCGTTGGAAATGTTGGTGCTCCTGAAATGTTAGATATTTTCTATTTTTGGACAAATTTTTTTTGAATTTTTATTAAATTTAAAGATGTTTTAATTCCATTAAATAAGTTTTTTATTTTTTTTAATCTCTTAAAGTTCTTTTAGACATTTGATAGCAATGGTTTCGTTTTTTTTTGGGATTGGATGCAAATTACAAACAAGTTTTCATATGAAATTCTGACGATTGGGTGCATTTAATTAAATTTTGATTAGTATATACACCTAATGCACTTTCGAGACATTCCACTCATACACGTATTAGCTATGTTCTATAAAATGTTCTTACATAAATTTAAATGTTTTTCGAAACTTATGCCTGACAATTCAAACACGTTTTTCGGCTCAATAAAAAAAAATAATTATAATAATGATTACGTTGTTACTCAATTGACATATAAAATCAGTGATCGGCAAACTAATTGATGTTATTCAGGTGTGTTCTAGAAATCTCTAGAGATTTTGATTAGAAATGTTTTTGAAAACAACCGTTGGAAATGTTGGTGCTCCTTAAATGTTGGAGATTTAATATTTTCGAACAAATTTTATTGTATCTTAAATCAATTTTAAAGATATTTCAGTTCACTTTAATAAATAATTTATTTTGTCAAAACTCTTGAAATTCTTTTAGACATTTGATAGCTAACCGTTTCTTTATTTTCGGGAACACCAACAATTTAACGCTATTATAAAGTTGAAGAACACACCTGATTAACTTAAAATACTCGTAAGTATGCTAAGACAATGTCAACATAACCAGACTTGAATTCGCCGCAAATTCGTCATTTAATTTCGCCGCAAAGTGCCGCCTGCAAGTTTCGCTTGAATAGCGTGCGGTTTGTCCACTTGTTTTCATGCCACGCCGCGTGGCACCTGTTGTTATGACTGTGGCACGCGATTTGCCGTTAATTGTGCATATATACATTCATACATACAAACATATGTTTGTACATATATAAGTCTGTGTGTGCTGATATATGTAGGCCAACTTGCAGGAGATATGCGTTCATGGGTTATCTGTGTAGTAGGCAACTTTTAAAGTATTAGGCTTGAGTTGAAGCTTTAAAATTATGTAAAATGTTTGTATACGTGTATAGTATATCCTAAGAAATGCAGGAGGCACATGAATAGGTATGTGCTGCATATGTGTGCTTAGACTGAGGACTTTACACTCACGCGCACTAAGAACAATGTGGACTACCTTCTCCTTGGCTTTGGAATAGGGGGTCAATATAGCAACAATTTTTCAGGTTGCCTTGTGCAGAGCCGACAAGTCAACAACCAGGACTTGAATGACCAACGACTTGCCATGCTACTCGGCACTGTTGCAACATGAAAACAGCAACAACAACAACAACAACTACAACAGCAACAACAACAAGAACGTCTATTAATGTGCAACACACAGTCATACTATACAACGGTTTTTCGCAAGGAACTGGGAAAATCCTTGGCTAGTGTCGTGATAGCAACTTTCCATTCAGGTTGAAAATTTAAATTAACGTTTTCAATATTGGTTTTTTTTTTTAAAGCATTGATTACGCCTTAATTTTATTAATTGTACCATATACCAATTTATATATTCAAATGACATCTAACGGCAATTCAAAATATGTCCCGGTGGTGTTTTTGCTGTGGTCTCTACATGCATAACACTCATGTGTGTCACACACTTTGGCTTTAATTATATGTTTCGTTAATCTTACACCTTAATTTACACTTGGATTTGGAATGTTCATTTCAAAAATTGCCATGTTTGTATGTACAGTACATATGTATAGGTACTTCTGTACAAACATACATACATTTATTTAAATCGAGTTGAGAGGCAGCACAACGCGCTTTTGCATCGATCCGTTGCATTCGCCGTTCTTAGGAAAACTAAACCGCTAAAGGAAAATGCCTTCTTATACATTGGACGTCGCGATGTCCTGGCTAAGGGCAGCTAAGCTAGCGGTTTTTGGTGTCCAGTCCGTCGCGTCCAACGTTATTAGGCAGCCCGAAGTAGCCAAAGGAGTCGGAGTCAGAGTCGGAGTCGTAGTCGAAGTCGAAGACGGTGTCGGGTGCTTGGGTAAGTCGGCTAGCCTGCCGTTGAAACGTATACGTGGGTCAGTAAACCTACTTCCGGTTGACATAAATACGCCTTGGACATGAAAACTTGCCACTGGGCTATTGTTGTTGTTGTTGTTGTTACTTTCAGTTAGACTGACATTCTATGGTCGTAGATCTGAATTTCTTTTTTTTGTTTTGGGGTATTTAATTCAATTGTCGTTGCGATTCTCTCCGTTTTTTTTTTTTGTTTTTTGCTTAAGATGGACGCATATCAATAATCAGTCGCTTTTGCTGCAATTAAATATAAAAAATCTTTGACTTGCACAATTGCTGATGACTTTTTATGGGCTGGGCTTTCTCACACACATGGATGGCAATCGTAGTGTTGACCTTAATCAATGGTAACCAGCCCAGAGCCAATTTGGCTTGACCAAGCTTTCAATCTAATTTCTATTATTTTAAACTGCACCTTGCCACAAGGTGGGGCATGCTACTCGTAGCAACAAGCTGATAGCTGTTCATGCTAATTTCTAATTTTTGGGCGAACAAATATTTTCACGCGATGTGCTCATGGGGTTGACCGGATTGACCGACATACCCACCCGTAAGCAATGGGCAGTAAATTAATATCAATTGCTCATAAAGTGCACACAAGAACCAAGCCCATGTGGAAAATCTGTGAAATTGTAATTACCGTTTAAAGAATGATTGCACAATGGGAATTCCAGGTTGAAATGAACTGAGGAAAATGTGTCGCCATATAACTCTCTTTTAATTTGTTTGCTATTTAACTTAACCTCTTTTTCATAGCTGGTCACAGTAAATGGCTAACTCACATTTAATTTAGTTACCAAAATACTTCTTCATTTTTCTCTCTTTGCTTTTGGCTGCTAACCGAATTTCCCATCAGCTTTGTTCCTAATATCCTTGACCCCAATGTTAGTTATTTTTGCTTACGCATCGTGTGTTTGGCAAACTGTGGACCAAGCACGTGGTGCGTATGATTTTGGCTATTTAAAGAGTGGTTAACTCTATTGATTTAGCCTACGGAATTGTACCACAAAAGTCACAGTTGATTTCTCATTTAATATGTTCATGACAAGTTGAACTAAATAATCATATTTTTACATTCCACTTATTCATTTTTTTTTTTTTATTTAATTTTTTGTTTGAGAAATGTTACGATATGGCCAGATTAGAATCGGTGAAAGATTTCCAGAAGACTCTGCAATCTTACAGTTATTCTTGTGAGCTCAAGAGCTTAACGTTTTTAAATAGACGTTACAACTTTGACTGTGGATCGAGTTCATATACATAATGTTTTTTACAAACTTAAATAATTTATTGCCAATAATAGTGCTTAGCATTCAACAAATTCAATCATACATAGTCACCTTTTATTATATTGTCGAATTCTTTATCAAACATTTAGTTAATAAATTTCAACTTTTAAATATTCAGGGCTGCAGTAAATCAACCGCCAGCTTATAAAATAACATCGATAAGCACACAGATAATTTCGATACTTCCACTATATATTTATCGCTAATCGGCAGTCAGCTGTTACCAAATTTAAACAAAACATTTCGAAAGTTGGAGGTTTTTAATATTATAAATTGTCAAGTTTAATTAATTTAAATTATGTTAAGAGTGTGAGTAGTATTTAATGGATTAAAGCTTTTTCAAGTCGTTGAAGGTCCGTTCTCTGTTATTAGTTTCCGCCTGGATGAATGCCTACAGTTGTATACGCGAAACTTGCGATTATGTCGCCGACAGCTGAGTACAAATACCGAGCACGTTCAGGATGCCGCCAGCGGGAGTTTTAGCTGGCAAAGACCCTGTGGCCAGCTGGCAGGCATAAACATATATAATAACAGCCTGCGTGGCAAAGTGCCGCTGGTGTTAACCAATCCTCATATGGTCACCTGGTACACTTGTGGTCCGACAGTTTACGACTCGACGCATTTGGGACACGCCAGCACGTATGTCAAGGTGGACATTATACAGCGAATATTGCGGGATTACTTTAAGCTCAATGTGGTAACTGCCATGAACATCACCGATGTGGATGACAAGATCATAAAGCGTAGCCGGGAAACCGGTCGCAACTGGTTGGAAATGACGCGCGACTTTGACGAGGAATTCAAACAAGATATGCACCTGTTGAATGTTAAGTCTCCCAATTTGCGTGCTCATGTATCTTCCAACATTCCATCTATCCAACGATTCATTGAGAAACTGTTGGTTGACCAGAATGCCTATGTGACCGAGGATAAGTCGGTGTATTTTGATGTCTCAACATGTGCGAACTACGGCAAACTGCAGAAGATTTCCATGGAGGAGCAGAAGGAACAACTTAAGCATAAACGTAATGCAGCCGATTTTGCGCTATGGAAAGCCAAAAAAGAGCCGGACGAGCCAAGCTGGCGGTCTTCCTGGGGCGGTGATGGACGACCAGGATGGCATATTGAGTGTAGCGCCATAGCCGGCATGTTCTTTGGCAGTAAATTAGATTTCCATGCGGGTGGCCTGGACTTGCGTTTTCCCCACCACGAAAATGAGGAAGCCCAATGCTGTGCACACTACAAAACCGATCAATGGGTCAACTACTGGGTGCACATGGGTCAGCTGTATGTAGCCGGTGAAAAGGAGAAAATGTCCAAATCTCTGGGCAACACCATATCCCTGTCGGAGTTCCTCAAGCATTACAGCGCCGATGAGTTTCGCATGGCCTGTCTGCTGTCCAATTATCGAAATTCCATGCAGTATAGTGATCAGTTGATGCAGACAGCACGTCAAACATTGCGCAAATTTATAAACTTTAATGCCGATCTCAATGCTTACATGCAGTTCCAGAAGCCACTCAAGTTTCTGGACGAGGGTGCTCTGCAGGCACAACTAAAGCACATGATAACCGAGTTTGATAACAGCCTACGCGATGACTTTGATACGGCGCGAGCTGTGGCCGTATTGCTGGACCAAATGAGTAGCATTAGTCGCTGCATTAACGACCAGCAAGCCGATGCAGAGCAGGAACCAGCACATTGTCTTCATCTGTTGCTGGCGGCTGGCAATTTTATTAGCACATCCATGCATAGCTTTGGTATCAAGAATCTCGGCGCCACAGCTACCCAGGAGCAGGAGCAACCGATAAGCGCGCCAACCGGCGTTGTCATTGATGCACTAGTCGCCGAGATCCTTCAGATACGTGGCAATCTACGCAAGGAAGCCGTTAAAGGGGATCGCAAAAATCTGGAACTACTTCGCGTATCCGATATGCTGCGGGATCTGTTGGATCGACATGGCATTGAGGTTCGTGATCATAAGCAGGGCAGCTCTTGGGTTTACCGTGACAAGAGCAAAAGCAGATCGACCAGCGGCTAATTATTGTTAACTATGTCAAATTATTGTACATTTTATTGAGCCTGAACAATTAATTTAAATAAGTCTGTTGTGAATAAATTGTATTTGTTTTTGATATGATACAAAGCTTTTTGGCATGAAGATGATTCTAGGCATACACGTATATTTTTAGTTGACTTAATTGTAAATGGAAGCGCACTCTGCTTTGTAGAGATGCTTGGTAATTAAATAATCCCGCACCAGCTTGAAGAATGCGACCATGCTAGTAAAAGCCACAAAGCTAATGGACAGCACAAAATGCCATTCAATGCTGGCGGAGCTCAGCGAGGCAATCTCCACCAGCAGCACAGCGGCCTGCAGGGTTGCCAACGTTGAATAGATGACAGTGGGATTGTGGAACAACTTCTGTGAATAGAATAGAAATGTGAGCAACTAATACAGGTCATTGGCATTTACTTGACTTACATAGAAACGCGCATGACTGGCGTTTCCAGGTGTAGCGACTGTGACCAGACCATGGCTGCGATAGAGAGCTCCATTATGTTTAACCACAATCGCATGTCCGTACACAGCATACTTGGACCACGTCTGTGCATTGGCAGCCACAATTAGCTGTGAGGGCGCCGCCTGAGGATCACGGTCCATGCGTTGCCAGCTGCCCAAATGCAAGGTGGCTCGATGGAGCGTGTCGCTATACTTGGCTGGATACAGGAACACTGCTGACAAACTAAATGCACCCAGGCACACGATAATGCAATGCTGAGCCGCCCGCATCACATTGTACTGGACACTTAGTGCCAGGAGACAAGGTATTAGCACCAAATAGGCATTCAACATGCACGTAAAAATCAACTGCTTGAAGCGTTTGTTAAAGTCATGCCTCAGTGTTTCAATCTCGTCACGAATATGGGTTGCACTATTCGTACAGCTGTGCACAGGCATGTCATTGATATAGACGCCGGGTAGCTCAAATCTGGAGCGCAGGAACGGCTCCAATTGAAATCCAAATATGATTAAGTAAACCACAACTCTAAAATCGAAAGTATATGGTAATTAGAGTTACTTTTAGCGTAAGCAAGTGCTCCTTACGGATAGCTCAGATAGAATAGCAACATGTAGGTGTGTTGTTGATATAGCTTTATGGCACAGTAACAGAGAGCCGCCTGTACAAGTCCACCGAATCCATACTTGATGCCCATTCGCACCAAGCGCCTCTCACTGCTCTTCCACTTGGCCAACAGCATGCAGTAGAGGAAGCGACGCGTGTTCAGTATTAGGATGAGGTACCTCAAATACGGATCAATCAACTCAATGTTCTGCAAACATTTAAATGTTAAGTTTTGATCAAACAATGTATTTATTATATATGTCAATTTCTTACCACCATGTGTCGCGTATGGAACTGTGGTAGCCACCAGTTAGTGCGGTAAATATTTATAAATTGAACAATGGCAGCACCCATGGTAAAGGCGCACATTATCAGCTCGCTCAGCCATTCGGATGTGGTTGCATGCTCCGGAAAGGGAATATGTTTCGGCATTGTGACCTGCTGAGATCCTATTTTTGTGGACACGTTGCGCTGAAAGCTGTCCTGAGCATCGCTAGAGCTGCTTCCATCACTGCGTTCATCGTAGCCCATTATTATAAATAAAATGTGCTCTTATTAGAACTACATTTAATCTAATAAAGTTGGTATTTCGAGGACTTCGATTGTAACCCAATACAAGAATTTCAATATTCACTGATACAATCGATATACAAAAACACAAGTTTTGCAGCACTTAAGATTTTGTAACAATCGATATAGATAACACGCTTTATACAACACTTACGGCTAACAGCTGTTTTTGCCGATTTTGTAACAAGTTTGTTTTTGATAGTGAGAAAACTCCTGTAATCAAAATGATGCGCTACGAGGGAAATGAAAAGCTAGCAGATGAAACCTCCTGTGCCGGTGTGCGGGCGGATCTGAAAATGTGCCTGCTGGAGAGCGAGTGCTGTCGCTTGGACAAGAAGACGCCTCGCCAGTGTCTGCAAGATAACAGTGTGCCGCCAGAATGCCAAGTGCTCCGGAACACCTTTTACGAGTGCAAACGCTCCTTGGTGAGTAGCCAAGTGTGATTGTTAATAATAATAGTGTAAATTATAATGGTGAAATATATTTTAGCTGGACAATCGACAGCGTTTCCGTGGACATAAAGGCTATTAATTTAATTTTTAATTTTTACTTAAGAGTTTATTGAATATAAAACGAAATTAAAGGGAAAATGGAACTTAATTCCGTCGACGACGAACTCGAGATATGCGCCGAACATTTGGCTCTTCGTATTTGTTGTAGAGAGGCTCCATGATTTTTCCGATGATTTTTCTTCAATTTGTTGAGCTTTGTTGGATCCGAGAAGCAAATTCCACCAACCATTTGGGATCAATCGTAGTCACCTCACGCATGTACTCTATGGTTGTCTGCACCAGCTCGTGATAAATTACCAATTCCGGCTGTCGATTGAAAAGTGAGTAGACCAGAGTGCGATATCCCTCTTGTGGATCCTTCTTGGTCGCATTACGAAAGAATCTCGAGCAGATGGCTTTCTGTATACGCACCGAGCTCTTGCCTACTAAGACGACATCCAGTTTGTGTCCATCCATGATACCCAGGAGCTGCTTGCGCACATCCTGCGAACGCTTCAATCTGTGTATTTGAACAAACTTCTCATAGCACCAGGCATTGGAGAACTTGTTGTTCTTCCAGCTGTTGTAAACTGCCAGTAGCGTCAGATGGTAACCTTCCGCTTGGGTGAACTTGGCCTTCTACTGATTGGCCAGTCTGAACGCTAAGCATGGACACGAAACATTGCAAAGCCACGGAGCATTTGGAACAGATTCTGTTTTAGGGAACAGTCTGCCATGCGTCGTCCCAGTCGCGTTAATAGACCCTCGTCATCGAGAGCGATTGTAGCTGCTCCGGAGCCATAACTAGCGACATCCATATAGTCGAAATGCAGCAGGTCATTGAATCCCATCGTCTTCAACTGCAGCACTGTAGTAGCCAGATTGGTACGCTGTATCTCCGGCACTGGCCGGTTGATTCGATAAGAAAATATAGGCAAGTCCGTCTGTTTTTCATGCAAATAGTCTCTCTTAAAACTATCCCTATAAACTTGGTACCGAACTGACATATGTAGGAACTTTCCTGATCAGATCAGTAGCTGTAGTATAAAATATTTTTTTTTTATTTTTTATGAAATCTTAACAATCATTATATATGCATTTGGTATGTTCTTAGACATCCTGACTAATTTGATTAAAATAGATGCACAGTCAAAAAATTTAAGCTTTCTTTATATTATATAAATGATAAATTTCAGACCGAGCTCCAACATATCCAAAATGATATGAAAGTGCAGCAGCAACCGAATGATGATGTTATTAATTAACTTAATTGCTTGACTCTAAAAGTATATAAATGTATGCAATGGAATCAAAATGTAAATGCTGATATTTGAATATATATTCCGTTACTGCAACTGTCGATTACTTGGCTTGGAGTTGGTGTTATCGGAACTTGTGAGTGGCGGCGGTCGATAACAACAAGTGTTGTATATGTGTAAAATATATGAGTGCTAAAAGCTTAAATGTTGTTAATTTATTTGTTATGCGCAAATTAAACAAAAGCTATTAAATATCTTTCCATTGTTGTGATATATATGTATATGAGGAACAATAGGTTGCGATTAGCATGTTGTCGGCGCTATTGTCAACATAACAGCTGGCAGATCAGAATAAAAGGAGGCAATATAATATATAAGTGGAGGCAATATGCAAGTGGAACCAGCTGTGAAACAAACATCCCCAAACTGAAAAGGGGGTGACAAAACAAAAGGTGGACCAGTGCAAAAAGCTGCAGTCGACGCCGACGCCATCACCACCGCTACTCAGTTACAATTTTAGAGTGCTTCAGTCTCGTTGCGCTCTCTAATCCGAATTAGTTTGTCACTCGCTTCAATTGCTCAAAAGTCCGCATCGCATTTTAAACGAAAACTAAATTTATTTTCAACACATCAACATACAATTAGTTGTTGAATACAATAAGTGAACAATATTCTCAGGAATCTGTCGACGCGGGCATGCCTCAGAATTATTGCAAACTTGTGAAATAATTAGCAGCTCATTTTCGTTGTCTGCTTGCGAAACAGAAAAATCCCCCAACGACGTCATCGCCATGGCTTTGGCCAGCGCAGCGGGCGCTCTTCTCAAGCCACAGACGCCGCTCCAGCAGCTGCTCGAGGACATCAACTTCCAGCGCACCAAGGAGATGCGTCAGCTGCTCAAAGATGGTGATTAAACCTATCAATTAAACACAATATGCAATCACAAATTTCAATTTTGTCTACATTTGCGCATTATCGATTTATCAAGCGCTCTCTAACGGCAACTCCTTCTACCCTTGTAATCGGTCAATGTAATTGTTTGTGTGTGTGTGTGTTTGTAAATGTATCTGCAGATTTTGCTCCACTTTTGTGTCTGTGCTTGTTAAAATGTGTGCTTGTATGTAACTGCGAGGGTGGCCTGATAAGTCATTTGCCTCAGTAAGAAAACGCATTAAGTTTTGAATTGAACCTAATTTTTTTTATCAACATAGATAAATTCAGTTTAATTGGCGGTGCTTTAACTTATTTAATTTTATTAATGAAATGGGTCAAGGTCCTCAAAAGATACAAGAGTTAAATATATTTTCGTCAGGCTATTTTATTGAATTTTGAAAACTGTTTGAAGTTACAGGGTATGATGGGTGCGTTAACAATTCGTAGCTCATTTCATACAAAGTGGTTATAGTAACTACGCTTTTGCAGCATAAACTTGTTAACCTACCCACGTAGATGTGATCCACATTTATGTCTTTTGTTTACAATGCAGTTGAAGAGTCTGTGTCACCCTTTCTCGAGGGGGACAAAACTTGAACTGATATCATTTAAATAACAATTTTGTCTATATATGTACATAAGTATATCGATTAAACTATTTTAGTTGAACAATCAACCTCGTTGCATGGATACCGCTTTTGAATTTTCCATTTAGTTTAATCTTTTGTGAAATATAAGATCTTTATTTTAAAATAACTATTGTATTAGAACCAATTTACAGATGTTAATTGAATATTCCTTTTAATAGAATGAAACTGGCTTAGCCTCCGATTCCATACCAATGGTTGCCTCCAGTGCCTCCATGGCTGGTATATATAGAAAAAATGTCAGCTTCTTCATTTCTAAGACTCAAAAATATTGTAATCAGTTTATGTAAGTTTCCAAATTCATTGTAGCACTTACAAATTATGGGCATTTATTAACTGCATCATCACAAATAGAAATCCCAATAATAACAGATTCCAAGTCATTGTTTGATGATCTATTTGCTTTGCCTTTGAAATTGCGACTGAGCAATATTATGTTATAGCTTACAAATAAAATTACTTTTACACTGATAAGCGATTGTATATGAACTCTGCCAAAAACCCCTGTCGACTCAAAGTAATTGATGATTAAATACTGCATCACCATTCAGATTTCTTATCATCCAACAATCTTTTAATATATTCTAATTATTGGAGCGCCTGATAAAGAACACAATTTTTATTTTAAGACTGATGTATAAAAGTAAGTTTTATTCTGTATTATTAAACTTTATTGTGGGTTTGTAAGTGTATTTGTTATATGACAAGTTACTGCAAAATATTTTGGTACAATTGAAACACAAGCAAAATATTTAAAATTTAAAACAATATCAGTTAAATCGGCTTGAAACATTTTTTCAATCGATAGTTGGGGGTTGGTTAGCCCCCTTGTCCATACCAAATGATACCGCCAACTTGTCCGCTGTTGCTCTCATCAAATGGTCCTTCTCCATGGCTAAATAATGCTCGCATACGTTATTTTAAATTGACCAATTGTTTTTTTTTTTTAGACTTACAGTGGATAGGCGGTTATTATCTGCATCATCACAAATAGAAATACCAATAATACCAGAATCCAATGCATTGTTTGCATCACTGTCTTTGTTGTCTTTTAAATTGTGACTGATCAGTCTTCTATGAGGTGTATAAAATATATACATTTTCTCGACATTGGTATTTTTGTTGTATAACTTTTAGTGCTTCGGCGGACGTCTGTTGCCCTGTTTGTCAAAGATGATGGGTCAACTGAGGCTATCGCTATTTGTTAAATTCTTTCAATTAAACTAATTCATGGTTTCACGCTTTTGTAGATGGTGGCTTTGTGGTGCTCCAGGGAACAACCTACTGGACGGATCTGTTTGTGCGACACTTTCTATTCCAAACGGAGCCTGTGCACAGCATTGACTCGGATGATTTGCTCTTCTTTGTGCGCAAGAAGCATGTAAAGAGCTCCTCGCGCCACATGCCAAAATATGAGGTAAGTTAACTTTAATCTTTGCCAGATGCAGTTCACCTAAACTTATCAAATATGTTTATTTCTCTTGTAGACTGAAGTTGAAGTATTTCGCAAGGATTCGCGCAAGTTGCCAATTGGTGATCCGGATGTGGATTGGGAGGAGACTGTCTACCTGAATATGGTGATACATCAATTCGACTACACATTGACCTTGGCCATTTGCACCCGGACATCGCCCAAGGAGCTGCAGGTGCTGCGCAGGCATTCACAACGTGTCTATGCCAGTCCCAGTCGCCGGAAGATGGACACCAAGGGCGAGGGCGAAGAGATTACGTATCCACACATATGCTTTATGGTGGACAATTTCGATGAGGTGTTCAGTGACATTCTGGTGCGTGATGGTGAAATGGTGTGCGTCGAACTGGTGGCCAATGACAAGGATGGCGCTGTTCAGGGCGTCATCTTTCTGGGCTCCATACGTTACGATGCACTGAAAAAGGTGTACGATGCCAGAGTAAGTAAACCAATTCAGTTAGACTCCTTTTTTAATTATGAATAAAACACTTAAAATAAAAGTGGGTGTCTGAAACTTTATACGAACAAATTTCGGATCTCGACTTCCAACTCTATACAGAGTGTTTCATTTCAATTAAAAAATCTCTAATTGAGTCACCCGTCTTATGATCCTTATTTTAATTACGATTCCTTGCTTGCAGCAATCCAGTCTGAGCTCCAAGGTGGCACAGCGCATGTCCTTTGGCCTGTTTAGCAGCGGAGCCGGCGTTCAAACCCGCTGCGAATTCGTGCGCATGAAGGGACCGCAGGGCAAAGGTCATGCCGAGATGGCGGTAACGAAACCAAAGGGATCCGGCGTTGAGACGCCAACTAGTGAGCCGGGCTTCTGTGCCACCGACATGTGGGACGAGTGGGAGGAGGAGAACGATGACTATTGCACGTATCGACATCAGCGACGTCTCAGCGATCCCAGTGCCAATCTTAATAACTTCTCACGCTACGGCTGGCGCACAAAGAACACGAATCAGGACATGGTGAGCAGCGGCACCAGTGCCAGTGTTGGTGCCAAAGCACGCTCCGAGAACGAAGGACTTGACTCCCTGGCCAGCGAAGTGTCTGAAATCGAAGCTGGAGACTTGCGCGACGGTAAGCCAATCCTTATTTGAATCTTCTAGCTTTTATTCCAAAGTATTCTTAGTGTGTTTGCATCGGTTTTACAGCCATATTAATTTGCATGTACTCTCCGCTTATTTGTACATATATTTATTAGTATTATTAACAATTAGTTGTAATCTAAACTTAATTAATTAATGTTGTGCTTGATTTGTGTTGCGCTTTTTCTGCTTAATGTGATCATTCTTTCCTTGTAAACATGTTGTGGTTCCTACGATTTTTCCTTAAATTAACAAATTTCAAATTTCACACTAACCAACAAATGTGTATATATGTATTACCCAAAAGGATTACCGACAATGTGTATATATATACATAAATCTATCAATCAATACATAATATTGCCGAGAAAGCAGGACAACAAAACTACAGAATAACTTAACTTTATTAATCGTTTACATTTTATGTTTGCTTTTGAGTTTCGAATTGGGGCAGAATAATGTACTATATTACAGATATAGAAAGCAGTCATCCAAAAGTTTTTTTAGAATAATTTGGAATAATAACAATCTCATAATCTCATGGGTTGTGGGTTTTACTAAGTAAATAAATTATGTTAGGATCATAAATTATATGGTTTCTCGTCAGAAATGATGAAGGCGATATTGTAATATAAATTTTTGAGAAAATTAAACAACTGGCTGCCCACTGCTGATTTAGATCATTCATCTGGTACTGGTTAATCAATCATAATTCCTATTTAGGCTTACCCTATGTGTATATAGCAACACCTGATCCTACACTCCGCATCCCAATTAACACCACAAATAGTGACCGCCCGTCTTCCGGTTAATTATGATTTGTGAACTTATGATTTTCCCTGCTTATATTTTGATTATATTATAAGTTGCTTGGAGACCGATTCTCGGTTCTTATATGTGTCGTTGTATATGCTTTTAAACGCAACAAAAACCGATCTATATCTACTTGTAGATCAGCAACGTCCTGCTTTCTCGGCTTCCGCGACAAAACTGCACCCAAATCCGAATTGTGAAACGATCAAGATAGCGTCTGGTGAGCCAGACATGCCACCAGATGCCACAGAGTCCAGTGACCAAGTGTCAGGATCAGCTAACGAGTCAGCCAGTGCTGCTCCAGCCGTTACACCGCCTCCGCTCAGCGTTGCCGTTGAGGTAACCGTTCCCGGCAGCAGCAACAACAGCAACAGCAGCACGGGCTGCAACTGTTTTGGTGGCAAGAAGTGCAAAAAACGTTGGACGTCATCTACGGCGGGCAGTGCCGTCGACACACCAGA
The DNA here is from genome assembly GCA_951394115.2 of Drosophila phalerata. Classification (NCBI taxonomy): domain Eukaryota; kingdom Metazoa; phylum Arthropoda; class Insecta; order Diptera; family Drosophilidae; genus Drosophila; species Drosophila phalerata. The sequence goes on from OY729850.1 coordinate 20,127,818, forward strand.
GATGTCGGAGGTGTACTGTCCCAGCTGCGAGGATGCGGCCAACGAGACGCCTGCGTGTCTTAGCAAAATGCCTGACAAGCGTCAGACGCGTCTCAAGCCAAAGCCACCTAGCATACTTTGCGTGGAGAGCGAACTTGTGGTCAGTAAGCGTGGCAGTCTCCGGCTCGGGGATAATAAGCGGACTACAAGGGGCAGCAACATTACACGCAGCGTCTCTCTTAGTGCCGCGGATCGTCGGACAAGTGTGCCAATTCCAGTGAGTGTCAAGAAGGCGGCACCAATGCGAGTTCGCATTGTCAAGAGCAAGGAGCAGGATAAGAGCAAGGCACCCAATAAGGAGAAGGAGAAGGATAAAGATAAGGAGAACGATAAAAAGTCATCGAATCAGAAATCCACAAATGGTGCCAGCAATTTGCTTGCCAGGATGTCACCCAAGCGACTACGCAATGCCAGAGCCAGCGACAAGGAGAAGGATAAGGACAAGAACAAGGACAAATCCAAGGGAATAGTCAAAGGAAAAAACAATAGCAACATTAACAATAACAATGCCAAGGCAACAACTGCAATTGCTACTACATCTGCAACCTTAACCACAACCACAACAGCAACAGTTGCTGCATCCAAATCGGAGGAATATGAGATTGCTGATGATGCCACCTCGTTGAACGGCGAGTCTACGGGAGAGACGGGAGAGAGTACAGGTGCCGCCAAAATGGCCATACTCAGCGAGAGCGATAGCAAGCTGATGATAAGCGTGCGGGGACGCGAGGAGCTGCCCGTTGTGGAGCAATCCTCATCGCCATCGCCACCCACAGTGGGCCAACACTTTCAGAAGTGTTTACGTGTACCTGTTAAATCAGACAGCCATCCATTGCAGCTGGACATAACGTCGCCAGCTGACAACGCAACTAACGATAATAATGATGATGAACTGGACCGGGAGCAGGATCTCGGAGCCACAGGCAGTGAAGTGTCGCCTCTGCTTAACGGCGAGGCGGATGTGGCAAATGGCAATCAACCGGCAGCCAGCAGCGCCACTTTGCCCCGCACCGCCAAGCAATCCTACTACAACAAGGTGCTCCACTTGGTGCCCAAGCGTCGCACACCGGACGGCACCAACATATACTATTGGTGCGATCTGCCCAAGAAGGCACTCAAAGGTCAATTCCCTTAATTAGTTCACATTTGATTATGATACTCTATTCACTTTGCATGTGTCTAAGTTTGCACTCTACCTTCTGAATTCCATTTCATTAATTTTGTCCATTTTCTTGCAGAGCTCGACGATGGCGCCTACAATCCGCTGTGGACCAGTCGAGGGTTTACACAATCCTTTCACTTCTGGAAGGAGAACCGTCGTCAGCAATCCACACCGCTCAACGCATTCCTCACCTATGTCACACTGCCCTGGTGGAGCATTGCCAAAGGTGAGTATTCCATCAGGATTTCCAAAGTATAATTCCTAAATCTACTGTTGCTGCTTTTCAGATTTGCTGGATCATCGAGAGACGCCTATACTGACCTTTTAGTATTAGAAGGGTACTACGCTTGTGATTTGCTCTAATTATGCTTTGAAGTATTTCCTATTAAATGTCTTTAGTTTATTTTATCTTGTGTGATCTTAAGTATATGTATGTTAATGTAAACAAGGTAGCAGACATCATCAAGCTGCTCCTTAAATATTCTTAATTTGATTTATGTATCTGCATCAATCTTGGTTATGTTCGACCAATGCCAACATATTTTGCTATGATAGACTTTGTTTGTCCAGGGCATTACTATTAGATATACCCTATGTACGCGTGTAGTATAATAACAGTATGACAGTATACCAAATGCAACGCCAACCTACAAATTTATAAACTATTATACATAATATTACGCTGCATTTTGATGTTATATAAAGATTGTTAACAAAAGTCAGATGTATATGTAATATGTATTATTATTTGTATATTATATGTCAACATTTATACTATGTATACATATAATATATACATACATATGTATTTATAGAGAAAATTGCAAAATAGCAAACAACAAAATAAAGAATTGCGTACAATAAACTCAAAGCATTTGAAACAACTTTGCACAAAATTAGTCAAGTTCGTATTTTCTACTTTCCTTCGATGTGATCTCACGATCATTTGATTGCCAGCTTCCACAGCCGAATCATAAAACGTGGAATTCCCCTAGAAACAACGCACATTATCCAAGCAGAAAGCTTTTCAAACGCTGCAGCATCAAAAATTATATGTATACAATAACGAACAGAAGTTGTTTGCTTTAAACCAGGGGTGGAAGTCCAATACTTCAAGTGAGTTCTATAACAAATTTTCAAGCGTTTGTTCTTTTCTTACTGCCGCGAGTAGTGATCGTGTACATGTATTATTTAAACTATTTGTTAACAGTAATGCTGTCTTATTTTTATAAAAAGAAATAGCTCTGGCTTGGAATCAAAAATAAGATTTATAAAATTCAAGTTTATTTTTAATTTATTTATATTAAAGTAACTCAGAAGGTTGGATAAATGCTGATGCTGTATGTACTCATCAGCTAGCATTTGTGCCATTCGCCAATTTTTCGAAAACAACAGAAAAAATACTCGGACAGCTCTATGAGTCACATCGTGTCCATCCCTGCTGTAAATAGTAAGCTTTCGTGCCGATCGTTTTATCGGAGTCTGTACTACAGTATGTCAAGTAATTGTTTTGAACAATAAAGTAAAGGGACTGTAATCATTATAAGGTTTGTTATAAAACTCAAGAATAATCATTATTCTATGAGTGAATGATTTTTTCAATTGAAAAAAAAACTATATAATCATTATTTACTGTCCCTGATCAAATATGGATATTTGTTTTTTCTATGCCATGTGCTCATTTAAATTTTATTATTATTTTATTATTTTTAAAAAAAGTTAATTACATTGAATATCATAATTATTTTTTATAAGTCTTACAACAACAAAAGCTAGAAACAAATTGAGATAGCAAGGAAGAGATTTTTCTTATTAAAAAATTATATGTTAATTTTTCTTTTGTCAAAACAATTACTTGACATACTGTACATACACATGTATGTACATACATATGTCGATACGCCGTTTTCTTGAAGCTTTTTTAAAGCGCGTCTTTCGGTCTGTGTGGTCTGTTCATTTGTTAAATATACCCAGAGCTAAAAAATTATATTAAAATAAAAATCTGTGGTCTACTTTGTTCTTAAAAATGTATCTTATTAAGCAATACGAGCCCAGCGAAGCCATGCTACAGGCGTTTAAAGTAAATTTTAGTGACAAAAGTTTGATAGCTGCTAAAAAAGAATTTGCTGGATATTTGCAGTCTCATCAACTGTACCAAGACAATGTTAGTATGGCTCTAAAAATGCTTCTGAGTATCGAGGACATATCAACTATGCATATTTTGGCTCAACTTATGGAGACTAATGCGACTATTTTAAAATCTGTAATAATTGATAAGAACAATATAAAAAAAAATGTCTACAAAATGATGGTTACACAGACAAAACTGAATCCTGAGGATGTGCTGACAGCCAACATAGATGAACTGGTGCTGGTGCCCAAATCTAGCCTGTTAGACTCTCCACGGCCAAAGCATATTATCTTGGAACAGTTTCCGCACAGACATGAGAATCTCAAACTTGATGATCCCAAGTATCGACATGTTGGTTGTATCACAAAGGTGGAGAACACCTGCATCACCTTCGACTGCAATTCGTTATGCAAATTGCAGAAATTCAACGTTATTTTTCGTTCTAAACGAATTCCGATTCGCTTAATGTATGAAGCTCTAGATTTTCTACAGGCTTCACCCACAATTCGAAACTATCTCTTTCCTCTACACAACAAAGAGCGTAAAAATCTACAGGTTTCCGAGTTCGCAAGGTCGAATCCCTTTCAACTTTTTAACGTTTCGATTGCAAAAAATGTGGATCAATTGCAGGCTATAAAGCAGATCGTTGCTGGTCCCAACAATTTGGGGCCATACATTGTTTTTGGACCACCCGGTATGTATTAAATACGAGTTATTCATGAACAATAAGATCTTACACTGTTAAAAACTTATTATTATGTTCTCAATTTTGTGAGAAAATATGCATCTTTTTTGTAACTTAAAGTTGTCTTATAAAAGAAACACTTCTTAATCCAAAAAATGCGTAAAAACATAGATAAACTAAACTTAAATTATGCAATTGTTTGTAAGTTTCTTAACTAATTTTCTGTCTCTCTACAAATATTCTTATTGGAAAAAACAAACAATGTTCATAATATATAGTCTTTATTTTAGGAACACATTTTTATCAGACTAAAAAATGCGTAGAGAATTTAGAAAAATACTATTGATTGTTAGATTCTAAATCTTTAAATATTTTTTTTTGAATTTTGTTTTTTTTTTAAATGATACCAATTTTTCAGACAAAATGCAATTTTCTTTATAAGTTTATTGATTGAACTCATTTTAGGTACCGGCAAAACCACGACAATTGTTGAGGCGATTTTACAACTTTGCCTCCTGAACGATACTCGAATAATTGTTACTGCAGGATCGAATTCAGCATGCGATGCGATTGCTTTAACGATATGCGAGTGTATTGAGGCAGATGCAAGATTTCGTTATGATCGCAAATCGCCGAATCGAGTTCTATTGCGATTATTTTCGGAAACAAGAAAACGAGAGGAAGACTTGGAACTGGTCCATCCATTGGTGTTGAAAAACTCGAATTTGGAATTCGTAAAAACATCCTCAAGGTTTAGTTCCTATCGCATCATTGTAGCCACTTTGTGTAAAGTTGGAATTATGGCTCGGATAGGAGGAACCGGAAATGTAACGCATGTTTTTATTGATGAGGCAGCAGCATCCTCAGAGCCGGAATCTCTGTTGGCCATTGTGAGAATTAAGGAATCCAAAAAGTGCCATGTTATTCTTTCTGGTGATCCCAAACAATTGGGTCCGGTTATCCAGAGTAGACGAGCATCTTCACTGGGCTTGGGTCAGTCGCTAATGGATCGCCTGATGGCCAGCGAGTTGTACAAGGTCCATGACGGTGGACAGTATGATTGCACATTGCAGACGCGCTTACGTCGAAACTACAGATCTCATCCGGAGATTGTGAGATTGTTTAACAAGCTATATTATAATAACAACCTCATAGCGCTTGCGCCACCGCAGAGGATCAACCAGACCGCCAAATGGCCAATGTTGCGCAATTCAAAGTTCCCCATAATATTCCAGGCTACATATGGAATAACAAATCGTCATCCGTTATCGTTCAGCAGTTACAATGAATTGGAGGCTGAGGTGGTTTGCTGGTACGTGTCGCTTCTGCTCCACAATGGACTGGGCAATGGATTGAAAGTGAAGCAAGAGGATATTGGAGTTATCACACCATATTTGGCTCAGTGTGCACTGCTTAACTACAAGTTCCGTGAACAGCAACAGCTCAAAGTTAAGGTGGGAACTGTCGAAAAATTCCAGGGACATGAGAAACCTATTATTATAGCATCGCTGGTTAGTTCCTTTACGGGATCAGATTTTGTCTCCGATCCCCGTCGACTAAATGTGCTTATCTCGCGACCCATGTCGCTCTTAATATTAATTGGAAATCCACACAGCCTCTGTCAGTCCGAAGACATCAAGTTCATTATCGATCAGTGCCATTTGCACGGACATCTATTTAACGTATAATAATAATATAGATACAACAACAGGAACTTGACCCTACAGTTTCAGAATAGTTTAAGGATTCATGTATCAAATTACGTAAATTCAAATCAAGATTTTATTTCGTTGGTCTTATATTTTGCTATCTTGAGTAAATGTCTCAGATAGCTGCCTCTCAAGTGTCCTTGATTAAAATTATCTACATTTATCATAGTTATCTTCTATGAATTCCAATATATTTTGACTAGGAATTATCCTATATACATGTTTATAAAATGTTATGTCTCATATTATGCTGCATTTTAAAGTTATATGTAAGATAAGTTTGTTAATCAAAAGTATTCGAAATATTTCTTGAGTATTATATTGAAACATTTATTAAATATATCAATAAAGAATTGTTTACAGTAAATTCAACAGATTAATTTGAAAAGTTCAGCTCAATCTGAAATGATATGAAATGATCTCCCGCCAAGAGATGCTGTCATCTTAACCTATTCTATTTTCAAATCACATTTTCTTATCAACTATGTTAATTTCTATAAAGTTCTTATCAGCTTGCTATATACTTAAATTGATGAATGCGGAAAACCTTATAATATAAATGAATTTTGCAGTACTGAGTGTATAAACACAGTTCTTATTATCCAGACTGATCCCGTGGAAGTTGCTTAATCTCTAAGGAGCAAAGTACATATGCTAATCCATATACATAATCCATTGTGTGAACCAACTATGTATATAATCAGCTGTCGGCTCATTTTAATGATAACTCGAAAAACAGCTCAGAAATTGGATTGAGCTTCAGTCGGTTTGTGTGCATCGTCGGAATAAGTCGCGTTGCGTTATTATTTGTTGAGCTGAATATAAAAATATAGATTAAGATTAAGATGTGGCATTCAATGTCGTTGCTTGCCAGCATCGTTGTAGTTGCTTGTGTTGTGGCCGGCGCAATTAGTCCAGCGGCTGGTTGCCCTCGGGCGCCCACACATTTGCCCCATGGCCGTCGGACACGCGGTGATAATGGATACAAATTAATTGTGGCTGATGGACCCAATGGCTATGTGCCCGGCAAGGCATACAACTGTAAGTTAAGGTGGCTTCTCATCATGAGATTAAAAGGTTTCGTAATCAGCGCTGGGGTCACGGGGCCAAACGACCCCAGAGATAACAATAGACAGCATTTAATCTTTTATAATGAAAATTGAACCATTTTATTCTATATAGCTATTGCTATAAAAATAACATTAATACAGATTGTCTGAATATATAAAATATATTATGATATTAAATCGAATTAAAGAATGTGAAACAAAAACTCAACTGTAGGTAAACACTCTTTACTTGAGGAAAGTGTGAAGTAGTGAGTGCTTTAAAATGATGTTAAATATATTATGATAAATTAATATTAAACATAAACTCAACTGCTGGTTTAACACTCTTTAAATAGTACAGGAGTGAGGCAGTCTTTGGAAATGATCACCGATCTTATGTCTTACAAATGTTAATTTATTTATTTTTCATTTGATTTAAATTGAGACCCATGGACTCTATATTTTTGTTATGTTTGCATAGAATATGACCGACAAGGCGTGTGTGTGTCTTCAAACCTTGCTTGCAATGTGGACAAAAGAAATTACCCTGATGGGTTATTCGATGTTTTTCGTAGTGCGATTTGCAGCCGGTGATCTCCTCACACCATTCACAATAATACAGACAGACTTTTGTTATTGGTAGAAATCCAAACAGCAGCAGATAGTATTCAATAGTCGTGGATAGAGCAACCTTTTTAAAAGATTTTTGGATGGTTTGCTGAACATGCCAAGCATGTATTAAATTCAAAATGCGTTTCAGTTCGGGAATGCTTATGTTGGTCTTAAATTTGTCATTGACTTCTTTTATGAGGAGTACCAGCTCGTTTCGAATCTCGTGAGTGAACTGACTCCTGCATCTTTTGGGATTCCAAACCGATCCATGTTCTTTAAGCATTTTACTGAAATTAACTGCCTTTTCACGCAACGACTCGGAATACTCTACTGGTTCACGGTCTTCAATATTGGGATCCTTAATAATGGGCAGCTGAAATTAAAATAAAATTAATAACATTTATCTTCAATCAAATATTTAAAATTTATCTTACACCAACTAATTCGAGAAGTGTAAGATCATCGCGTATTTTTGTCGGGTCTTTCGTAATTATTTCGAATTTGTTTGCATCTTCAATTGTTGGTGTTAGAATCTTCTTCTCAACTTGATTGAGTATCGATTCAATTGGATCGCTATTACGCTCTCTTAGAGGATCCGCCAATTTAAAAAGACTATCTGCGTCTAACTGTGATGTTTTCAAGTCCGTCTGGAAGAATCAAAACTTGTTTACAATTCAGATCAGATGGAAACTCATATGCTTACCTGTAAAAACTCAACAACGCTATCGGATAGATCGAAGTTTAGAGATCCTCGGGAGTTATCTTTGGTTTTTGTTCGCTTTGCTTCGGCAATTTCTGAAATATTTGTTGTTGATGGCTTTCTTTTATTGTGCTTTATTTCTGGTTTAACCCACTGCATCTGGATTTGGCGACTGTTGGGAGCGGAATATGAAGGTCTTCTGGCTGGTCTTTTAGTCACCATAGCCGGACTGGAAACGACAGTAAGAGAAGATCTTCGGCGTGGCATTTGGATCTCATTTTCTGGCTTCTCCATCTCCTTAGCTACATTGTTCCATTTCGCTGTCTGCTCTTGTGAACTTATGTTAGTTGATTGACCCTTGTCCAGATTCAAAACCAGCTTTGGCAAATATTCAATTTTGTTTATAATGATGGGAGATGAAATTTTACGTTTAGTATTGGTTAAACCGCTGCATTCAGTTAAATTATCAGGTTTCATGACAATATTAGACTTTGGCGTTTTGGAATCAACATCATCTATGTTTATTGCCTCTGGGATATTACCTTTAGTATTATTCTCATTCTTTTTTTCGCCCTTAATAGCTGCCAAAGACTTAAGTTTAGTTTTGGCATAATTTTGGAAATGCTGATTGTTTGGCTGTAACTCGTTAATATTCTGCTCCCGAAAGGGTTGGCGAATCGACTTGATCTCGTCGTTCTCCAGCGAGCGAATTATGCGACTCTTGATGTTAGAGAGTCGTTGTTGTTGATCACGATTTCTCGCAGATCTTGCAATCGCATAACTCTTTGGGTTACAAAGAGGCTGTGCTTTTTTTATGAATTTGTTTCGGTTTCCCGCTTCCTGTATGCGAATATTACGCTTTAATTTGGCCGTTTGACGCTGTTTTTCTGTGTTGTTTATTATGTTGTCAGTGGAGTTGATTGGCGTATCTGTTATAGTGGACACGACATCATTTTTATCTTTGATTTGTATAAGCTGCTTTTCTTGCACGTCCAATTTATATTCTATTGATTCGGTTGCTTCATTTAAGGGGTCGCATAGAACATCATATGCTGCCAAGGCATTTATTATATTCAAATTCAATGAAGTCACACCGTCATCGCTATCCGCGAGAATTTCATCTGCTGGGACTCCAGAATCGCCGCTGCTGTTGCTGCAATTGGCTTGCAATTCTGTATCCTGTGATTGCACAGGCGACGATCTGTCCGGGAGGGACATGAGCTGCTCCACGGTGTACACGTTATGTGCCTTTGTGAACGCAAGCACATCGTTGTGTGCATATTGCAAGTGATGCAGAAATTCCAACAGACTTGTGAATATGTCACAGCAAAAATGGCAAAACACTCCGATCATATTGTTCTTGGGCGAAACGACTACATCGCCGCATTTTTCAAAATTCACACAACCATCCGACAAAAGATTAATAAGAGAACTCATTTTCTCTCACGTATTAATTTATTAACAAATTTTTTTAAATAACAAGTCGGAGAGAAAAACGCGCAATTCTCGACGATCGACGCGTTGTGAATGTCAAACGATAACATACACACATAATAGGGCTGGAGTAAATTATCGCCTTACAATATCGAAAGATTGAGGCGATGTTATTTAAAATCGATAAAATGCATGTAATTTAGGGCAGGACAAGACTATCGCATTTGATAATTTTTTATCGATACTATTAGCTACAAGTATCGAGTTCATACAATTATTTGAATTTAAATTTAAAACCACCAGTTGTAACAATGTTTTCTAGTATTGCTGCTTGGTTCACGCACGCATACGAAAATCCAGCACTTCACCCACTTCACCATCGCTGCCGAAGCACACGTGGGCACCAGACGCCCTCAGGTAGCCAGTCCACGCCGTGTTGGTCGTTTCCAGCTGTTTAGCGATTCGCTTACAAAATTCAATGATCGCTGTGTGAACACTGTGTCCGAGGCAGATAATCTGCCCAAGACCGAGGTGCAGGTCATGTGGGTGGCACCGGAAGCAGGCTCAGGATGTGTCTCACTCTCCGCCATGGTATACGAAGGACCACGCGCCTGGTTCTCAGACGACGGCGAGCTTACCCAGATTATTTGTGAGCACAAAGCAAGTGCTGCTGATACACAGAAGGAATGCTGTGCATGTGATGAGGCCAAGTATAGCGTAAGTTCTGCTTTGAGATGACTTTCTCAATTGCCTAATTTACAGAGTTTAATGAGTTTGCAGTTTGTTTTCGAAGGTATCTGGTCGAATGAGACACATCCCAAGGACTATCCCTTTGCCATATGGCTGACACATTTTTCAGATGTGATCGGGGCTTCGCATGAGGCGAACTTCTCATTTTGGGGTGAACATCATATAGCCACCGATGGTTTCCGCTCCTTGGCCGAATGGGGATCTCCGTCGGCTTTGGAGACAGAACTGCGCGCTCAAGGTCCAAAACTACGCACTCTCATAAAAGCAGCCGGTTTGTGGTATCCACATGTTAACCAGAATACATCATCAAAGTTCCGTGTGGATCGCAAGCATCCGAAAGTATCCTTAGCTTCCATGTTTGGACCGTCACCCGATTGGGTAGTTGGAATCAGTGGAGTTAACCTATGCACCTCGGACTGCAGCTGGAAGGAGTCCCTAGATTTTGATTTATATCCCTGGGATGCGGGCACCGACGGCGGCATTACCTACATGGTCGGAGAACATTGCTTTCCACATGACAATGAAAACTTATTAAGTATTATTCACTTTTAGAGTCCGAATTCTGAGACGCAGCCGAGAGAACGCATGTATAAGATCACAACAATGTACCCTGAGGATCCACGAGCACCCTTTTACAATCCACAGAGTCAGCAGATGACACCGCTGGCCAAGTTATATCTGCGTCGCGAGAAGATTATCTCCCGCAATTGCGATGACGACTTCCTCCAAGCCCTTCAGCTGGAAGTATCTGATGATGCAGAGGAGCAAGATACCCGCTGTAAGATACATACTTATAAAATCCAAATATTAGTCCTATTGTATAATAATCCTTTATATTGCAGTCGAATGTCGCGTGAGCGAATTTAACGCCTGGAGTCCCTGTTCCGTCAGTTGTGGCAAGGGAATCCGCATGCGTAGTCGTCAGTATCTAAATGCTGAGCACGCACAGCAGTCCAAGTGCTCACGACAACTGGTGTCCAAGGAAATGTGCGTAGCAAATATACCCGAGTGTCCTAATAGTTCCGCTGGCCAAGATCGAGATGAAGATGAGGGCGAAAATCTAGCGAATTCGCAATCTCTGGTTACCGACAATGGCGAGGGAGCCGGTATGTGTAAGACTACGCCTTGGAGTGTCTGGTCTGAGTGTTCTGCCACCTGTGGCATTGGAATCACAATGCGCACGCGCACATTTATTAATCCGATGGGCCGTAAGCGCTGTCCCCATATCACCATTGTAGAGAAGAACAAGTGTATGCGACCGGATTGTACTTATGAGCAGGTAGAACTGCCAGATCCCAATTGCCCCACCACCCAATGGAGTGACTGGAGTCCCTGTTCCGGTTCTTGTGGACGTGGTAGTACCATACGTAAGCGCCTGGTGCTGCTGGAGGAGGGACAGGAGAAGGATGCTTGCACGAAGCGCATGGAACTGCATCAGCAAAGGGAATGCCAGCACGCACTGGACTGTAACATCAATATGGAAATGGCCAAGGACATTTGTGTGCAGCTGCCAGAGGGCGGACCCTGTCGAGGTAGCTATCAACGCTATGCCTTTAATGCCCGGTCCAATCGTTGCGAGTCCTTCACCTACGGTGGTTGCCGTGGCAATCGTAACAATTTCCTTACTGAGGCAGATTGCCTGCACACCTGCAGCAAGATCAATTCGGAGTCCAATCTGCCCAGCGACTGCGTCATGTCGGAATGGTCCAACTGGACGCCCTGCAGTGTCAGCTGTGGCGTCGGTCAATCCGAAGGACATCGTCATGTCATCAGCGAGCCACAAAACGGTGGCCAATCCTGCCCCAAGCGTCTAGTTAAGACCCGTCGCTGCTCCATGCCAGCTTGCTAAGCAATCTGTTCATTTGTAACCAACATATTTTATTTTACTTTTGAATTTCTAAATAAACGTTAACGTAACCCAAAAAGTTAGTTCACTGTTTTGATCATGTTCATGTATTTTTTTCCCCTACAAAACTTGACATAGTTAAATGCCCTGGAGTATTATATGAATTGTATGGGGAATACAAGTTTCTGAACACCTTACCCTATAATCTTTCCTATCAAGTATGAAATTTCTAAACATTAGAATAACAGTTTTTATTCCCGTTACTTAAAACATAAGTGTGTTTGTTGGAATATATGTAATATGTTTTTTGAGCAAAACAAGTATTTTCTTTAAAGTACTTTTAAATTTATTAAAATAAGTAACGGATATCCTATGGTCGGGATATTGACTATAGCCCTTCCTACTTGTTTTTATTTAGATTATTCTTGGGAGCATTTTATTTTATTTTATTTGTTTCATTTTATTTATCAACGAAAGATATCTGAGCAACAAAATAACTTATTTTCACAAAATGGCAAACCATTTTTTGATTTCATTAACTTTAATTTGACAAAATGCAAACAAAAGCGCTTTTTTTATAACAAATCAAAGAAAACAATTAAAAAAAAAATAGAGTGTACGCGACAGTAGAATATCCTGTACCAGTCTTTAAAAAATTATTTTTAAATTTGGTTGGAAATTCTATAGTATACACAATCGACTTGACTGTTAATACATACTATACTACGAATATATATGCTATATGGGGTCTTCCAAACCTTTATCTGCTTATTCAATTATCAATATTATTATCCCAGTCAGTTGGTAACACTTCAGCTTCAGCCACTCTGTCCTGCCAACGTATCCTTGAGCTGTCTCTCCTTTGCTGTCCTTCTACCACATCGAACACCTGGCAAGCTGGAGTTTCTTCCCCATTCGTAAAACGCGACCTATTCAGCGAAGTCTCTGTGTGTTTAAGCAGGTCCAATGATTTTGCGAAGCATCTGCTTATTCAATACTACTCATAAAATAGGTACTACTGGTGCAGGGTATAATTGATAATTTATGCTTTATTTTTGGGTCTTTGGATACAAATATACAAATTGGCTGTAAAGCAGTAGAGGTTTAAAAATAACCCAATTTGCGTTAACAAAAACAAAATATACAATATGCAATAATAATATTTTATATCTTTGTCTATAAATAAATAAACTGGCTTATAAAACTATGAAAAAATGCAAAGAAGACGCTTCTTGGTCACAATCATAAATGAAATAAATTGGGTGGGGGTAAATTTAGTTGGTGCTAACCACTTGAGGAGTTTGTTTCAAAGAGCATGGATAATTTACAGGTCAAGTTTCCATATGATATACGCGACGTGGACGCTGAAACCAATGCGGAGCTGTTGGAGTACTTTAAAGGTTGATGGTCAGCACTGGCTAAAATATAAAGTAATCTTAAAATTCCGTGACAGGTGAGAGCACGGGTTTTGTTCAGGTCGGACCCGAGGGTTACTTCTTTCCACACAAGTATAAAGCGCAGGCGGAGGATTATTACAACTTTAAGGCGCGTCCCGATGACATTTGGATATCAACAGTGCCACGTTCGGGCACGACCTGGACCCAGGAGATGATCTGGTTGCTGGCCAATGGCTTAGACTACGATCAGGCCCAGCAACGTCCTCTAACCGATCGATTTCCGTTCTTCGAGTGGGTTTAATTTAAATTTATTTTAAGAATGCCCACTTATTCTCCTGTCAGAGGTTCCTTGGTTATAGATGATGCTTTTAAGGCGGAGCTTCTGGCTGAGAATAAGAATGAAAACTGCGTTGAACACATTTCCCGCTCTCGAAACGAGGCTCTCGACAGTCTACCAAGTACTCAACGCCGTTTTATCAAGACACATTTTCCATTTTCTTTGATGCCGCCGAGTGTTCTGGAGAACAAATGCAAGGCAAGGAATTTCCCAAAAGTACTAGTATTATAATTATGGTCAATAATCACGTATCAAATTATTATAGATCATTTATGTGGAGCGCAATCCCAAGGATGTGGCCGTATCCTACTATCATCTAAATAGATTGTTTCGCAACTTTGGTTACATTGGGGATTTTGAACGTTACTGGCGGTATTTCCAGAATGGCTTAAGTATGTTTTCTACTTGTAAAAACATTTAGCATGATCTATGGTCACTTTCAGATTCCTGGCTGCCTTATTACAGCCATGTGAAAGAGGCAAAAGAGCACAGGGAACAGCCGAATGTGCTTTTTCTCAAGTACGAGGACATGCTGATCGATTTGAGAGGAACTGTGAAGCGAATTGGTGACTTTTTGGGTTGCATGCCAAAGGAAGACGAAATGGAAAAGTTGCTCAATCATTTGAGTATTAAAAAATTTCGCCAAAATAAGTCTGTCAACATGAATCAAATGTCAGATGCTGGCCTGTTGAACGAGGGCGAAGCTTCGTTTGTTAGAAGAGGAGGCGATCCTAATCAGTCTGATCAACAGGAATTCTTGGAAAATCCAAATCTACTTAAGATGGCCAATGATTGGATAGAACAACATTTGTAATATGTGACATGTTTTCCAAATCGTTAACAACCCAAAAACAACTTGAAAACTTATGTCGGCAAAGGGTCAACAGATAATTATTTTAGTGTTTTGATGACATTTTGGAATTTATTGAATTAAATTAGGTTGATTTTTGAATTGAACTTATTGTAAATTGAACTACAATACCATATGGCTAACTTATTAATGAATATTTTATCAAATTAATATTAAATTAAAATGTTAATTCGAACTTAATACAATCCAATTTGGAGCATTGCGAATGAACACGTTGTCAACAATGTAGATTTTAAGTAACTTAAGCAACAGTACAATGGCACAAGTCTCTTGAAAACTTTTGTAAATAATAAATGCTCGCATTTGTAATGTAGATTGGCACATGTATATATTGTAAATAAACCATTTTTACATTTATAAAAAAATGTGTATAAATAAATAAATAACAAATAAAGTACTTTATAAAAATAAAAATAATAATGATGGTACTTATGGGCTTGCGATCTGCTTCTAAAGAGCTTTTCTTTTTACTAAGAGACTGTCATCTAAATTATGTATATTATGTTTTATTGTTAAATAGGGTAAAATCTCGCTCAAAGCATAGGGTATACTTTAATTTTGCAACTGAATGTGAAATTTTTGAAAGCTATGAAATATTCTGGAGTATTTATGTTGTGGGTATTTGGAAATGATTTAGCAAGTACGCATTATTATTTTACGCTTATGCAAGCACTTACAGTAACAATAGGCCACGGTTAACCTGCCGACGAGTTCAAATCAGAGTCGCCACTTTCTCTAAGCCGAAAGTGCTGCATTGAAATAAGTAAACCAGACGCTTTCCCGGTCACAATCATAAACGGCAACTAGTTGTAAGTTTAGTTGGTGCTAGCAACTTGTGGAGTTCGTCTCGAAGAGCAAATGGATAAATTACAGGTCAAGTTTCCATATGATATACGCGACGTGGACGCTGAAACCAATGCGGAGCTGTTGGAGTACTTTAAAGGTTGATGGTCAGCACTGGCTAAAATATAAAGTAATCTTAAAATTCCGTGACAGGTGAGCGCACGGGTTTTGTTCAAGTCGGACCCGAGGGTTACTTCTTTCCACACAAGTATAAAGCGCAGGCGGAGCATTATTACAACTTTAAGGCGCGTCCCGATGACATTTGGATATCAACAGTGCCACGTTCGGGCACGACCTGGACCCAGGAGATGATATGGTTGCTGGCCAATGGTCTGGACTTTGAACAGGCCGAACAACGTCCGCTAACCGACCGTTTCCCCTTCTTCGAGTCAGTTTTAATTTTATTTTTGCACGTATTTGCACTTAATCTGAAACTCTACTCTATTTCCACTCGTTGTGAATCTCCACAGATTTCCCTTGTTTTTACATGACGATATCAAGGCAGAGCTTTTGGCTGAGAACAAGGACCGTTGCGCTGATGTTGAGTTTATTGAAAACATATCCCGTCCGGGCTATGAGGCGCTAGACGAATTACCAACTTATCAACGGCGTTTCATAAAGACTCATTTTCCGTTTTCTTTAATTCCACCGAGTGTTATTGAGAACAAATGCAAGGCAAGGGACTTCCCCCATATATTTTTTTATATATACTCACAGTAATAAACTTCATGATTCAATTAAATGTAGGTCATTTATGTGGCGCGCAATCCCAAGGACGTGGCCGTATCCTATTATCATCTAAATCGTCTGTTTCGTACGCAGGGATACACTGGTGATTTTGAACGTTACTGGCAGTATTTCCAGAAAGGATTAAGTATGTTTTCTATTTGTAAAGCATTAAACACGACCTGTGGTCACTTTTAGATCCTTGGCTGCCTTATTATAGCCACGTGAAAGAGGCAAAAGAGCACAGGGAACTGCCGAATGTGCTTTTCCTCAACTACGAGGACATGCTGATTGATTTGCCAGGAGCTGTAAAAAGTATTGGTGACTTCTTGGACTGCACACCGAATGCTGAGGGACTAGAAAAATTGCTCAATCATTTAAGCATTAAAAACTTTCGTCAAAATAAATCCGTTAATATGCATCAAATGGCAGCTGTAGGAATTCTGAAGCAAGGCGAAGCTGGATTTGTGAGAAGAGGAGGCAAGGATACCGATGCTAAGCAGAATGATCAACAGGAATTCGTGGATAATCCAAAACTACTAAAGACTGCGAATGACTGGATACAACAAAATGTTAAATATATTTAAAGTTTATAAAATAAAACCTTTTCTTTAAATTTGAAAAATTATCGGCTAGAATTTTCGATATTTTCCTCTAAAATGCGCAAGCTGCAGCTGCCCATCACTGGTTACAATTTGAAATATTATCGATCAGTAATTTCGATATATTGCGCTGATAAGCTATGTTATTGTTCAACTCTATTGTTCATCCCTAACCTAAACAGCTGTTATGCCGGCTATATAATTAAAATAAGATTATATAAGTAATGTTATTAATTAAAAGATCTCATAGCAGCGTCCAACGTATTGCACAAATCGCCAGTGCAAACAAACCTGGAGATACACTGCAAGTACAGGTGAGAGGGGTGTTTCAGTTTAAATTATTTCTCGTCTCAGAGTCTTTGTCGTTGTTACAGGGCTGGATCAAAAATGTAAGGAGACTAAAGAATAATATATTCCTAGACATCAACGATGGTTCGACCAGCAACAAATTCCAGCTTGTTGTACCGCGTAACTCCGACACACAGCAGCTGACATCGGGCTCCGTTGTCAGCGCTGTGGGTTGTGTGCAGGTGGCGCCCAATGGACACTACGAGTTGCACGCCGATGAAGTGCAGCCATTAGGTAAATATGGGTATGACTGCATAATCCTGATTGCTAAAAGACTTTGTAATTTGGCAGCTGATGGTCACCTGCAGGATGGCTATCCGTTCTCGCCCAAACAGAAGCATGCACCCGAATATGTTCGGGAACATCTACATCTGCGTTCCCGCATCGACTTTATTGCCGCCCAAATGCGTATCAGGCACCGGGCACAGAAGATCATTCATGACTATATGGACGAGCAACACTTTGTACAGATTAACACTCCCATGTTGACTACCAATGACTGTGAAGGCGCCGGCGAGGTGTAAAGAATCAAATATAATCCATTGAATCAATTGGAATACTCACTGTTGTGCTCATTGTAGGTGTTTCGGGTGCAACCCGATTCGGAGCAGCTGCTGAAGCAAATGGCACGTTCCAATGTGGCTCCGGAACAGAGTTACTTTGACCAGAAGGTTTTTCTAACAGTATCCGGTCAACTTCACTTGGAGGCCATGTCCTATGGTCTGGGCAACACGTATACGTTGGCGCCTGCATTTCGTGCCGAAAATTCAAAATCTCCCTTGCATTTGGCTGAGTTTTACATGTTCGAAGCGGAGCTGGTCCATATGGAGCAGTTGGACATGCTGGCGTCATTCATAGAACGTATGCTTAAAGAGATTAGCAATCGCCTGCTCAATGCTAATTCTGCCGATGTGCATTTTTGCCAACAAAGCGCAAACTCTAGCTCGGATTTAGCCTGGCTACAAGTACCTTGGAAAAGGCTTTCATATGATGAGGCCCTGGCGATAGTTGTGGCTAACAAAAGTAGTTTCAAAAGCGCAGTTGACGCTGATGAGGGTTTCAGCAAGGAGCAGGAGCTGTTTCTTGTGCAACACTGTGGAGCTCCAGTCTTCGTGATGGACTGGCCGGCACAACAGAAACCTTTCTACATAAAGACCTCGCGCAACAACCCAGAGCGTGTTTACGCCTTGGATCTGTTAATGCCATCAGTGGGCGAGCTGTGCGGTGGTAGCCTGCGTGAGAGCGATGCCGAGCGCCTTAGGATGCATCCGCAGCTGCCCAAAGATCTGTCCTGGTATGTCGAGCTGCGTAAATACGGAGGCTTGCCAACTGGTGGATTTGGCATGGGCTTCGAGCGATATCTGCAGCTGTTGACGGGTGTTAAGAATATACGGGATGTCATACCTTTTCCTCGCTATCCGCACAGCTGTAAAATGTAACCACAACTATGTAACCAATTATGGTAAAAATTGTTGTTATTTTCCGGAAAATGAAACGTAAGCTATTTAATACAATTTCTCAATTTGTAAGCGGCGGATTGGGGGAGATTCCGTTTGGAAGCAGGATATGCTATTCGGCCAAGACATTCTCCCTCAGATGATCAGCTATTCTGCAACAGCAGACAATGCTATCTATGGATCTGGTTGCCAAGTCGATAAAATGTCATTACAACTGTCCCAACATGGGCTTGCGACCAGGCCATGCCTCCTTGGCATATTTCTTTTTCTGCGGACACATGGAGTCGCCTTCACCACTTGTCTCATGAATATCATCCACAAACCGACGAACTGCAATGGGGATTTTAGAAAAAGGTTAAGGATTGCTGAGTAAGTGATGATATTGTACACACCATTTGCATTGGCCACGGCCAGTTTTTGTGCTATTGACGAGCTGGGTGCGAGTGGCTCTTCGTATATGGGTGTGACATCGGGTGCCGGATTAGGCAGCATTAATCCCAGTTTGGAGTTAATGCCCATTGGTGAAATGGGCTCAAATTCGCTGTTGCCCTTCAGTTGGCCTCCGTGCGATGCATCGTAGTTGCTTGCAGGAAGTCCCTGATATAATGAATTGACTGGTGAGTGGACAGCGGCTTGCGGAGTTACAGCCAGTTGATTCTGTTGCTGCTGATGCTGCTGTTGTTGTTGCTGTTGTTGTTGCTTCATCTCGACAATGCTCTGCTGGAACATCTGGTGGCTGGCGC
Source organism: Drosophila phalerata (assembly GCA_951394115.2). NCBI lineage: Eukaryota > Metazoa > Arthropoda > Insecta > Diptera > Drosophilidae > Drosophila > Drosophila phalerata. Next base: position 20,147,259 of record OY729850.1, read on the forward strand.
TGACTACATGGGAATTACCGCCACTGCCGGTGTGTAGACCCATATGATTTGGCTCGTAGCGCGATCGTTTGGCCGGCACAACAGTTGTCTGCACTAGATTACGGAAGCGTCCGACATTGGGATCAACATCTTCTGGATTGATAATAATCTCTTCGTCGTTGAATGTGACGTTTCGTCGCTTCCGTCCCTGCTTCAGTGCATTTTGTTTGCGCAAGTTATTGTCATCGGCAATGCCCAGCATGGAAATACGTCGATTATGTGCCGTATTGTACTCTGTCAGGTTCTGTAATTAAGTTCATCTTTAGATTAAACCATCGACGTTTCGCTGCACTCCCTTACATCCAATTCCGTTTGACTTTCCGGCAGTCCCAGCAATGCACCTTCACTTGTCTCGCTGAGCGGTAGATCCTCCATTATGTTGCTGTGCTGACCACCAGCCGAGGGTCGCTCCCGCAGGATGTAGTTTCGTGTGGAGGCGCCAAAGTGAAACGTACTGTTAATCTGCAACTGTGTGGGTTTGTGCGCCTCCAGCCGCAGCGTACCAATGAATGTACCATGTGCTGTAACAACATAAACAATCAAAACTATCTATCTAGAATGCCATTTCCTGGTAGTGTTCTTACTGGAGCCGAGGTCAACGAGGTAAGCAATGTTTAGATGCTTGTGGTAAACAAATGCAGCATGGACTCGCGAACAAGAGGCGTGGTCTATGCAAAAGTCGTTCATTTGGCTATTGCGCCCAAACAAATAGCAACGTTTATCATCCACCATCAGCTTTTGCACCAGCTTCTCATCTTTAAGTACGTCCAAGTGCAGACCAGTGGGCGGTTTGCCGGCCCAGCTAGGTATATCATAACTGTTGGCCATTCAATTAGCTCAAGTTTAATAGACGCCGAATAAATCGTTAAATATTTAAGGTACATAAAAAAAGTGTACCGGCCGCAATACCACTGTTGCCAACTTAGCTATTTTATAGCTAGTTCTGGCTATTTTTCGAGTTCGTTTGCTAGAAAAATATCAAAATTTCTATTAGCTGGAAATCTATTTTATTAAATTGTCAGCTATATTTACTTTTAATATTTTTGGTAAAACTGTGTAAAAGGGCCTAAAAAGTCCAATTTAGTTGCTTTGCAGCCAGAAACAGCTATTGTTCCCCTTAAAATCTTGGCAGCACTGCTGTGAAAAGTTTTCACCGACGGTAAATTTTGCCATTCACAATATTCGCACACAAAAATCCCATCGGTTATTTTCTCATAAAATCTGGCAGCACTATATTATTTCTGTATGACCGACTCAAAAAGCCGATGAAATGGGTCGTGTTTTATTTCCATCGGTGCGCGTCGGTCAAAAACCGACCCTGTCAAATTTTGTGTGTTCACACGACACTGACAGCTTTTCACCAAAAAGTGTCGGTGAAAAAACCGCTTGTCTGACCGGGGCTTTACAAAAATGGCAGCTTTTTCTGCCAGGTGGCAGCCTTAGTTATGTCAGATGGCAACGTCAAACAATGAACGATGTAAACAAAAATTATATTGAAGCTGCAAAAGTTTATTTAAAAGTTGGCGAACGTACTTCAATTGTTATCAAATGCTGCCTTTGCAGTACTGGTGGCTTAACGGATTGGTGGCAATTTGCCAAGCACTTGGCTTCTTTCCATTCCGTTCCTGGCACTCGTTTGGTGAATCGGGACCTGGCGGTGGATGAAGAAATTCGAGAAGAGGTTGAAGAGGAGTTACAAAATCTGAGCTATGCTACAATTGGCCGGGAATCTGAGTCTGCAGACACAGAAATACCAGTTGTGGATGAAGAGTACCTATTTACAGCTGCAGATAAACTGGAGATCGAGAAAGAAATTGACCAGACCTGCGAAAATAAAGTATGAGTGTTTAAAAGTTTGATATGATTATGATTAAATAATGTTTATATTTTTCAGAATAAATGCAATCAGCCCTTCTACAGTCTGCCGCACACCGATCCCAAGCTTATGAATTATTTTATTGATTTACTACGGCAACAAGAATATCTTTGGAGTGAGGAGTATAGGAACATGGACTTTAAGGCTGAGCGCTCTGAAAGCGCCCGGAAGATAAGTCAATCTCTGGCCGAGCGGTTTAACCTACCACTGGATCCGCAAGTCGTCTGCCTCAGTGCTCGTGCGATTCTTAAATGGTTTGAAAAACAGTATGCGATGCACATAAGTAATCGGAACTATCGCACCCGTTACCAAACGTATTACAATAAGCTACTAGAATTTGTGCCCACCCAGGATATTACCGTTGTGGATTGCGACGAATGCGAGCGACGCTTCTACAACGAAGATCAACTGCGAAGGCATAAACACCGGATACACTACGGTAGCCCTCCTTACGCCTGCGATGTGTGCAACAAAGGATTTTTGCACGCCTCCAAACTACGTATGCACCAGGATAGATTTCACAAAACGTCGACGCGTTGGAAGTGTACTATTTGCAGTTACTGTGCTCCAAACAAATGGGATCTGCGGACACACCTCACTTCTCACACTGGAGAACGAAATTACACATGTGAGCTATGCGGCATTTCAACCAAGTCTAGCTCGGCCTTGGCTGTTCACCGACGTACTCATTCGGATCCCAAAAGGAAGTGTCCTTTTTGTCCAAAGGAATACCGTGAAAATTACCTTTTAAAATGTCACATTATTAAGTCGCATACGAAGGAGGTTACAAATAATGTAGATTATAAGCAGTAGCGGCAGTTCTTTAAAAAACCATTACTTGTAAATTGTAAATAAAATAAAACGACATTATTCTCTGGATAATTAGCATTCATGACAATTTTTATCAATTGTTTTATCTAAACTCGAATTTAAATGGTTTAATCATAACTGATCTCATTGCTTTTGTAAGCATTTAATTGCTTGTTGTTTTAATCTATGTATTTCAATTGCGCGCCGATAGCGATAAAAAAAGATGACACATCGCTATCGCAATTTTGGCCATTCACACAAAACGAAAATAAATGCAACCATAAAACGACGCGACGGCGTCACATTGTTAATGCTTGTATTAATTTCTGCGCACGGCTGAAGAAATTGTTTTCGCGTTAGTGCGCGATAAAAAGTTGACTATTTGTTTATCTTTATCAGAAAAACAATAGATTTGCCTTAATCGTTAATAGGAACACATTGAATATGCAAAGATGGCGCGAAAGCGAGCTAAAACGGATGACATGGAAGTGAATTATAAATTTTCGTGCCGCTGTTGCCTGAAGTCTGAGGCGGAATTCTTCAAGCTGGACTCCCTAACAGATAGTGTCATAGGCGACAATGATGAGTCCTCCACCAAAATACCCCTTATACGGTTACTATTATTCTGTATGCGCACTGAAAACTTACCAGAGCTGCCGCAATACATATGCGTGGAGTGCAGCAAGAGCTTGCAAATTGCTTACTTCTTCATCCAAAACGGTCTCCGGGCACATGAAATACTGTGTCGCAAACTATGCCCTGGAAAACTGAAGGCTGCAACGCGATTCAATGGCCAACAACTCTTTGAGGTGTGTAGCTTGAGTAGCATTATTTCACGAGGCGTTTATACAAATCTATTTTCTTTGCAGGAGCGACGAGATGACGCGATAGTCGTCACGCAAAAGGCGAAGCCTCCCAAGGCCGCCCTGCGTCACGAATGTAAAGTATGTGGCGCCATTATCTATAATCGAATGGAACTCAAGCAACACATTCGCATGCACACAGGTAAGATCAATCAATAATTATATTTCACGACAAATAAGATTAATTTACTAATTGGCAATTGTTATTCATATTTTAACACAGAGGAGTCGGGACATGCGTGCAAGTTATGCAAATTTGTGACTTTTAAACAGCGTCAACTACCAGAGCATTATCAAAACGCCCATGGATTGACGGCTGCTCAAATTGAACAGCAACTTAAGATCAGAAGATCGATGCAGGCGGCTGCTGCTGCAACAAATGCGACGACCACATCAGCTGCGGATGATAATCAGGTGAAGGTGTGCACACTGGAGGATATGGAGCTGCTGATACCCACTGTGATGAGACCGGAGGACTTTTCGCAGCCACAGCTGGATGCAGACCAACTGCGTGATATTGAACAACAATTGGCCAACTCGCTGGCTGCTGGCAAATCTGGATCAGCTTTAAGCTCCGCTGCCATGCCAACCGAGCCGACGATAGAGACGTGTGGCAGTGGTAACATGAGCATAGGTGCACAGTTTCTGGTCATGCCCGATGGCTCGTTGCAGCAGGTCAATGATGGCGGAGTAGTGTTCGAATATATCGATGACAGCAAAAATACAAGCACCACCAAAACAACTCTTCAGAGCCTATTGGATGACTCCAAACCAGACGTGTCTTTAAATGCAATGGATATTGATGTGGATCACTTGGTGGCGAATGCGCTGCCACAGATAACAGGTATGTCTTAAAAATACAATGCTAGTTGATCACTTCTCATATAATCTGTTTACAGTGAAACCACCCCCAAGACCAGGTCCTGGTTCAACTGCCGCCCTGAAACACAAGTGTAAACAATGCCCCAAAGCCTTTCCCACGGTAGCGCGTCTTAAATCTCATCAATTAACACACAGTCGTAAGTAATTGATGACCACACTTGAAAACATTATTAAACTAATCTTTTTTTAAATTTAGATTTACCAAAATTCTATTGTGATCAGTGTGCGTACTACTCGCTACGCAGCGCCGATCTTATCCAACATTATATGGAGGAACACAAGACTTTTATAACTGATAATAAGAGTCAACTGGAGAAATTCTCACTATCAGTGCCGACAGATCGAAGTCGTATATATTCCTGCGACATGTGCTTATTTGAGACACAGAGCAGTTTCCATCTACGAAAACACTACAGCGATAAGCATCTGATACAGCCCAGTGAGGTGCAGTTGCGTCCCAGCTGGAGCAACGAGTCTAAGGAGAAGGGCGTCAGATCGACGCTAGTCAGTGACCAAAGTCAGCAGAGGAACTCACAACCAGTCATATCACATATTCCGCTGGGTATTAAATGTGTGTGCCAGCAATTACAATTTGTACTTATATTATTTTATTTACAAGCTGCTTCGCTTCTTGACAGATCCAACAACGTCGGCTGTGGCAGCTGAATTAAGAGCGACAAATGAGTCGAGTGCAACCACAGCGATGCATATAAGTCCAGCACAGCCAACGACAACAACAACAGCTGTGGTAACGCCTGCTGGTGACATAAATGTGATCGTGGATGCAACCACTTTGTTTTATGCAGCAACTGCAGCTTCAACCACTGTAGAAGCAATAGCGACGACAACTACAACGTCACCAATTAGATCGGATTCAAACGAGTTTACAATATTTCCAGGAGAATCCTTTGACAGCAGCATGACAACAACAACTATGACGGGAGAGACAAGCGGAATGCTGCCTTCTGTAAATTCTGTTACTATTGCTGCTGCTCCTACTGCTGCTGTTGTTCCCACAGGAAATCCAAACTCCAGTATCTTTGGAGATATGCAAGATTTTATTGATGACACCGATGTGGCAGCTGTATGCACCATACCCGCCGACGATATGCCTGTCGTCGATGGCGATGACATTGTTATTGATAACAATAATATGAGCCTCGATTTTGATGCTGAGAATCTATTTGAAGACTTTGAAGATGACGCCGAAGTTGGCGAAGATGATGACGATGATGAGGAGGACGCTGACAATGATGATGAGAATGATAATAATAATGCGGCTGCCGATCAAAATTTGTTTCTTACCAGCGATGATGATGATGTCGATGACTTTGATGACGAACAATCGAAGCATCTACAGAAACCATATTGCATATATTGTAACAAAAAGTTTACCAGCCAATATAAGTTCGAGAATCATATGTTCGTACATCGCGGTGAGTGAGACAATCTCCTTGATCTATAATTAATGGCCATCTATAGCTAATGTTGTATGCATTCAGGGTTGGCACCATATCGCTGTGAGCTCTGCACGAATTTATACAATATGAAGCGTCTGCTTATACGGCACTACAAAACGGTGCACAAGCGTATGCCCACACGTGACATGGTGCAGGCCAAGGGGGACAAGGTGTTAGTAGAGCGTACTGCCATCGAAAAGCTGAACATCAATGTTGAGAAGCGTAAGTGATGGAATACTCCACATGTTGTTAAATTTTCACTTATACTAATTACTTTTGTAGCTCCCATGCTGATGTGTGCCAAGTGTCCTTTTGAATGCGAACTGGAAGCTGAGATGCGGAAACATCTAAATGCGCATCATGGTATCAACGATGGTGGTAAGTAAATCTCAATGAAGTACAAGATTAGGTTGATAAGTCTAAAGTATGAATTCATCATAATCATATTTTATGCCTTCCAGTCTCTGTGCATGCAAACGAGGTGTTTATCATTCGCAGTAAGTTGAACAATATATTGGAAATACTTGTGGCTAGCTTGAATGTTATTAATAATAATTTCATTAACAGAATTGCCTTTTGAGTGCCCACGCTGCATTCGCTCATTTGCGGCCAAGCGGACGCTGACTCGTCATTTGCAACGGAGCCATTTAGTAGACACAATCATTGAGATGCAGGCGCCTCAATTGACAACCAGCTCGGCGGCAACGACAACCACATCGACGGCTACAACAACACTGCCGAAGAATGATAGCGATGATTGTGGTGACAATAAAGCAACAACAATGCAGCAGGATTCCATCTTCATGGATACTTTGGCGACTGATGGTGATGACGATGGCGATGGCGATGGCAATGGAAAATGCGGTAAGAGGATCAATATCCTAGCAAGAATGAATTCAAACTCAAATTCCAAATATGCTCAACCCATGCCGCAACGACGACAACAACAACAACGCAATCCAAATAATAATCTGAAACTTTTGTTTAATGATGACATTGATAAATGATCCTTGCTTGTCTTCATATGCAGAAGACAGTATGATAAACAGTGACACAGGAATAGAAACAGATATAGAAGATATATGCCCAAAACCATTAACAACAACGTCAGGAATAGAAACAGCAAAAACAGCCATAGACGACAATGCAACTGACACCAATATCGAAGAAAATGTACCCCCTGAAGTTGCATCTTCAACAAGGTCAGAATTATCGACACCACTTACAACATCAGCAATAGCGGATCCATCAGATAAAACATCAATAACAACCGTGGACTCCACACTCTTTCCACCGCCTACGCCATTTGATTTTGATTTAGATTTCATTGGTAATGAATCACATGCCACTTCGCTTAAGAGCCACAACGATAGCTTCAACGTTATATCAAGTGTCCGACAACTATTAAATGGCAGCGACAAACTACTGACAGCTGCCTTGGAGCCATCGCCTGTTAAGGACTTACGTCCGAAGTTGCCCCGTACTCCCATTTATGTTTGCAAGCTGTGTAACCAGACATTCGACGAGTTGGGTAAACTGTTGCAGCATGAATTGGATCAACACTCAAGCGGGACGGTATCGCCGCGCAGAATTTACCAACATCAATGCAAGATTTGCAGCAGTTCATATCGAACGGTGACGCTGCTGAATTATCACATGAAAAGGCATGCACCCCGGAAAGTTCAATGTGAACAGTGTCCCAAGGAGTTTCCGTCGAACTCAGAGATGGAAGAGCATGTGGAGACGGAGCATGTGATGGCGAAACAACTAAAGTTGGAGCATGTGGAGTCGGAGCAGGTAGAGTCGGATAATGTGAAATCGGAGCATGACAAACAAATGCCCATGATATGCGGAATCGATGGTTGCACTAAGACATTCAATTACAAACATCATCTGAAGCGTCATCAGACAGCTTCCCATAGTCCCGTTCAGTATATATGTCCCAAGTGTGGACGCGATATGCTGACCAGTCTCAACCTGAGGCATCACATGTATACCCACAAGAGCACACATACATACAAGTGTCCGAAGTGTGTGCGCATTTATATAAGAGGCAATGGGTAAGTCAATGATAAACCATAAGTTAATCAATTTAATTAATCAATATCGATATTACAGTTTTCGAAGACACGCTATACGTGAACACAAGTGGGATCCGACTGATGCCGAAATGGCTAATATATATTGCGTTAATGAAACACCGCCCTCAATGCAATATGCGATACGGGAACTAAGATCGTTGAATGTTGAAAATGAGCAGTCGGATAAGTCATTTGACGCATCTAGTGGATAGGGTGATGAGAAGAGTATAATATATTTAGAATAAGTAGTATATATACTAATAGGCAATTCATAACTTAATTGCCAATTGTACAGTGGTTTAAGTAGTTTAAGTAAAATGTTCACTCTCAACATCCTAAATTATAATTGTCATAAAGCTTCGCAGTTAAGTTATGGCGGGTTTCTAAGCATCAATTAGTTATGACAAACATTTATTTAAATACATATAGATATATACTTAAACACACACTAACACATTATTATATACATCAAAGAAATGAGTTGTTTTGTGTAATACCTTTGCAAAAGGGGTAGAGTTATTAACATTATGGATTGATCACATTTTTCGCACTTATGTATTTATTAGATTCACGATTTTAATCTATTTAGTTACTAATCTCGAATTAAGTACATTTATCAATTCAGTTGGATTAATATTTAATTAAATACATATTATGTTCACAACAATTAAGTGCTTATGTCTTTGGTATAAAATCGCAATAGGTTCTTCATTAAAATAAAAATTACTTTAGAAGCTGCTGAAATTGTTTTTTTTAATTTCGTTGGAAGTTTCGCGGGCTATGATTTCGTGTAACTTATCGCTGTTGTTATCGATACATTAGTATTTTTGCAATTTGGCTAAAATTGTACGACTTGCCAGATCGCAAATTATTTTTCTGGATCCAACCTTTTGGGTCAGGTGGCAACAGTGCCGATTCATCAATCCTACAAAAAAATTTGCAAGCGAGAAAAAAAAAAAACAGTCACAGCGGTATTGTTAAGTTTAAAAGCGTTAATACTAGTTGTCTTAAACTAAAAGGATCAAAGCAAACACGTTAAAAGGACAAAGTGAACAGTGTTAAAGTGTATTATAATGGCCGCCGCAGCGGATGCGGCAAAATCCAACGCGTTGCTCGCTATGAACAAAGTGAACAACACAAAATGCCGCGCTTGCCTCTCAGTAAGCCGTCAGACCGTCAAACTGGACGCCAAAATACCGGATTTGCAAAATGTTCGCACTTATGGTCAAGGCTTGCGGCAGTGTACCAATTTGCCAATAACCGCACGCTCCGCCGGCGGCTACAGGTGGCCCATGCAAATTTGCTTGCGCTGTTGTCGCGCCTTGGAGGTGGCCATGCATTTTGTGGAGCTTGCACTCGAGTCCAACCGCAAGCTGTTTGCTGAATCTCAGAGCCTCAAGACATCTGTGACGCCACCACAGACACCGACGTCATCAACGGGGGAACTAAAGCGCAAGGCCAGCAACGAGCTCCTGCATTGGAATCAATTTAGTCAGGAATTTGAGCAATTCGTGGAGGGCTACGATGGTGTGTCGGCTCCCATTGAGGAGAATGTGCTGTATATGCGCGGCGCCAAGGTGCCGCGTCTAGACAACGAGATCGCGTCCAACAGCGAGCCACCGAAGGAGGACGATGGTAAGCAACAAGATAAACAAGATTAATAATAGTATAACAAATATAATTTGCTACATTATTGCAGTTATTCTGTTCGATGTCAAGTACGAGAGCAATGATCAGGATCAGGAGGACGAGAATGATGGCTCCGATGCAAAGAACAGTGAAACTTTCTATGACAATAGTATTATCAATGACAGCAATACCGCCAATAAAAACAGCGAGAACAACAATAATTATAATTTTAATAATAAAAACGGCGATATGTCCGGTCTGCCAGATGTTGAGTGCGATCTCATCCAACGAGCGCTCTTCATGACTCTCAACGATGATGCCAATAGCAGTCAAACTCCAGAGGACTTGCAATCAATTGAATCCATCAAAGCCACGCTTCTGAAATGTAAGTCCAAGACAATCAGACGGAAACTGAAGAATATTATTCTTACAAAATGTTAATTTGAATTATGCTTTTATGTTTAGCAACGGAGCAATTAACGGACACTAAAGTCAGCTCACCAGTCAGCTTATCCCAGAAGTCGACGCCAAGCAAAGAGGTCAATGTAAGCATTCCTCTGCTGAGCTGCAGCATCTGCAAACACACACACACCGAGGCCAAACAGATGCGTAGTCATTATATGCGAGTGCACAATTGTGATGTCTCCGAGGATGATATAATTGGCCTTACTAAAAGTGAGTGAGCATTGCAGAGATTATTCAGTTGTTGTTAAAATTGTACATTTGCTGATTATTGATTTATAATTGAACCTATTTAGATCAAAGCTTCAAGTGCAGGCCCTGTAACAGCTATGAGACAAACAGTCGAACGGACATGCAACAGCATCTGATTGAACACCACAAAATTGATGGTGATTTTGGTAAGACTGAAAGATGGCTAAGTGGAAACAATTGTTAGAACGTAGCCCTTTTTTTTTTCTCTCAGAAATGTATTGTTATGTACAGCAAAACTGTCCCGCCTGTGGACGCATATTTAAGGATCAGCGCTCGGCGCGCACTCACTACACACGCATGCACACACCACAACAACAACATCAGCAACAATTGCAGCTGCAGCAGTCCGGGAGCAGCGGAGCTGTGCGTGAGGCTGCCGACCAGCATCATATGTGCATAGCCTGCGACAAGGTGTTCAATTTGAAGGCCAGTCTGCAGGCGCATCAGCGATTCTGTCAGGTGAAACAACCGGTGCACTGTAACTTTTGTGAGCAACAGTTCAGCAGCATGCGCAAGTATGAGTTGCATTTGCAACAACAGCATGCAGTCGATACGCTCCACGAATGCGAAATTTGCCAGAAGAGCTTTAAGAATAGTGAATCATTGGCTGTGCATCGGAAGCGACACTCTGAGCGTCATTATCAGTGTGCCAAGTGCTCGCTTAACTACATCAATGCAGCCGAATTGCGCGTACACTATGAGCGTGCCCATGTCCAAGAGGAGCAGGTGGTTTCCTGTCGCAACTGTGCCAGCAAATTTCAAAATTATGCACTGCTACGGGAGCACGAACAGCGGAATCATCAAAAGTCAAAGATCTGGCGCTGCGACAATTGCACATTTGAGACAAATTCACGGGCTCGATTGCGCCAGCATCAGTACGAGCACACGGATTATCCGTATAAGTGCAAGCACTGCCCAGAGGAGTTTGCCGATCGCGGCAAGTAAGTGAATACCAATTCAAATCATCTTATTTGAGTTAAATATTCAATTTGTATCCTATTGCAGAATACGCCAACATTCCAAAAAGGTGCATGCGGTGGAGCTTAGCGATGAGCAGCTCGCCGAAATGTTTCGGGAACGCATTGGCTACACCAATCGCCATGATGCATTCAACAAGACCAACAACTCACTGGAGATTCCGGGCTTCAGTGATGATTGCTTTACAGAACTGAAGAGCCTCGGCCTGGACTATGATGATATTACAACCGATCTCTTTTCAAATTCCATTTGCGTACTGGACAATCTGCTCGAGTTGGTACCATAAACCATGGAACACATCAATATGAATCCATTTACCTGCATAGAATTTTAAGTAACATGATGAATAGCTAACGAGAGCTTAAAGACTGTCCGCACTTATCAATCTAATCAGCCGCTCCAACGTCCAATCATCCACATCCGCAAAGCATTCTACAGTTTTTGTTTTGATTTTAAATTGATTTTACATGGGCACAAAACCAAAACCGTCAAGTATCAACTAAGTGTGGGGTATATATGTTTATATATATACTCACACACACACCAACAACCACTCACATAAAAAGTAGTAATAGTTTTCATAAAAAGCTAGATATTTTTTTGAAGTACCTTAATAAAAAACAAAAAACCAAGCGCTTTGGAAGCGCTCCCGAAAAATGTTGAGATTATTTCGTTGGGATATTTCTTTTTGGTTCTAGTGCCAAACATTTCGGTATATTTAAACTATTTAAATTTGTTAAGCATTTGTTTAACGCTAATTAATGCCCTGAATGAACTTTGAGAGGAAATCTGTGGGTTTAGGATCCTGTGATTCCTTCCAGTAGCGCATTATGTGACCCTTCTGCTTCCAGATCTCTACAGACTCCTTCAGCTCCATCTGGCCCTGTAATAGGAAATGTGTATAGTTTATCAGTTGACTATAGATGGACAATTCACAGGACTTACCTTGATGACCAACATGTCGATGACGCGAATGTCAGTCACATTGCGGTGCTTGACGAACTCTTCGCGCAATTTGTCTCGGCATTGCTCTACGCTCATGGGTATGTCGTAGTCCATAACTGGAATTGAACAGATTTGTTTATATTTAATGCCGGAGTAGACAGTTTGATGACATAACCAAGTGACTTACCAATGTAGGGAATCTGACGGTACCAGGCTTTGTAGAGGTTCAGGGCACGTTTGCGGGCCTCCTCCCGATCGACGGACAATATGGGACGCACCTGTTGCACGGCACGTTTGACGACTTCACGCCCAGCCATGATCCCGCTGCGTATTTGTAATATTAGCAAAAATTAACTTCGTTGCAAAACGCTGCTGCTTCTTCAACGGCAGGCAACAACAGCTGACAGGGATGCCACTTTCCATGAAATCGATAGCTTTGACTTGTTCGATAAAATACAATGGTTGCAATTGCCATCGCCCAACCGCCACATGCTGTCAATCGAACGGAGCTAAAAATTCCTGGGCGCGCAAATTAAATCACTAATGTATTTTATTACAGCATATACAATAAATATTTAAATGGGACTTCAAACGTACGTACAGTGCATATGTTAGATTTTAGCCATGCTTTGGCGCATTGTTTTTCGTCTTTTGTGGGAATATAAAGGACAGTCATTGTAGGCTTCGGGGCTATGTAGAAAAACTGCACATTGTCATTGTAACAATAATAGAGACAGCTGAGGCAAAAAATTACACTTTCATTCATTAAAGCCAGCTATTGTTGCTGTTGTTTTTTTGCAGTCGCTGTCGTTGTTGCTGTTGCTGCTGTCGTTGTTGCTGTTGGTGTCGGTCTGTTCGCGCTGTTGACCGATCACCGATCGTCTTTGCTGACTTTGCACTCAGTTCAAAACACGTTATGCGCCTGTGCAGAGCGTTTTTGCGCATTACGAATTTAAAAGCCGAGAGTTTCGAAAGTTTTTGTCCACCCTAAACGCGTGTGATATTGCAGTTAAATACAACTAACTACGCATACATACATATTTATTGTATGAAATATTTTTGTGTTCCAATATTTTAATTTATTATGCAAATGCAGAAAGCAGTAACATACTTATAATACAATTTTGGTAGGTCAACAATTTCTATTTTAATTGGCATCGCCCAGTAATTTACCATATGAGAAAAGAAAGCTGTAACAAAAAAAAAAACGACAAATACACATATGGAGGAACTATAATTTATTGTGCATAATTAAGCCAATCAAATAAATGTTGTTGTGTTGTATTTTTCCATAAACTTAATGGCATAAAGAATTTTAAGAATTGCGTGTTTTGTTCTTGCTACAAATTGGTTTAATTTCTTTCAACTGAGTTGGCGCCACGATTTACAGTTATGATAAATATACTTATAACTAAAAATGATCTTTTAACAATTTACGCTGGTTCTGTTTCTCTTTCTCGTTATTGTTATTGTTGTTTTGTGTGCCTCTTTTGCACTTTGTACGCAAATTAGTTTTGAACGTTAATTGAAAATTTCTTTGTCAAGGTTGTACGGCTAAACGTCAGACAGACGCCGGCTTTAATGCACGTTCATCTGTAAGCTCCTCATCCCGTACCGCCTGATGTTATTCCGGTTCTTCTTTATGTGTTTGTATGTCAATTAGTGTTATTCAACCGAGCAAATATAGATCGCTGAAATGTACTGCATATTCGCTAATTGTAATAACGTGCAAGTATTGAATTAGTTGCAGAATTTCCTACAGTCAGATGAAATAATGTATAAACAAATGAGACATTGATTGGTATTGCATACGAATAAAAGTGTAAAACTGGCTTTAGATCTAAACGAAACGGGTCGAAAGGCTTACATATACCAGTTTTACCATTCACGATTAATTTATTTGTACATTGAACATACATATATGATGTACGAGTACCGTTTATTGCCATAGAGTGAGGCCACGCCTTCGTCTCGTACTCCTCGTTCTTCTAGTTATTCTCCTCTATTTTATTTTCCAAATCAAACGACTTTCGGTCACATTTCATGGCCAACGAAATCTGTTTATAAATTATTATTATTATTATTATTGTAGCCTTTATTGACAGTCCGACCGACAGAAGCCCCGTAGCGCATTAGGGACCCGAAAAGTAACGTGTAAGAGGCAAACAGTCGTTGAGCCCATATCGTTGAAACAATCAAAGAATATAAAAGCACAAATACACACCTACTACTCGTACCTGGAATCAAGTACACACACCAAATTGGTGCTAGAAGAATTATCAAATCGATAGGAGAAGCGCCTGTTAACATTTTTTTTGTTTGCGTGTGTTAACTACACAATGTCAGGAATGTTTATGCGGGCCACTTAACGTGATAGAAGCGAATGAATAAAAAAGCCAGACCGGATTGGCAATGTTCTCAGAAAAAAGAAAAAGAAATTTGAGGTTATCTTAAACTAGGGGAGCAGCTGTGCTAATAGCACTCAACATCTTTGATTTCCTGCTAAATTGTTAATTTTTATCAGAATAAATTAATGGTTCATCTCTATCCAAGCAATAGAAAACTAGAGTTTTAGTAGTTGGCGGTGCTAGTTTTTGATCAAAGGCTGCTGATAAGGTTTAAGCACCTTATTATCATTGGTTATTTGCCAACGTCTTGAGATATTTACAAGTTCAAGTGTTTGTACAGCACAATTAGTATTCTATTGCACCCTTTGATTACAATTAGAACAGTAATCTCTATAATCTCTGACCCATATTTGCACATAATTGTGCTATTTAAAAAAACAAACCCATTGAATATGAGTCAACAGGTAAATACGAGTAAGTTGGTTGCATAATAATAAGTTGTGCAATTATTGTATTACAACTTACTAGGTTGCATACGTGATCAGTTGATCACGTGCAGAGTACACGTGTAAACCGTAAGTTTGACAGTATAGCACTTAACGCCAAGTTAGTTAAATATTTGCGCAAACCATTTATGTCAGTTCTTTTGGATGTTTTGTTTTTTTTGGGCGCTAGTGTCGGAAACGCCATTCACAACAAATTATGCATAATTTGTGCAACAATTAAATGAAAATGCTTATTTAAATATTTGGTTATTTCATGTTATATACAATACTTGATGATGATAGTGCAACAGCGCACGGTAAATACATATGTATACATATTATACCTTTCACACTGCTGGTCCGCCTGTAGGGCATTTGTTTAGTTATTAAGCGTCAACTTTGCTTAGGTATTTTTTGCCCTAGCTATGCGCACGAGCACTTTACGCGATAACCGACAACAACAACAACAACAGCCACAGCAACACAACAACAACAATAATAACAACAACAGCAACACAACAACGACACGACGTCGACTTCGACGTCGACGACTGCTTCAGACTTTAGAGGTGTTCGTCAGTGTTGAAGTTGGTTCAGGTTCAGTTTCAGTTACGTTTTGGCGTTTTACGGTAACGTTGCGGACAACGACAACAAGAACGATAACTACAACAACAACAACAACAATATCAACAGTTAGTTCGACAAATAAATCAGCGAGGTGCGTGTCCAAAAATTCTGCTAACGTGTAAATACTGTAATAACTGAGCGATTTCAATTGAACAATAAAATAATAAAAAAAAAAATGCGCATACGCCGCGTTGGCTGCTTTAAAATAATGAATCCGCTTAAAGTTGTCTGTTGGCTGTACCGTTAAATTGCGCCAGTGTTGCCAATTGTCGCGTATCTGTAAATTAACTGAAATATGTCCATTTACACGTTCTATAAAAATAAGCACACACACTCACAACAAACACACATATAATCACACACTGACAACGTTTGATGATTGCGTTTAATCGGCCAATGGTTTTCACTTTTTTTTTGCAGCTCGATTGCATGCAAAACTCCATATTACGAGTGTTAAAATGTATTTACAGCTATTGCGCCCAAGTTGGTTGCTGGCGCGTACCTTGAACTCACTTTTGTTATTATTATTATTATTATTATTGCTATTATTACGAGTGTTCGTTTTTATTATGCTTTGCTTTTTATGCAAAAACGAAGGAAAAACATTGTTGGAAAAAGAGTTTAGTTTTCACTTTCTTTGAAGTCAGACGAAGTTTGCTGTTAATCATACATATTAGATTAGATAATGGGTATTACACGCTGCAAATTCTGGGAGTTGTGCTCTTTGGATTATGTTGCCTTTCTTATCAGCATGATTCTTTTGTTCTTTATTATTTCATTTTGGCAAACGTTCTTCTTATCTTTCGATAAGATTAACGACTGTCGCAATCGCTACAATTTTCATATTTATACTTTAAAACTGGTTTATAGACCCGACTTTATAATAATATTTACGACTGACATCCAAACGAACACGTAGCGAACACTTTGATGGAAGTTAAAACCCAAAGCACACCCATGCAATTCCCAGCTAACCGAGACAAGATGATATACAATATATTCATAAGTTTATTAACAACCCATTGCAATTGTGTGTAAAAATATTGTGGCAATACAACAACAGCAAAGTAGGCAGTTCACACTGCTGTTGGCAACACACCTACCTCTCAGCAAAGCGGGCCAAGTAACCAATTTGATTTACCAATGATAGACGCACCAAACTCACGCAACAACAACTAAAAAGGGTCCCAAACCCCGAAAAAATGATACACCAACAATAAAAATAATGTGAATGGCCGGGCTTTTAGGTTCGGGTTCTGTATCTGTATCTGGGCTGGGGTTTTTATGTTTGAGGAATTTATATACCCTGTGCTCATGAATTCCCAAAATAGAGTATGCGAATTTTGGGCAAATAAATTGTTATTTTGTCTAATTTATATATATTCCACATTTTTAACAATTCTTTCTATTTCCACACTAGGTTAATTTCTAAAATCAACGTCTGAGCATTAAATTTTAAATAATACTGGCTTAATTATTTTCTTTCTATCTTTTGAGCTAATTGCTGGGCATCTGCTAGTCAAGCAGTCCTAACTTTGTCTTTATTTTTTTTCCTAAGAGTTGCCAGTCTTTGAGCATTTGTCACACTCGCAATTCACACCTCAAATTTTTTGTTCACAAGAATTTTGCTAAAGGAAACAAACACGAAGAGATTTTTTCATAAATAAAAGCTTTAAGCGATTGTTATGACTTGCTATACAATAGAGAAAGATGAGGAAAGATAGAGAGACAGAGCTTAAAAGTTGATCAAATGATATAAGAAAGTTGACAATCTCTCTTAGATAATTTGGTCAATCTTTAAAATAATATTTTAAGCAGCGCTTTCCCTTTCATTTTTCACCAATTCAATATCACATTTTGCATATGATTAGTCATATATTTTTAAGTGCAAATTTTTGTATTCAAATTGAGACGGGTTCTTGTTCACCTTATGCAAATGAGTAAATATATTTATCTATAGATTTCATGGCGCAATTCTCAAGGTCAATTCGCATTGCTAAGTGCAGCTTCTAATTCCCCCCGAGGCAATATTTCAATTTTTTTTTTTGCGACTTTTTCAGTATTTTGCAGCAATTTTGAAAAAATAACAAACAAAAAAAAGTTGCTAAACAGCTTAAATTATTTTACTGTAAACAGCTGTAGCGGAATTGAGCCGCGTATTTGTATTTAATTAGCGAACCACCCAAACATCAGACTCCACAGACACCCACAGCTATATAAATCGCTATATGTATAAATCGCCGTCGGCAAAAGTACAAACACTTGAGATTTTTTCTCCAGTACGTTCGTAATTTAATTTATTTTTGTGTTAATATTTTATCGTCAGCTCTACATTATTTAATTGTTTGTCATGGGTTTTTGGGAAGTTGAAAAAAAACAATAAAATACAATAACAATACTAAGAATAAATGCTCGTTGTGGCACGTTCGAATGAATAATTAAGTCACTATGTCAATTCAATGAATGTCAGAGTTTTGATATACTCATGCTCATACTTGGTAGTCACTTCATAAGCTGTTGAGTACAGTGAATATTGCCAAAGTGCCGACTAATATTTTAAGTGTCCATTTACCCAACACGTGAAGCTCTAAGATTCCTATAATGGAATTTTTTTCAGCTGCTGCTAAAACAGCTAACAATAAAATATTAAGTGCATATTTAAACAGAAAATAATAATAATAATATTGCTTAGAGCAAATAAAGTGTGATTCATTTTAGTCTCAGTCTCTATATTATAGTTCAAGAGGATTTTCTGTTACAAAGCAAGTTTCACGCTCTAAAAATAATAATATACTATAATGCTAAAATTAAATATGTAAATAGTCTAGAAAGTAATGTAACTAAATAACATTGACAGTAAATATAATAATTGATAAAGTGCTATATTTTGATTTTAAAATAATGAATTATTATTTCAAAGAATAAGAGTGGAAATGTTATTCATCAAGATAACTTTTTTTCAGGTTTGATTCTTTATAAATCATATCTCAAATTGCGATTTCGAAATATCATTATTCGGAACATTTTTTCCATTTTATCAGTCCTTAACCTTCTCAATCGTTTGTCTGAGTCTGGCAACACTTTATATATATCACATAAATTCATATATATGTATCTGTAGTATGTTTAGTTACTTCATTTAAGATGCAGACGCTTTGCCAGACGCCATAAAACAACAACAACAACAACAATAGCCTCAATTACAAGTGGACAATAAAATTGAAAATGAAATCAAATAAACACTGCTCTGACCTTTGGCAAAGTAATTGAACGTGCAGTGAATTTATGAGTAGCTGCATTGCAGCTCTATAAATTGCAGCTCTTAATTAAATTACCTCCAGATATTGACCAAGTCAGGGGGAAGGGTGGACATAGAGTGAGGGGAAGGGGGTTGTTTGGTAATGAAAATTGTTGTGGTCTTCTATATCAGTTGTGATCAGCGTGTACGTGTGTTGGCAAACTGATAAGGCCTCAGTTAACTGGTCAGTCAGTCAGTCAGTCAGTCAGTCAGTGAGTCAGTCTTTCAGTTAGACAGTTAAACAGTTGCTCGGTCAACCACTTAGTCAGTCACATGCACTTGATCGATCTGAACTGTTGGCCGGTCTGTCTGCCCAATTAGACAAACATGTGCCTATTTGGGTCTGTGGCGCTTTTCACGGGATTTTCTATACGAACTAATTGTTATTTAAGCATACCTGAGCTCTATAAACAATCATTGGCATTTTGTTTTGGGGCTGACAATGACCATTAAATGACCCTGGCATCGCAGTTACGTAATTACGCATACGCCGTGTGAAACTGTAGCAAAAAAATTAAAAACAAAAAAACAACCAGCAAAACTGTAAACAAAATTACAAATTGCCAGCGAAAGTAAATACTTAATGCAAAGTTTGTATTGATGATGATCTATTGGGGGGGCAAAGTGAGGGAACTAGGGGGAAGTACAAACATGTGATTGATAGCACGAGGCTGGGAGTTGAGTGTAGATTGATAAAGTTATACTTTTATAGCAGTATTATATAATATTCGTGATAAAACAAAGTCAAGCAATAATAAGTTGATTAGGTTCATTGAATTGATAGAATTTGGGTTAAATGTGTAATAATAGAATTTATGCATGTACTTGAAAGTTTTTTTTAACGAACTGTATAAAAAGGTTGAAGTACCTTTAAGAAGAACTTAATAAACTCAGTAATCTTTCCAGTATCTTTCGGTGATATCTTACTTGAAATGGCTTTCAAAAAGTTTTCTTAAATTTAAATTAAAAAGTTAAGAAAGAGAGTTTGAAAACTCGCAAAGTATTTGTTTAAACTTCTGTTCAAGCATCATAAAATATATTTTAAATAAATTAAATCAATTTTTTCGTGAGCTGAAGCACTCCTTAAATCAATAAAAACCAGTTAACAGAATAGACAATTATTGGCTGAAGTACTTCTTAACTTGAATCAACTTTAATGGGTAATAAAATCAAATATATTACTTGAACAAAAACCTGAATTCAAAATGTTATTAATTAGCTTTCTTTCAGACGAACCGGTTCACAAGCTTATAAAAAAACACCATAGTGTATATGCATTTATAGATAACAAAATCTAATTAACTAGTATTATGTTCTAAAAAACTAATTTATTAGTAAATAAATTAGATGAATTACTATTTATTTATTTCTATTAGTCTAATAAATGTGAATTACAAATAAATACTTTAATTGATAAATAAGTTTACCAGTTTGGCAATTGAAATTGTCAAGTTCCTTCTGACACGTCACAATTGATTGGCCGAAATAAAAGTTTAAAACCATTTGCCACAAACAAATTGATGAGTAATTAATTTAACCAATAGATATGCCTCTAATCTTAATTTTATATTTGGACTCAAGCGATGATTCATAATGTTGGGCCCAAGGCGAAAATGCTTTAAAATACGGTTGCTTGGACTGAATTGTGTATAGTTTATAGAAAGTCGTTGGCAGCAATCTAAAGGTGCTAATAAAATAAATTAAAATAATTATAATTATTTGGCGAATGCTCACAATTTGTATTAAATTTGTGTTTAAACATTTTATACATACATATATACTTATATGATGTTATTGGATTTTGCTTTTCACCGCAATTT
Source organism: Drosophila phalerata (assembly GCA_951394115.2). NCBI lineage: Eukaryota > Metazoa > Arthropoda > Insecta > Diptera > Drosophilidae > Drosophila > Drosophila phalerata. The sequence goes on from OY729850.1 coordinate 20,168,114, forward strand.
GCTTATTATTATGATTTGGCAAAAAAAATTAGCATTTTGTGAATTTTAAGTTTTAAATGTTTATAGTTTAAACTTTGAACATGTTTTTACTTTTACAGCTAAACACGACACAAAGTCCCGTTAGACGACGAAGACGACGACGATCAAAGATCGACGGAAAGTAAAAGCGCTATTAGATCCAAGAAACTCTCACACACAGTCACACACACACACACATAACATGGCTGATACCATCAACAAGCCCAGCATACAAATTCGAAGCGGTCTTCCCTCCCCGCTGCCCGACAAGAGCCCCTCGCCGGCCACCAAGCTGTTGATCAGCCATGGCAAACCCAACTTCACCATCGCCCGTTCGCCGAATGCGAAAGACAATGGTAATCCGTTGTCACCGCAGCCCAATGCCAACAACAACTACAATGCCTACAAAAGTGCCAACACTGTCAGCGGCAGCAACAACAACAACAACAACAAATTTGTGGTTGGCACCAAGTTCAATGGCGTCTTTAAGCCCTCGAATGCAGCCGCCACTTGGGCGACCAGCAATGGCAATGGCAATGGAAATACGACTGCGACTGCGGATCAAAATGAGGCCGCCAAGGTGGTGCTGCGTCGTCCCAAGCAGGCGGATGTGGAGCCCGTGGCGACGACAGCTGAGGATGATGAGAATGTGCCGGAGTTTATAAGACGCCAGCGACGCATTCAGGAGCGTCTGGCCAAGGAGAATGTGCTGGACTTTGAGAGTCGTCGCAGTGGTTACTTTACGCATGTTATGATCTCGCCGGATTCACCGAATCGCACCTCCTTTGTTGAGACAATGGCCAGTCCGGCCATTGTGCCGTCCCTTGAAATGCCCTTGCCGGCAAGGATTGAGGAGGAGCAGCAGCAGCAGCCCCAGCTGACAAATGGTCACAGCGAGCCAGAGTCAAAGTCAGAGCCGGAGGCGGAGTCGCGTTCACTGGCTACCAATGGTCACCCGGAGGAGAAAGTGGTGGTCAGCAATGGACATGTCCATGACGATGTGGCAGCTGAGGAAGTGGCCAAGGCCATTGAGGAGGTCAACAAAGCGGTGGCTGGCGAGGATGATGCAGAGACAGTGGCGGTCGAAACGAAACCCCAAGTCGAAGTCATTGTGCCCACTGCTGTCGAAGCACAGGTGGAGGTCATAACGCCAGTTGCTGCCGTTGAGCCCGTGCCGGCTCCTGTCCAGAATGGAGATGCGGCTGCCAGCAATGGCCATGATGAGGCTATTACCATTTCCCATACCAATGGCCACGACAGCGATGTAGCCAGCATAGCAACTCCCGATTCCAGCGATGCCAAGTTTGGACCCGAGAAGGTCATTCCCTTCTCGCAGAAAATTGCCGGTGGTGAGACTCCGACTAACGACTCCGACACGATCAAGGTGGTAAAGGATGAGTCCAAGACAACAGCCGATGCTGAGCTGCAGGAATTGGCGAAACTAAAGTTCGACATTACGAAAGATGGACAGGATGAGGTGCAAGTGACGCCAGCTTTGCGTTCCACGGAATAAGGTCAACCGATTCCGTTCCTCGTTCGGGTTTAGTGCAATTGTTATTAATCAGAAAATTAAAACACTAACTATGTATTGTATTTTGTGTTAGCCTCTAAGTTCATTATGAAAAATGTTGCCAAATTTAATTTTATGCTTCACGCATCAGTCAGTATCCGTAGATACTTATCCGCAGATACGTATCCGTATCTATGTACAGTCGTAGATACAATACGAGCCAACTGTTGAGGCGGTCTCTCGTCAGACCTGCTATACTTAATTATGTTTATTTCAAACCATTTGCTTTATTTAAATAAATTATTATTATTGAAATAATTGTTAAGAAATTGAATTTATTTTACGCAGGACAGTACAGTGGGATAAATTACAGAATTTTGGCACTTAAAGCAAAACAAAGTGAAGTAGGCTTCCGCATAATTGAAATCTTCTTAATCTTATTCTCAGCCTACTATAAAGAAGACAGTATATGATCAATTATTAGATAATATGATAGTTTAGCAAAGATTGCTCTGAATTTAAGTTTCAATCATTTCCAATACTTTTACTTTTTAGGTGATTTGTAAATTGATATCTGGCATTGAATAAGGAAGGTTATTTTCATCTGTTTTTGAACTTTGACATTGCGTGGGAGCATTTGCTGTCCTTGGTTGCCAAATTATCCATTATACAAGTTTTCAGTTGGGCTTAATAATGAATAGATTTGATTGGGTTGCATGTGCCTTGTTTGATGAATTGATTGATTGATTGCGAGGGGACCGCACCTCTACAAATTTTAATTAGAATGTAATTCTTTTTTTTTCTTTCGTATAATCAAAAGCGGAGCTGAATAAAAGAAACACCTGTGCCCGGAGGGGTGTTTCTTTTTTTTTTATAAATAGTTTTAAAGGGTTGGAGAAGGCGTTACTATGTCAACGGATTGTCCAAGACGGGGGTTGGATTGCTGACCAACATCGGGCAACATCTGCTGGGCACATGTCCTGACCGTAGCCAGCGTTTAATCGATATTATAGCCAGGGGCGGTTTTTGGCCAAAACAAAACGAGCCAAATAAACTTCTCGGCCATGGGACAAACTCAGTTGGCTGTGGCACAGCCGTCAGTTCGGCTAAAAGGAAAAGCAAAGCAAATGAAAAACCTGTCTAAATGAATTTGAAGAGTACGGGCTTTGGATGCGCGAAGTGCTAAATTGGGTGCTATTATGGATTTATGTCTTAAGGGCTCGCAGGTAGGTTCCTCAAATGGACTGCAGCATTATTTATTTATTTATCGGGTCGACTTGCAGATAAACCTCGCCGCCCGACAGAAAACGAGACCCAAGTATTCTAGCCGCTCCCTAACGACTCTACATAATTCTGCGCCGCACTTTCGTCCTCGTTCGGCCAACTTTCTTCAGCAGCGCAGTCGGTCCTCGCCTTTTCTGGGACGACCTCAATCGGCGGACCCGAAGTTTGGTCGCAATCTGAGCGTCTATTTTGGCGAAAAGGAGCTCCGGGTTAGCAAAAGCGTGAGTAGAATATAATTTGTAGCCTGTTAAAGTTTGAAACTTTAGACTATAAATCAAAGAATATAATATTCTAAATTTATATTCCTTTAAAATCGCTTTTAAATTTTAATTTTTAAGAAAAATCAATATTAAAATGAATTAGGGAAATAAAATACATTTTTATTGTTTCAAATTGAAGCAATCTTAGGTTATGGATAAATAATTAAATTAATTCTATGTAACCGTTTGGGCTTATTGTGCTTACAGCGTCAGGTATCTTCCACGGATCTGTTGAAATCGCTGCTGGAGGAGCCCATTAAACGGAGCTGGTTGTGCCGCAGCGGTTGCAATTCTTCCACCGACGATCAGTCGGATTATTCACAGAAATCCCCGCACAGCAGCGAGGGAGAGCAGCTGGAACGCTTTATGGTCAGCATGCCAGGCTCCGTGTCCAGCAATGACAAGGCCAAATCCTATGCTTCTAACTGGTCATCCAGGGATGTCCAAGGTGGGCTCAGCAATGCAGTCCTGTTGCCGAAGACAGCCAAGCCGGATCTGCCTGGCAGAGTCTCCTTTAGTAAGCCCAATATGCACAACGATGTGGACTCCAGTGATTGCGATAATGATAAGCAGGAGATGCGACCCGCCAGCAGCAGTAACATCTCTGCTCCAGGTCCTCTAACCCTGCCCAGCTTTATCTATAACAATAGCACTGGAAGCAAAGTGGAATCTATTGATTCTGGTACTCAAAAGAAATCCGTACATTTTGGGGCACCAGCTGCGGGAGGTGGCAGTGCTGAAGTGCTCGCCGAGACATACGAGTACCCCAAGTGTCCGTCCGAGAATTGCACCTGCAGCACACGCTCCTCATCCACGGCCAGCACCAATGAAGCCTCCGCCGATGTCAAGTGTGCCTGCGATGCGCCCAGTTGTCGCTTTTCCGAGTCCAGTGTTCAGCCTTCGGGAAAACCAGAAACTCCGGAGCTCAATGTGATTAGGGAGTACAAGCAGACGGTGGGCGTGGCATTGGATACCAATATAGTGGCCAAAAGTAAATCGCTGGAGCCCATGAATAACATGGAGCTTCCCAATTATCTGGACAAGTATGCTACACAGGCCAAGGAGAAGCAGAACAATCTTTCCGAGAAGAATCTCTCCAGCACAATGGCGGACAACAGCAACAGCAACAACGACAACACAACCCACAGTAACAGTGGAACCTCGTATAGAACGCAATCACAACGTAACTTTGGGGCGGAAAATAACTTTTTGCCTGTGGTTCAGGAAGATCGGCGACATTATGGCAACAGCAGCTCAGATTCGGTGATTAGTAACTATCTGAAAGTGGCCTCGACATCTCCATTTGTGGGCAAGAAGAAGGAGAACGTTAAGCCGGCCAGTGCCGAGCCAACAACCCGAAATAATAATAAAGTCAAGTTCCCGGCCAAGCCGCCAATGTCCGCCACGGGAGGAAAACTGAAGAAAGCCGTTAGCGTGGGCAGTCTGCGAGAGGAGCGCAAGTTGAGTGAGTATAATCTGGATAAGGTGGACAGCTGGATGAGCATGCAGGAGCAGAAGCAGGCATTGGCACAGTTCGAGGAGCTGCACAAGCAGGGACTGGACGAGCTGGACGATAGTGCCTCCCAGTTGTCACTTAAATCGAATGAGGACTCCAGAGATTCCACCTATGATGAGATTGTATCCGTCATTAAGGAGATCGAAGAGGATAAGAAGCGAGGTGAACTAATAAAATTCATATTTCTGAGAAAGCTTCCTATCAATAACTACTTTCCAGATAACTTTGCGGAACGTTTGCCCAGCGAACTAAACCTTAAGCTGGATTCCCGATCTGAGACTGCCGAAACGGTTAGTCAAAATGGTGACAGAGTTCCAGAAAGTGGCGATAAGTACAAGTGAGTAATGATTACGATCAGGGAATCAAACAGAGACAAATATCGGTTCCGGTACGTCCCGAAACAACTATTTCGGTAAACGGTTCTATTTCGGTTTTTCCCTTTCGGTTCCGGTATCAGTACCGGTTCAGCAATTAAATTAAAACAAAAACAGATTTGTACATACACACGCACTATATGTTTGTATTTTATTGAGCTAAACCTAACCTAAATTTGAAGTTATTTAAAGATTTATTAAAATGATATACATACAGAAAAAAAAATGTATTTTTAGAGAAGTGTACCGAAAGCGTACCGGTACAATCGTTTCGGTTTTCGGTTCTTATAAACAAATTTATTTCGGTTACGGTTCCGGTTACGGTACTTAAAACGAAACGTTTAATTTCGGTTAACGGTTCCGGTACCGGCTTCGGTATTATTCCCTGATTACGATTAAGATTTCGATTTTAATTCAAAGCTTTAATTTTTATTGAAAAATCCTAATTTTGATTGAATTATCTTGGCTTAACATTAATTAATAACCTACTCGTTCCATTGCAGAGATATATTGGCCTATTTGAATAATGTGGAGAGTAGCTGTGACAAAACTTTGATGGAAACACGACGCTCCATTCCGGACAGCAATCGCTCCGAGGTGGAATTTGTGGTCGAGCCAGATGTCACCGATGAGGTCCCCAAGTGAGTTATAATCTTATATGTATATATATCTATATGGACAGCTTGAAATTTGCTTGATTTGCAGGTTGTCGGAGCTGTTGATGTTGCCAAATCATCAATTGGCGCGTCGTGTGATCGCCCTCAGTCTGCGGGCCAATGAGCTGGCCAATGCCATACACCTGTCCAAGGAGCATGTCCTGCAGCTGCGCAGCGAGAAACAAAAGTTGTTGCGGGCGGAGAAGACCAACAACGCTGGAAAATTGCGTGACCAGAAGAAACACTACGAGGAGGTGGTGACACGGCATCAGGGATTCATTGAGCAATTGCTTAAGGATAAGGGTTCACTCTGTGAGAAGGTTGCGGCTCTGACGCGACGTTTGGAGAGCCAGAATCAGGCCTGGGAACATCGATTGGAGACGGAATTAACGAGGGCCAAGGAAACGACATTGGCAGGGGAGAAAATACGAAGAGAGCGTTGGGTTCGTGAGAATACTAAGAAAATCAAGGTGGGTGAAGGATTATCATTGCGATGTTTGTGTGTATACCAAAAAAGAGCGTTTCTTTTGAGGTTCAAAGCTTCATATTATTATTATCAACCATTGCATTTAATAGCATTAAGATAGATTAAAAATAAGAAAAGTTATGACAGTTTTCAGTTCCTAAGCGCCTTAAAGTATGCATTACTTTTTATAATTTTAAAGTTCCAGATTCGTAGATAAAAAGTATATTTTAATGAATTGAGTAACGTGTTCGATTGTATTCTTCTTAACAGGAGCTGACTGTAAAGGGTCTGGAAGCTGAGATCAATAAAATGAATTGCAATCATCAGCGTGAGGTGACAGATTTGAAGCGTACGCATCAGATGCAGCTGTTGGATGCCTTGGAGGAGGCACGTCTCAAGCATGAACACATTGAGAATGGAATACGGGAGAGTTGTGCCCAGGATCGTGAGGCCATCATTGAAAAGGAACGGAATGCCATAAGAGAGCGACTCGAGCGGCAGCTTGAGGAGGAGCAGAAAACCCAAGCGGAACTAAGACAAAAGCTGGCCGATGATTTTGCCGCAGAACGAGAACGTCTTCAGGCGGAGCTGCGGCAGAAAGAGTGCGACTATCAGGTGAAACGACAGGAGGCGCAACGCGAACAGGATGGAGAACTGGAGCAGGCCAAGTTTGAGATGCAGGAGAAGATGGCCAAACAGGAGGAGAAATATCAGAATCGCATCAACACCATCGAGCAACAATATCTGGCGGACTTTGAGCTTTGGAAAACCGAATACGAGAACAAATGCAAGTTGTCCCAGGCGGAGAAGGAGAATGCAATAAGACAGCATTATCGAGCTGAACGGGATCGTCAGCTGGATGAGCTCGTGGTGCGCATGGAGGCGGATGCTCTACAAAGCGGTGAGGAGCACGAGCAGAAGATGCTGTAAGTATCAATAGGGTCATGTTGGGTTCAAGTTGGGAAGGGGTAGGTGAATAATATTTGTATTGCTTGCAGGCGACTAAAGGATAAGTATGAAAAGGATTTAAATGTGGCGGAAAATGTGGAAAAGTCGTTGCGGGAAAAGTACGCAGAGATTCGGGAAAAACTCGCCGAATCGGATGCTCAGGTGCGAAACTCCCAGGCCGAATTGAAGCAGTTGCAATTGGAGCTGGGTCACAGCAAGAAGATGTGCGGAGACATTATCAATGAACGCGACAAACTGCGCGAGAATCTTAACACGGACATACAGAACGAGGTTGGGTTGCTCAACGAACGCCACAAACAGGAAATGGAGCAACTACAGAAGCGGTAAGTCAAGTGGAAATAGACAAAATATTCAAATTTTCAACTCTCTTAAATAATTTCCCGCAGTGTTCATCACACCATTCAGCGGCAGGAGGAGACCATAGAGGTGCTTAAGGGAGACAACGATAACCTGCGACAACAGTGCCTTAAATTAAATGCGGTCATCAGACAGCAACGCAAGGACTATTGCGTAAAGTAACCTTCTAATCCTGGAACTATTTCAATTATGATCTTCTACGAAAGTATCTATTCCTTTGACTATTGCTCAAAGTAGCTAGGATTTTAGACTTATAAATGTCTCAAATATACAATTAGAAATTTAGCTTTACCCAACAGTTGTTATTTATTTTAAAAAGTCCTACTTTGGAATGCCAAGTATATCCATAACTTCGCTGCTAATATTACACGGCAATTTCGAGTGTGATATGGGTGTGAAACTGCTTTTTGTCACGAGTCCATTACATTTGTCAGCTGAAGAACATATAAATCTTCGGCGTCGTCTACAATTTCCCGTTTCAATGGTGAAATCTTTTTCTCCAATGGGTTTGATGAACGCACAAGGCTTGTCGAGAAAGATCTGCGTTTCAGGTGGGGTATAGAGAATGGGTGCACCGTTGGAAACATATTTGAAAGTGTATTTTTCATATCCGTTCAGTCCAAACCAAAACTCGTCTCGATGTTTTTCCGGTAACTTCTTTACAATCTGATCAAACACAGATTTTGAATCAAGATTTGCCAGACAGAGTTTTTTCTTTTCACAGGAGAAAAGTGCATCGAACCAATCCAGCTGAAAAGTATAAAGGAGCATTTATTTTAGAGTATCTTAATAAGGTAATTGCAGACAATACCTCGTGATGGCTGAAATAATGACAGGATCCAACCGTATCTCCATTCCGAATGTATACAAGAAAGAAAATAAATGCTAAAAGCTGAAGATTCATTGCGACTAAAGTGATATATGAAAATGTATCTTAATTTTATTGCAAGGCATAACATAATCAGCGGAAAATTTAATTACGGATTAATAAATGAATTCGATATGGTAATATTACTCTTTTTTGTGTTTTAGTTTCATTAATGTATAGAAAAGTTTACATATAAGAAAACATTCTCGACAACAGACATAATTTTTGTATGTATTAGAAAAAGATTTGACTCGTTTCATTTGATATGAGTTTAATATAAAACAAGCGGGAAAGGCCATAGTCGAGATCCCGACCATAGGATACCCGTTACTTATTTCAATATATATAAAACTACTTTAAAGAAATTACTACCTAACAAAATTACTGCATACTTTTAGGTGATTGTATTAAAATAATAAATTTATTAATAACTTTAATAAGCTTATACTCCCGTTCTACTTGTCCGATCTTGCTGCGGTTATGTAAGATTATAGATAATATTAATATATACCGTTATTTACCATAAAAAGTGAATTATCTGAAAAACTGTGAGTGTGGTGGTTTTTCGAGATTTGCGGGGGCGTAAGGAGGCGTGGCTAAAATTTGAAACATACCTGATCTGCGTGAGGTATATAGAAATCTGTGTGCCAAATTTGGTTACTCTATCACTTATAGTTTTTAAGATCCCTATGTTTATACAGACGAACGAACGGTTTTTCGCGATTTGCGAGGGCGGAGGGGGGCGTGGCTTAAATTTGAAACAAACTTGATCTGCACTGGGTATATAGAAATCTGTGTGCCAAATTTGGTTACTCTATCTCTTATAGTCTCTGAGATCCTTTTGTTCATACGGACAGACGGACAGACACACATGGCTATATCGACTCGGCTATTGATGCTGATCAAGAATATATATACTTTATAGGGTCGGAGAAGCCTCCTTCTGCCTGTTACGCACATTCCAACGAACACACTTTTTTTTTATAAGTATCGGGATAAAAATACTGCCGTCTAAGGGGTCTTTTTTTTATCCGCCGCCATATTTATAAAAATTTACCGTTTTTGGGAGGGCTGCCCATCCGGTAAAAGTTTGCGATCTGGCTTGATTTTTTTGGCACCGGCGAAAACTTGCTGATCTGGTTAGATTTTGTACTTGAGTTTAAATTTATTTTTGTACCTTTTTTCGGACATTTTTTCTAGAATTTTTTAAATTTTTGCATAATTTTTTTTAGATTTTTCTTGATTTTTTGATATAATTTTTTTTTTCTCAGAATTAAATTTCCTATCTTCTCTTCCCGGGGGCTGATGAACTTCAAATCTTCATTAAAATGTTAATTTTAATTTTGTCTAATTTCTAAATTTGAATTTTCATCAAATTTATGCGTCATTTGTTCGTTTAAAGCGTCCTTTGATATGGAATTTTAAAATTAGCGCCCAAAACTGTTTACAGCTGTTAAGTGGCTAGATTGCGCGCATCTGGCAACGCGCGGTGTTCCACAAACGAGTTCCACAAAAATCAAAGAGTGCAGTTAACACAGGTTCCACAAAATTAAGAAGCAGTGGAACAACAATAACAACAATACGAGCAACAGCAACAAAAACAACGCTTCCAACAAGATACTTTCGTTTGGACTTTATTCGTTTTTGTGCTCTCGACGCTGTCGGAACGTTTTAAAAATAAACGCGGAACGTACCCAAATTAGCCGACTACAAATAAAACTATAGCTAAACTCTAAGTTCAAATTGGAATTCAAATTGGAAACGGAACGACACTTCGGTTTAATAACATAACAAATTCATTTTCGGTTATAATCTAGCACAACAAAATCCTCAACATGTTCAGCTCGTTTACAGGTAATGAGAAAAAAACACACACATTGTTGTGAAAGTTTTCAAAATTAGAAAATTACTGAAATTCCAAAGTATTGTCCAATTAAATATGCATTGAGTGTGGTGTATGTGGCATGTCAACAAAATCGAAAGCCAGTAGTATATATAACAAATAAATTAATGGTGAGACCTTGTTGTGAACTATGACCGCATTGCAGGATTATAATAGAATTACATCATCGTCCCGTAGCAAAGGAGTATCTACGTTAAGCACCTCTCCTCCCTCCACCCTAATTCTCTCATCCTATCTCTAGCTGATCCCAAGTCGCAATACAAAACTAATTGCCCGTTACTGTAACTGTTACTTATAAAGTGTATGATACAATAGCGTAAGCCAATTATGGCGCACTACGTCTTCTATATTTATAAATATGTATGTACATACAGTATGTCAAGTAATTGTTTTGTCATGGAATAAAATTCACACATTTCTTTTTCTATTTTTCAAGATTATTAAGCTCAATTATTCTCTTAATTTCAATTTTTTTAAGCAACGTTTTTTGCTAAATTAAACACATATATCAATATTTTAATTTGACATACTGTATGTCTGTATGTATGCCTCACAAGTTGTTCTTCTCGCTGTGAGTAACAGACACAACCCACACCCAAAATGATGCGATATCTATAGATTCATCTGTATGCATAGTATATAATTATAGCGTCTATAATCGTACACAGAGACCTATATATATATATATATATATATATATATATATATATATATACATGCATATATTTATATGATTGGTACTTCTATATAGACTTATTTTGTGTTTTCAGTTATGTTTTTATAATTTATATTCTTTCTTTGATGTATTTTAAAGTACACGCCCGAAATAAATGACTCTATTTCCGATTTTGAAATTCTCCAACTGTCTAACAATTCATTCATCTCTGTCTACTGAAAGCATTTCTAGTCTATATCGAAATCTACTTTAATTCTAATATTATCCGTTTCCACTTAATGCAAACAGATGCTTCGAAATGTAAGTAAAATCGTTTCTTTCATCAAAATACTTGCAAATTTCGTAGAAATTTCACACCAACTAAAGTTTTTCTTTTGCACAATATATAAAATTAGCATGTATTATTATTATCAGTAGTTCTATAGAAAATACACTAGCATTCCTAACCCTTTATATACTTTAAAATATATTTTATAGTATACGATTCAGTTATTTATAAATGGCCAGCAAGATTGTCTTGACGTTTTATTGATTATACATAGTCAGATTCTATTAGGGAATATTCAGGAATATATTTCGTGGTGGGATTACAGTTAAACTTCCCAATTTCATGCCTCAACTGGTGGTGTTGCTGATTCTTCCGCTATAGATTCTTCCCCTGCTGATTCTTGGAATATTCCTGTAGCTTCTATTGGTAAACTCGCTGGAGATTGAGCTCCAATATCAACGCTGACAGGACTTGCATCGGGAGCACGTGCCTTTATCACTGTGTCCTCTATGTTGGTTTCTTCAGTGTCTTCAGCATCAGAGGCTTTTGCTCTAGGAGCTCGGGCTGCCGCAGCTGCATCTTCAGCTGGAGCTCCTTCAGCTGGAGCTCCTTCAGCTGGAACACCTTCAGCTGGTGCACCTTCAGCTGGAGCTCCTTCAGCTGGAGCTCCTTCAGCTGGAGCTGCTTCTGGTGCTGCTGATGCTTCTGCAGCTGAGGCTGGCTCTGTGGAGCCCTCTACTGGAACCTTAGAAGTTTCTCCTTCACCAGGTATTGCAGTTTCTCCCTCAGATTTTGTTGCACCTTCTGCACCCTCTACTGTCGCCTCAGTCGCGCCAATCTCCGTAGTCTGGTCCGTGTCCTCGGCCTCACCAAGATCTTCGCCTTCAGCACCTTCGGTTTCGTCTCCTTCGGTGTTCTCCGGCGATTCGCCGATTTCCGTTGAATTCGAATTGTCAGCCGGCCGTGAATCGCTTTCCAGACTTTCCTTGCTCCCCTTCTCTGTGGCTGCTCCCTGTCCCTTCTCATCGCTCTCAACTTTTGCGGCATCATGATGGAAGTGATGCAAATGCTCGTGACTATGATGTACACCAGTGGTATAATCAATGACCTGTTGGGCACACTTAACCTCATTCTGCTGGCAGATGAAATACTGTTGCTCATCGCAATTATCATCGGTAACGATGGTCGAATCCTCCCGCAGTCTTATCTCCAGGCAATCGTCCAGATTGGAACGCTGTGTTGGCTCGATTTTATCTATACCACCAAGATACCGTACCGGACGACCATTGCTTATGTAGGTGAAGCGATTCTCTGCTTGCAGATCATTGCCACCGAACCAAAAGTCCTCCATGTTTCCCTTCGTACGCAGAAACTTAACAATCGCATCAAACTCATCCTGCGTGGACAGATCAGCTAAATTGAGTCCTTTGCGCAAGCAATTGTTCTGTGCGCCAAACCAGTTCATCTTCAATAGACAAACTTCATTTAATTATTGTCCAATAATATAAATCTAGCAAGTGCATACCTTTTTCCTAGCAAGATAATAACATTTGCCATTTATTTGCCGCAAAAATTGCTTGCCACAAGGACCATTATCGACTTTTTTTACTCCGTTGGTCCGACGACCTCTTCGCTCCGATAGCACATCATCTGGATATGCCGCGATAAGAGTCAATATCACAATCTGCAGAACCCTCATGACTGTCTGCAAAAACTGTTCGCACATCGCATGTTTCTTCTATTTATACCCTCTTGAGGGCGTGAAAAGTGTCATTTAATTAAATATTTATTTTTTTTAAAGTGCACTTTCAGTCGATTTTATTGCCTTGAGGTGAACAAATCAATTAATATCAATTCGTTACGGCAAATTTAAAGTAACTAAATAAAAAAATATGTTACTCTAACTAATTGTATTATACTTGTTGAAGACACAACTCTATTTATTTATTTTTATGTGGCCCAAATAGCCAAGAGACTTTAACTTTTCCCAGGAAGTAGGTTGCTCTACAAATAATGTGATCTTACTATATACGCTTTCAGATAATGCTTAATCGAATAGCTTTCTGTTTACCCTAGAGACGAGATCTACTTTTCAAATTTCCTATTGTTACTTAAATCCCCGTAGCCAGTTTCCCATTAATAGCATTTACTAATTATTGTATTTATATTATTTATTTTTTTTGTATATGTTTTTTTTTTTTGCACGTAAAACATGATTTAAGTGAATGTATCGGTTGTTCTTCTATCGTCAATCCTATCTTCTATCTTCGCTTGGAGGGCGCCGCATCTCCCTCAGCTGCTGGTGCTTCTCCTTCTGCTGCTGGTGCTTCTCCTTCTGCTGCTGGTGTTTCTGGTGCTGGTGCTGGTGTTTCTCCTTCTGCTGCGGTTGCAGTTGTAGGTGCTTCTCCTTCTTCAGCTGCTGGTGTATTTGCTTCCTCAGCTGCTGGGTTAGCTGCTGTTGAGCTTTCTGCTTCTCCTCCGGCAGATTTGGCTTCCTCACCAGCAACTGTAGCTTGCTCAGCAGCTGCTGTTACTTCCGTAGCCCCATTTACACCTTCTTCGGTTTCGGAACTTTCTGCATCTGGACTTGTTTCATCCGGCACATCTTCGGGTAAAATATCCTGCTCAGATTCATTTTTGATACCCTCATCGGGTGCACTGTCGAAGGGTGATGGTGTATTCAGATCTTCTTCAATCTCCTCGCTGGGCTCGCCAATGTCATGATGGAAGTGATGCAGATGCTCATGGCTGTGATGACGGGGCTTCTTCACATTCACTTCGTCACAGTAGCGCTCCGAGCAGATGAAATACTGTCGCTCCAGGCAGTTGTCATCGGCCACAACAGTCATATTGGTGCGAATGCGCACCTCTAGGCAATCATCGCATCCCGAATGCTCGGCCGGATCAACAACACTGTGGTTGCCATAGTATTTCACCAAGCGACCATTGCTAATGTATTGATAGCGTCCCTCGGTCTGCAGATCGTTGCCGCCAAACCAAAAGTCCTCTGTATTGCCCTTGGAGCTGAGAAAGTCAATAGCTCCATAAAAATCTTTGGGATTGCTCAGATCGGCCAGTGTAAGACCTTTGCGCAGGCAATTGTTCAGAGCTCCATACCAGTTCATCTGGAGGTAACGAACTGAATCAAATTTCGATTACCCGGACAAAAGTTCCCACTTACCTTTTTCACTGAGAAATAGTAACATTTCCCATTGATGCGTCTCAGATAACGCCGAGGGCAACCTGTTGCCGAGCTGACAAACAGATCCCTGGCCAGGACACTCAGCACGACAATGATCGCAATTAGGAAATGCTTCATCTCTCGTGACCTTTGCATCAATCGTTTGGGATTGTGTGCTCTGGCGCTCCAAGTAGCTCCTGTACTTATATCCTCTCATAGCGTGCAATTAATGATAATGCATTATCACGGCACAGAATCGATTTGAACTGAGCATGCCACTCCGTTATCAGGCTGCAACACACAGCAACTAATTCAATTAGATTCCAAGAGCATGACACGATCATGAGCTTCCCATTCCGGAATACAATTTATTATTAGTTTTCTGGGTCAGGTTTGGGGTTATACATTTAATTGAACTCTCGATTGGGTGTGAGTGGAAATGTGTAAATGTTCAAATGTTTAGATGTGTGAGTGTTTGAATGATTCATCAGAGCCCTTGCCAGGTCTGTAGTTTATTTATTGATTTACTACGAGTAAATGACATCATCAAGACCCCATTTTGTTGACTGTGCCCTTTACGCAGGACACAATTGGCTCCTTGCCAGTCGACAGGTTGTCTGGTATTGACCTCGGACAATGAGCTAACTTTAAGTTAGCTGACAGCCTTAAGCGAAACAAATTACAAATTACCGAGCATGCGATTTCTCATCTGCACGATTCTAAATACTTGTTCAGATACATATGTGTTGCCATGACATCATCAGCAACAACAACAACAGCAACAACAACAGCAACAGCATCATCGATTGCCAGTTACAAATGTAGCTAAAGGTTTTTGCTTTATTGAGAGGCTAGCCGGCTTTTTGGATCCCAACGATAAACTGGTGTGGAACGTGAGTTTGTGACCTGTATGGGCCTGCCAGTTACTCATAGAACGACAAAAATCACTATATATATATGTAGCTATAGATACAAATGTATCTGTATCTGTAGATATACATCTACACGCTTGAGTTCAGTTGGTCTTGGGTACAGGTTTAGTTTTAGCTGTTGTTGCTTGGTTTGTTGTTTTTTTTCTTTCTGTTTTTGTTTGTGTTTTTGTGTTTAGAGCTTCTGCGCATTATCTGCTATATGGGCAAAGCAACAACAAATACAACAACAAGCGAACACAACAACAAGAGCAATATCAACAGCTGGGAGTCTGCGTGTCTCAGTGAGAATCTCAGACTGTGCTCTTGACTCTGCTCTGACTGCGGCTTATTGTGTTACCTTATGGCCATGTTGTGGCATTCTAGCCGGTTTTCTGCTTTATTGTTGTAGTTGTTGTTGTTGTTGTTGCTTTTGACCACAGCATGCCAGAATATGCGTCGTACTATTACGCAAATGGTAAGAAAAGTTTTGATTTTTATGATATGCATGCTTATATAGAATGTATATATTCATGCATGTACTTCAAAGCATGAGGCAATGAATTTTAATGAGTTTAATTAAAATATAACAATTTGTAGCAGCCAGCTTTTGTTAATATGTGTCTTTGCATGGTGAAACTCGCAATCAATCAATTTTCGCATTTGAACATTGTGAGCTATAACAAGCAGCTTTTTTCATAGCTGCTCCAATATATTTTTCCTTGAATTTTCCTGATAATATTTGATCTTTTTAAAAGTCTATTGCGCTTCAATCTATTTCCCAAATTCTCTATAAATGCGTGGTTTGATAGGAATGTTAATTGAATTTTTGTTAGAAATTGATAAAGTAGAAACTAAAAAATAAACGAGAAATTTAAGTCAAAAATAAGCGATTTAAGTATTGCGTTTTATTGGTGTTTTATGCAAGTTCTAAATTTGAAAATCCCCATAAGGTTTTAGTATAAACACTTGATTTCGCAGCCACAATAAGAAAGCGTGAAGCTGAGAGCTGAAACTATTAAAATAAAATGGCAAGAGCTGCCCATTATGACATCACATACTGTAAATTATTCAAATATTTGCGCATTGTTTACTTTATATGCATAAAGCAATACACACAGCATATACACACTCAGACACACACACACACACACTCAGACACACAGTCATATAGAGAATTCCTTTGGTATGCCATTTAGAATAGTGCTATATAGCTCGGAAACTGTTGGACCGAGTGGATTGCCGTTGCGGCATTAAATGGTGAAATGTTTCTATTTGAGTGAACGCACACGTCATTTTATGGGAATGCAGCAGAGCCCAGCTAGCACAACGACCGAGCTTCCGATGCTCGTCATTTCTAGTAGATTCTTGTTAGTATTCATATTTCTTTATACCCTATACATTTTATTCAAAGTGCATAATAGAGTTGTATTTTAAACAGTATTTTTTGTCAATTTCTTATTATCTTGATCAACCTCTTGATTTAGCTAATATATAATTTAATTTATATACCCTGTATTATTATGACTATCCCGTTGAACTCAACTAAGGCAAAAGCTATAAACTTAAAATATAATATATGTAAGTAGCTTTTTATAAAGCATGATTCCTCTATTACATTACCGCTAATCTAACATTTAGTTTATTTATACATTATCTCTTCGGTATTCGCTACTCTAATCATATAATTACTGGGAACTTTCTAGTCAATCACTTTAGACTTACGTATTTATTCTAAATATACTTGTATTCTCTATATTTAATGACTTTTGAATTTGCTGGCGCCCAATTTGGGGACGACTCAACAAATTGCGCACTTGCTGACAAAGTGTAACTGTCACTCGGTAATCAAATGAAAATCTGAAATCAGGCAAATCAAGTAAATTAGATCTGATTAGTTGATGCTTGACGAAAATTCTTATTGTTTATGTTTTGGTAATTAGAATGTCTGGAATTTTCATCGATAAGCAAAATGCGAAACTGATTAAAAGCAGCCTATAAATTATGATCAGAGCCTAGTCAATAATTCAGTTGGAATTCCAAAGTCAATCCAAAATGTTTCCCAGCCGACAACAGCAACAGCAGCAGCAGCAATGTAGTCAGAAAGGAAGTAAGCCATTAAAATATTTATAATAAAAATATTTTCTTGTTTTGCTTTGACAGCCTCTTTGAAGAACCTTGGCGACAAAACCGCCAATTTGTTCAGCAAGAAGAAGGATGAGGCTGAGAAGTTGGCCAATGACAAAGCCGTCGAGGCCCAGAAGCTAGCCGAGGAGCAGGCCAAGAAGGTGGGACAATCCGTGCAGCAGACCAAGAGCGAGGCGGAGCAGCTGGCAACCAGCACAGGTAACTAGAGTGGTCACCCTCCGTTTAAGCCAGGCTCAATTGTAATTTTAATATATTTTTGCAGCTAAGGATGCGGCTGCATTGGCTGCTGCCGAGGCACAGAAGGCTGGCCAGGTGATTGATCAGGGTGTGAATCGTGCCGCCGGCGCTGTCAACCAAGGCAAACAGGCTGTGGACAATACCGTGCAACAGGCATCTGTTGCAGCACAGAACTCCAAGCAGGTGGCAGCCAACATTGCGGAGGCATCGCAACGTGCTGCAGTTAATGCCGTCGACCAGACCAAAAAGGCAGCCAATGAAGCGATCAACAAGAGTGTCAAGGCCGCCGAATCTGTTGCCGATCAGAAGCTCAAGGAGGCCGAGGGTGCCATCGATGCCACCATGAAGCAGACCAGCCATGTGGTTGACCAGAAGCTCCATGAGGCCAACCAGTATGTCGACCAGAAGCGCGAGGGTCTTGAGAAGAATATCCAGGAGGTTGCCAGTCACGCACAGGAAAGTGCCGGACAACAGACCTCACAGCTGTTGGGAAAACTGCATCTGGGTCAGAAGTAGATACCCCCTAAACATCCATCCCCACTCCCACAAAAAAATTAAAAAGCAAAAAAAAAAAAAATAACGTAAATAATTTCATCTGTGTGTAATGCTTAAAAAAAAAAAACAAAACAAAAAAGATGGGAAATTTGCTTCAACGTAACAAGTGCCAGTAATGTGATTGCTAAATAATAATTGATAAATGTATTTTTGGATTTTACTTTTTTTATATTCATCTTTCTTTTTATATATTGAGAACTTTTATTGCAGCGCTGCTTTTGTTATGAAAATGTATGTGCACACAATTGTATTTTTTTTAAGAAACTACTACGATTTTTGACATTGAGTTGTAATTGTTTTATGCAGACCAATTTGTTACTTTGAAGCATTTTATATATGTACACTTATATATTTATATGAAGAAAAA
Organism: Drosophila phalerata; assembly: GCA_951394115.2. NCBI lineage: Eukaryota > Metazoa > Arthropoda > Insecta > Diptera > Drosophilidae > Drosophila > Drosophila phalerata. The sequence continues at coordinate 20,186,635 of OY729850.1, forward strand.
ATAGTAGAGAAAGAAATGAAAATTAAATTAATACTGAGCTATAATTTTAATAAGTAAATTCTGTTCTATGTAGAATTGTATGATTAAGTACTTTTAACTTTTGCACAATATATTACAAATGTGTTTTGCAAATGCAAATGCATATCTTGTTTGATATTACACTATGGAATTGGGATTTTTTCTACAGATTTACACAAATAGAACTTCGCAAATTTGTTTTCTTACCGTTGAATAGTCAGTGAGATAATTTAAATTTTCCAAGAATGTCGAAGAATTTAAAATACTCAAAATACTTTGATAATTTTAAAACACACATCATTGTATAAAATAACTAACTACAAGCATACACAAGCTTATAAATGGCGTATTGAGTCGGTTAAAGCTTGAAGGCGTGTTATGTTTTTGAATTATAACAACTGATATACTACATCCAAAACATAATCCGATCGAAACTGAAACAATCATCGAAAACCTACTTCGTTTCACTATTAAACATCTAACGAACTGTATAATTTTGTTATTAAATTTGATCCATGTATTTTAAGTGAATATCATCATCATTAAACAATACTTAGCCTAATTGATTACCATATATTCAATACACTTACACTCGAAACCAAAGTCATCAAGCCAGGGAAGTTATGCTATTCGCGTATAAATTTCTCAACGAAGTATCCCTAATTTTTGGTGGAGCCTACGCTCTACAAGGGTATCAAATGTTCGACGTGTCCAACGGCATCTAAGAGACTAGGCATAGGATGACTGATCCGCTTGTTAGTTTTGATTAAACAATAATAATATGCTGAAAATACTTTGTTATCTAGGGAAGTAATGTATTCTCTGGCCATATTATTCAATTTTTTTAATTGCTTAAAAAGCAAAATAAATAAATGCAAAGACAAGTGACCATTTAGTCAAAATAGTTGCGCCGACCAGTCTTTGATATAACTTTAAATCGAAAAGATCAAGTATTAAACAAGTTACAATGTGGTCACGCGGTCCACTTATCAACCGAAAATTTATATGTATAATCCTTACTATATTGGGATTAGCAACTAAAGTAAGTAAACTAAAAATATTTGTAAATAAATAAAAGTTGAAATATACCGAATTATTTTCAGGTATACTCTGGATTTGAGTTCACAAATCTGAAATGTGTGTCTGTTGATGAAAAGTTTGGGGAATTTGATTATTGTTACCTGAAGTCCGTCAATCGTACCTATAAATACGCATCGTTGAAATACATCGTCCACCAGTTACCCATGAATAAAATATCTGTACATATTATTCTTATTAATATATTCTAAAAATTAACTGGTTAAGTACGTTGGTATATTTTCAGGTTCGAATAGGTGTCATGAAACGCTTGAATGGCTATAAACCATTTCTATATAATTTAACGTTAGATTTCTGCAACTACATGAAAAATCCGAATTCTGGAAATATGCTTGCAAACTTTGGTTACAGTATAATTAAGCCCTATAGTAATGTTAATCATTCTTGCCCCTACACTGTGAGTATTAGTATCAATAATAGTACAATAATAATAATAACGTTAATAATAATTTACAACAATTTGTAATTTACAATTTCAACAGAGCGATATAATTTTGGATAAGTTGCCGATCAGCTTTCTCAACCACAAGTTAACCAAAATTCTACCAGTTCCTGAAGGTGACTATCGCGTAAATACTAATGTTTTCGTGCAAGGAATTAAGCGTGCTGACGTATTCATTTTTTATAAGATTTTTTGAAGAATAAGATCATACAAAAAGTTTTTTAGTTCAGGTGTGTTAAAGGGATGTTGTTTTTCGATTTGTCGGTTTGGTTGGAGTTTGTTTTTATTAAATAACAAAAATAAATGTATAAAAATAAATATTTGAATATCGAATTATTTTTCTATTCATTGGTAGATATTAAGCCGATGGTAAAAAAAAATAGTTAAATATAAGAAAGAGCAAAGATAGGATAAAAATAAGGAAAAGAATGGGATAAAGATAAAGTTAAAATTAAAGAAGAAGAAGAGTACAAAGTGTGCCATACTCAAACTTTAAATTACTCACAATTAAATAAAATTGTTGGTTTGTGTTATGGCTAAAAGTAAAAGCTTTCAAAAGCATTGAAAATCTGAACTATAGGTGGCGTATTGAGTCGGTTATAGCTTCAAAGAGAGTGGTCTTCGATTACACTGTTTTTTTTCCATTTGTCGCAGTAAAAAAGTTTTTGATATAATATATAATAATTATACGTCAATCTCATTATACAAGTAAATGTTCTGATAAATTATTTTTTAAGTGAATATCATCATCATTAAATAGTTTTTTGCCTGAATGATAACCAAAAATACCCAAAATGTTGTTATTATTTTAAATCAATAAAAACCAAGTATTGAACAAGTCACGATGTGCTCACGCAGTGCACTTTTTAACAAAATAAATATATTTATAATCCTTTCTATATTTGCATTCACAAGTGAAGTAACATTAGTCAAATATTTTAAATAATTAAATATAATTATGTATATATTATAAATTATTTCAGGTATTCTCTGGATTTGAATTCACAAATGTGAAATGTGTGTCTGTTGATAAAACATTTGGAGTATTTGATTATTGTTATCTGAAGTCAGTCAACCGTACCTATAAATACTTATCGTTGAAACTCAACATCCATCAGTTACCCGTTAAAAACATATCTGTACATACTATTCATATAAATACTCTGTGAAAATTATCTGCTTTAATATTTTAAGATATTTTCAGGTTCAAACAGCTCTAATGAAACGCTTGAATGGTTATAAACCATTTCTCTATAACTTTACTGTAAATTACTGCAACTACATGAGAAAACCTAATACAGCAAATAAGGTTGTAAGCTTTTTTTACAGTATCCTTAAACCCTATAGCAACATTAACCATTCTTGCCCCTACACTGTGAGTATCAGTATAAATAATATTAATAATAAACAACATATTTGATTATCTAATTTCAACAGGGCGATTTAATTGTGGATAAGTTGCCGATCAGCTTTCTCAACCACAAGTTAACTAATATTCTACCAGTTCCTGAGGGTGACTATCGCGTGTCTACTTATATTTTCGAGCAAGGAATTAAACGTGTTGAACTATATATTTCTTTTAAGATTTTCTAACGAAAATGATAATGCAAAAGGTATTGAAGTATTATTATTATTACATGGGTTAAAGGTCATATGAGTAATTATTACAATACATTAGTTAAATCGTCTATAATAAAATAACAAAATTGTTTACATATCATTTCAAATTTCTTTTGATGCTTGTAAATTCAAATATCAGTCAATGTACCAAAACATTAAAGAACCAAAATATATATAATTATGACTATTATTAAAATCGATAATAAGTATGCCAAGAAAATTTTCAAATGATTTGTCCATCGGCTTTACTTCATTTGTAATAATAGTACAATAACAATAAAGGGAATACTCAAAATTGATCACATAATTAAAAAGCAATTCTAACTTAATTCGTTCAAAATAGTCCAGATAATTATGGCTAAATCAACGATTAAAATTGAACGAATTTTATTTAAAAAAAATGTCAAGTATTATGCAAAATACGTGATTTCACTAAATAATAAAATCATAAAGCATTAGTAACAATCGAAAATAAGTACTCGTATTCAACGTGTCACAATGATCAAATACGGTGATTTTCTTTCGAAAATATTGTTAATCTTTATTTTATTTGAGCTTTCAACGAAAGTAAGTATACGAAAGAGTACTTATACTATAACATAAATAAAAAATTATTTTTAGATAAATTGCACATTTGAATTTACAAATTTGGAATGCAAGATGTTGGTAAATATTGGCAGTTTTGAGACATGTTATTTGAAATCCATGAATCGTACTTATAAATACGCAACTGTGAAAATTACTCTGGACCAACCTCTCCAAAATTTACTTGTCGGTATTTATCTTTTAACTTTTAACGTGTAATTAATAATATTATGTTTAAGGTTCGATTTGCATTTATGAAACGCTTGAACGGTTATAAGCCATTTCTTTACAATTTATCAGTAAATGCTTGTAAATTTATAAGAAATCCAAAAGCTGGAAATAAAGTAGCATTTTTCTTTTTTAATCTAATGGCGCCCTATTCAAATCTCAATCATTCTTGCCCGTATGTGAGTAATTTAACAAATATTTAATTTATATTATCATTATATTAAAATATGTTTTAAATTTTCTTTTAAAGAAGAATATTATTGTCGAAAAAGTGCCCATCAGTCATCTAAATCATCAACTAACTAAAATTCTACCGCTTCCTGAAGGGGATTATAAAATAGTAACCAATTGGATATCAGATGGCCTTCACGTTGCCGACATCATTACTTATTTTAGATTATATTAAATTTGAATCTGTAACAAATAAATATTGATGTTGCCAGATCATTGTATGCAGATAGCGTGACTAGTGACAAGTTACAACGATATGGCAACGCTTAAGCTGAGCTTACTCTTTCTCTCTTTTTTTTTGTGGGGAGGGGGGTGATCAATGCGCTCTCCATGCTCGTGCTTGTGCTTTCAAGTCCAGCTTGAGCGAGAGCTGCCAGTTGGTAAGAAGTCGTGCGACGGAATAGACGTGTGTTTGTTGTCGTTGTCGTTGTTCAATTGTTGTGTTTGCTTGTGTTGTATTGCCGACGCGTTGTGCAAGGCACGTACTGTATGCAGTTGTCATAAGACCCGAATACTCGTAGAACGTGCAGACGCCTCTGTGCGCCGTTGCAATAAATCAAGCGAAACGTATTTAATTATAAACAAATGCAGCCAATCGAAATGCGCATTCGATTTTAGTTGATTAACACATTACACAGATACACACACACAGACACACACACACAGAGTGTGTGGGTGCAATCGTCTTCTTCAATTGTTTAAGTGTACGGAGTGTGCAACCTACCGTTGCTTTAGATTGTATTTGAATTTGTTACTAAAACTAACGTTCAAAGTACCGCGATTGCATTGTTTAGATTTTTATTTTGACTTTGATCGTGTGCTACACTCTCTCTCCACCCCCTTATCATACACCCACCGCGTGTGTTTAGCCCCCCACCTACCGTTGACTTGCAAGCGCGTGCGTGTCGTAACTTTTGATTAGCTGCTTTTTTATATTAAAGCAACTCAAGACTCGTCACCGTCACCATCACCATCACCATCATCATCGTCGTCGTCAGTCTCGAAGCAGGAGCTTCGGTGCACCCTTTGGAACATTGCGCTTTCGTAACTTATCGCCGCCTACATCGCATATCTTTAGCAGTTGTTGATGTTGTTTCTGTTGCTGTTGCTGTTGCCGCATCGAAGGTGAGCATCAAAGGAATTCACGTTTTTGTCAGTTATTGTTCTTTGTGTAGTTGTTGTTGTTGTTGTTGCTGTCCAGACAGGAGCTGAGACACACACATGTACACAAGAATTACAAGTGTGCTATAAATAAACTGGAAACATTTTAAAGGGTTTCAGGTGTTTTGGCATTTGGACAAGTTTGAGCTTAAACTGTTTGAGAATCACAAGTCAAAATTGCACTAATCATTTAGCATTCACAATTGCCATAACGAATGCTCAGATGAGACAAGTAAATATGTACATATGTGGGCTGTTGGATGCTGTCTCGATGATGAGATCATTTCTAAAATCAACGAGCAAAGAATTGGTGGCAACCGCAAGACGAAACAAAAGAATGGCCAACGAAAACAATTCGACAAATTCTTGGTGTGTTTTGCTTGTAAATCATTAATCACAAAGGAAAGATTTCGGTTCTGAGTCAGAGTCAGAGTCAGATTTGAAGACGTATTTAAAACTCTACACGCTCTTAAAGACTTTCATTAAACAAATGAAGATTATTTGTGTTTTGACTGTTGCGCTGTAAGACGTCTTGTCTGGGCTAAAGAATCTGTTGTTAATTAATTGCGGGTTTCCTTACCAAAAAATAAACTTCATTTGCTGTAGCTCTTAGATCTCTAACCGCTTAGCAAAAGCTGTTAAGAGGTTTGATTGTATCTGCACTTGGCTTTTGAAAGGGGTTCTTAAAAATCCGTAATGACTGAGCTGTTTGTCAGTCAATATCAAATTGATTTCGGCCTATATGAAGTCGGCTAACAAATTGTTTAGAATACAAAATCTATAACAAATAAAGCGCAAGTCACTTGCCAACCTGAAAATGCGGCTAACACAAATGACCTTGAGGGTAATAACTCTTCGCAGCCGCTTAACTCTGTTAGTCATGTCTGGAATGCGGTTCGGCTGCATTGCCAATTCACTGCTTTTTAGCCAGCTGCAAACACAAAACAGCTAACAAAACCGGATGCCATCTGCATGCATCTAACAACCGAACTCCGTTCGAGCAATTTCAACTGAACCAATCCATTGCGAACCCACACACACCAAACGTAGCAGCGTACAGTGAGTGCAAGAAGTATTCTATTCTTAGTCAAAACACGCAGCAATGGGAATTATGAATCGTTTTATATATTTATTTATAAATATTTTTATTAACATACTAATACCAAATGCCACAAGGAATTTCATTAAACGGAACGACAAACAATAAAAAACAGAAGAATATAACACAACAACAACAACAACAAGTCGAAACCAGTCGGAAAGATTTGTCTAATGGTGCGCGGGGGCCGCAACCGAAGCGGCTAAAAGCAAACTGGTTAGAAATACGCACACACAAATGCACACACCGACACACGTTGTAGCTGATACTCAATTAGAGAATTAAAGTAGTATTTGTTGACTGAATAAATAAAAAACCTTGGAGCGCATCTTGACTCTTCGAGATTGACTGTATAAAAGCAGCAACAGCTTGTAGTATTCAATTTATCCATCGATCTGACTAACTGCGCATCTTGTTCAATATACAATAAACAATATACTATATACTATATACAGGTACAGGTACAGGTACAACATATGCATGAATGACAAGGGAAGTGACAGCTATAAATATACTCTACAACATCGATTATCATAGCGCATTCCAATATTTGTTTGTCATTCGTTTTGTGAAACAATTGCTCGAAGTGTAATCAAATATTTTATTTGGCCTCAAGTTCGTTGCCTAAGTCTTTACTTTTAATGCCCACTTAAGGCAACGCAGGGTATACAAGTGTCTGTAACCAGGCAGTAAGCGGTAATAACTGACCTTATATGTTAAGTAATATCCGTCAAACGCAGGTCTTACATGTCGGTTTTAGCTTAAGTGGAAATTTGGACATGTTTTATGATTTTGCCCAAACCTTATCGAGTTGGTATTAAACTTCGGACAAATGCCATTTTCCAAGAATATATTTTGTTTTTGGAAACAAAATTTGTATCACACTGATAATTACTAAGATTTTTCTTTCATCTCTTCATAATAACTAGATATTTACTGATAGATACTTAACAATTTTGACTCATACCAGTAAAACCAATCATAGGGTGTCTCGCATTCAAGTGGTAAACCTTAATAGCTTTGTCAATTGCTTTGGCCGCATTCGACAATTGATTTCAATGTCAGCGCAGCAGCTGCACAATCCCAATTTGTAGTGTTGCCGCGTAAATGGCGATAATCATAAACGCACATCGTCAGAAGTGACGCAATGGGCCAGAAATCAATCTGTTGGGCGCGTGTTAATCCATTGCGGTATATTTCTAAGCCAAATTATAAATCAAAGCACGCCCCATTTACGAGGTAAACACAAATAAATTGATAAAAGTCACGCAAAATTTCGCTGAAAATGACACAGAAAAATGATGTTTAAAATTAAAATTATTCAGCGAAATTTGTTATTGTTTTTTTTTGGATGCGAAAGTTAATGCAAATCACTTGGATGCGCCAACAAAAGGCGCAACATTTTTGCCGTTAATGAATTTTTCATTTTGTTTCTTAAATTTGTATAAAAAATGTAAAGTTAATAGAAGCGGCAAAAGTTGGAGAATGATGAGTGCAAAAGGCCCGAAACGGGTTTTTAGCCAGGCCATTAATGCTTATAAACCTAACAGGTGTGTACATGTGGTTGGCAACAGGTGAGCGGTGTCAATGTGTAAAACAAAACTGCTTTCAACAATGATTTAATGTTTATAAATACAATTTTAGTGCCACAAATCAATTTGTACTAAGCTTGCCATTCAAATGAAGCTACTTCTATCACAAACAAGTTAACCCAATACAACACCCAATAACAGCAAAAACACAAGCAACAACAATAATAACAATATCAGCAACAAGTTAATGCGACAAGTCTCAAGTGCAAAGCCTAAGTCAAGACTCAGTCTGCCTTCTAATACCAACTAACCACTGAGCCAAAACGGCCATCATTTTACAATTGTGTTTGCCATCTTGATGAAATATGATCTTATAGGCAATGTTTGTGCTGTGTCTATAACAACAAAAGCGACAACAACAATGTTTAGGGATCAAGTTTAACAGACAATAAACTCGACAAGTAACTAACAAATAAACGCTTAACGCTGTCGCCTGAACCCTGACCTCGACTTTGACTATTTTGTTATAGTCATTGCCATAATTATAGCTTAATCATTAACATAAGCTTTTGCTAATAAAAAAACCTTAACCAAAACTTGTGTAGCTCGTTCGGCTTGATTCTTGTGAAAGTTGATTGCTATGTATATTTGTGGCTTTCCATAAGCGTTAAAAAAGCACCCAAATTAAATAAACAAAACAAGCCAGAACTGAAAGAATTCACACACCGCAAATCAAATACTCTAATAAGTAAAAATTCCGTGGCGACTGTAATATGTTAATTTGAAGCTTCACTGTACTAGCAGCTTCCAGAAGGACAGTCTATTGCTAATCATAACGACTCGACATTATTCAAGGTATTACACATTTTGTAACGATATTAAAACGACCTTTGTGAGAGCATTCGAAAACGAAAGACTTAAGACACGAACTGGCTGCACCAGTTCAACAAGATTAAAAACTTAATTTTATGTTAATTTGAAATCTAAAGTTGAAGAATTTCTTTGTAACATAAAAGTCGTTTGGGAGTTTCGATAAATCGATAATTTTTATAAATTATACATTATTTTTCTTTTGAGCTGCATTCCAAAGCAACGCGAAATAGAAAACAAATTAATGGAAAAGTGACAAAAAAAGATTGGCAACTTTCACTGAAATTAAATAAATAAATAGCAACTGCTTTGCTGGATTTATTGAATGTGTTTATTTTACTAATTAAATTGATTAACAAACGACAGCCCAGCTAACTGGAACCCCAAATACCAAAAGTTGCATATACATTTGCACAAGCAGAACACGCATCAAAGTCACTTGAGGACGCGACTTGGTCAACTTGTTAATCAAAGAGCCAAATACATAGCCACAGTTTCGAGTTGTTGTTGTTGTTGTTGCTGGCTAAGTGGCGCTATTTATGTCACGAATAAAACTAAACCAAACACACAGACAGAAAGACCGACAGACAGATGGCAAATAGCCTGATAGCAATTATAGTAGGCCAAATTGGCATAAAATGTTGATTTGTCAATCGGTTTGCGACTCTCTTTTAAAGCGTGACATTCCCAGTTACTCGCATGTTGAGAAATTTGCGCAAATTGAATCCGAATCAGACACTCATAACACTCATCAAACTCATCATAATGACGTTGGCTTTCGCAGCTTGGCTCGCACAGCAGCAGCTCCAAAATTCAAGTAGCTCTGGCACCGTTAATAGCCGTTGGCCAAAATACAAGCACATAACGCATACGCCAAGTATGCCCATGTGTGTGTATACATACATACATATGTCTGTTTCTTCTTTCATGGTGTGTGAATCGAACTTATCAAACTCAACATTCAACGTGCAGTTCATCAATAAGACCTGATTAGAAAGTTTGTGTGCGCTATGAATAAATATCCATCATATATTTCATTATTTATTTTTATTAGATAACAATAACAATAAATATGGGTGACATTTACTTACAAATTTCAACGTGCCCATAAATATATTTTCATAGTTTGACAAAGAATTTCAAATAAAATTAATTGTGCTTCTAAAATGATTTCTAAATTGTTATAAAAATATGAATAAATTGAATACGTGATAAATGCATGCTACACCAATAGACAATAAACTCGTAATATTGTTGACTAACTATTATCTCTATCCACATTAAATCGTTCAACCAACATTACACAATTTAAAATCAATTTAAAACTCTTTTATTTTAACTGATTTTTTGGCAAACAATTTTTCTAATTTTGGTAATTTTTCTCGTTAAAAATTGGAGCGCGCTTCCAAATTGTTTGTCGTTTCTTTACTCTTGGAAGCTGCCACATTCGTTGCAGTTACAGTTACAGATACAATTACAACTAGAGCTCAAACTATAAAGATACAAATACAGCTACAACTTGAGATACAGATTGTTGGCCGCACTTGTTGCTGTTGTGGCAGATCGCGTAGTGTGAGTATCTATCGTAAAACCATTAATAGCTGACTATTTTGTTTTGGACCTGAAACCGGTCTGTGGGCACACACACACACACACACGCACACACTCTACGCTGGCGGTACAAATTTGTATACCTTTATTTAGTTGAGTGTTTTTTTTTGTCTTATTTTGAAAATTGTATCTCAAACTGAACATGAATGAGCTTTTCGAATATTTCGTAACCAGTTGGACTGCATTTTTCCCGCAACTTGTGCTGTGAATCGAACATGAGTAGCGTGGCCAAAATGTTTACGTCTTGGCCATAATCGATAGCCAACAGCAGCCGCACAACAACAGCAGCAAAGTCAAGTGTGTGTTTGAAAGAACTTTAAAGCGAAATTCACACACGCTTTTCATCAAGCCTAAATTGTTGACTAAACAACATGTTGGATAAATTAAGTTTTAAGATATTCAACTTGAATTCAATTTTTTTAGAGATAAATAAATAAATAAAGTACAGCTTAAACTTTGCGATTAAATTATGTAACTTCCGAAATTTGCTCAACTCTTTGCGTGTGTGTAAAAAGTGAAAAAAAAAAGTTTTTTTATATTGTAATATTAGCTGTTTTTGAATTTTTTTGTATCTTTAGCTGTTTACGTTATTTTTACGTCGGTTTCCAGCTGTGTGCCAAATTGCTTAAGCTCTTGGAAACATGTGAAATGTATGTGGAAACGCGAAAATGTGGAAAATGTAGGCATATTGCATTATAAAATTAGCAAAAACCTTTTGAGCAAACACAACGCAGACACAAATTTGATGCGGGTCGCTTACAATTTCATAGAGGGAGAAGGGGCAACAGAACCCCCCTCTCCATTGGCAATTGGTTCTAACCCACTTGTGATCTATGCTCTAAATACTTTTTCAATTAATATTTAATGCTTCGACAGCAGTTTCTTACTTTGTTTTATGTTTACATTTCGCATAAACTTAATTAGCCTTTTTTTTACATATGCACTTAGCTTTTTTTGTCGTTGTTGTTGCTGTGTTAACTAGCTTGATATGTATGTGGTTCAATGTCAAGCAATTTGTGGTCAGCGTCAGTCACAGTTGTCGCTGTTGCGCTCTCAATGCCAGACAATTTCTAGAGTAACCAAACGAGGCAAATCTCAAAAAAAAAAAATACGAATAAAAACATGATGAACAACCCAGACGAAACCGAACCAAATACCTGGCAACAGCTGTTCGGAAGTTGTTGCTACCGTTACGGCTTATAAAAGATTGTAGATTTATATAGTTGTCGCCTTGTTGTTGTTGTTATTATTGTTGTTGTTTCTGTTGGTCTGGCATTGGACAATGACTTGGTATATTATTGCCTTGGGTGTCCAGGCATAAACTTTAATTACACTGCCGTAGCATCCACATTGAACTGAAAGAAACCAGAAGTGGAACGTGTCTTCTACTATTTCTTTCTCCATCTCTTCTTCTTCTACGTTCTAATTCGCAATTCTATTTTAAATTGTAGACATTTCTTTGCCATTTGTTGCCAATCATTTGTTTGGCTGCCACGACCAACTAACACCAATTGGCGTTCATTTATCTTAGCCACATGCAATTTGCCTGTCAAAAACTGAGCCACAATTTTTGCGATATCAAAACAATTCGTGGCACGACACCAAAAAAAAAAATTAATACCCAAAACAACAACAACACAAATAATATAAAGACCCGCTTGTGCCACACATTTGGGACGCCCATTTCAGTCGCGATTTGTTAGCCAGATTTGTTGAGATTTGCCACGCCCCCAAGACAGCTTTCAGCTAGGCTAGCAGGTAGCTGCCACAGTTTAGGTTCAGCTTATTTGTGGATTTGTGTAGGTTAAGCTCAGGTTGCAATTGTGTATACCCTGTAATATTTGCAACAATTGCATTAACTGACTTAGAGAAAAATATGAGAGTTCGAGTGTATTAATTGGGACTCTACTTTCTAATAAGAGATTTGATTCAGACCGGAAAATTACAAAATCAATTGATTCTATCATTATCCATTTTTCCCCATTAATGATTTAAAGACTTCAAACTGCCATAACTTTGTCAAATCTGAACCGATTTCTTTGCGAAATATCAATTTTATCATTATTTGGCTTTTATTTTGGTTCTGCATCAATATTAGAAAATTAAATTTTTTTTCCATCACTTTTCAACTTCAAACTGCCATAACTCTATCAAATCTTAACCGATTTTCTTGTGGAATATACATTTTATCATTCTTTGGCCTCTTATTTGATTCTGTATCAAAATTAGAAAATTTAATTTTTTTCAATCACTGTCCATTTTTGCTTTTCTTTTCCCTTAATACTTTTTCAAAATCTTCAAACTGCCAGAACTTTGTCAAATCTTAACTGATTTCCTTGCGGACTGTCAATTTTATCGTTATTTGGCCTCTAATTTGATTCTGCATCAAATCCATCACTGTCCATTTTTTTCACATTTATTAAAAAAATAAAAGTGTTTGGGAAAAATCTTTATTTGTAGCTCGATATTTGCGATTTTTCGGTTTCTATATTAATTTTGATTCACAATTTCTGTTAACAACATAAATATTTAACTATGATATTTACAGGGTACATCTTTTGCTTGGCAGTCACAGGCTGCATATTTCTTAGTTGTTGTATCTCAAACTGATTTGTGGCCCATGTTAAGCATGTCATTTGCTTTGGCAGCTGTCATTGGCTTTGATTAGTTTGTTGAACGAATGCCGCTAACAAAAAACCTTCGATTTCACTTCAAACTGAAGGAAGGCGTACTTGATACCGTACAGTATATACTGAGTGTACATTGAACTGCGTTTCACACGCAGCTTTGGCTGCTTTTTGAGCTGTGTCCATAGCCAAATCTGTTGACGGTTTTTGATGTTCGAGTTGTCTTTATGGCTTCATTACACGCCATGGAAAAGTCTGTCACCGATTGCCCGAAAAATACAAATAAAAACTAAAAAAAAATCTTTCAACACATTTTGCGAGATTTCCTTGTCTTTTTGAGCTGTTATGAAAATCTATTTTAATGGTTTTTGCGGCTGGGAAAATGCGCTGGCATTGTTTTTGCTCTACGAAAAAAGGCAATAAATAATCTTTTTAGAGCTCAACGAATTATGCAATTGAACCGTTGCTAGGCCGTAAAACGAAACTCATTTAAATACTCGAAACTATTATAATTTCTGTATATACTTATGAAAAAACCACTTTGTTGGGACTGTCTGATTGACTTACTGAGTGATTGCACACAAAATGAAGCATTCGGAAGGAATCGATTTTTATTTATAAATAGTTTTTACTTCCGCGAAAAACTCGTCTTACTCTTATTTAAAGCTGTAAAAATATTGACATTATAACATAATAAATATTAAGAAAGAGAAAAATACGAAATGGTTAATCGAATAGATTATATAAAATAACGAAGTTCGAGATTCAAGTTCAATACAAATAATTATATCTATACATTTGCAGCAGAGAAATATTTGTGTATAATTTTAAAATATTTGATAGATAAATAACTATGCTTTTTCTCTTATTTTTTTCTTTGCAGTTCCTCAAAATTGTTAACAAATTAATACAATTGTAAAAATGTGTCAGTAAATTGTCGAAATTCGTTGATGGAAGCACACGTGTGACTTAAAGGTGTGCTTTATATGGTTGTAGTTGTTGTCGGTTGTATGATCTCTTAGAAAAAAGAGACAGGGAGAGAGACGCGACAACAATACGCAACATTTGCAAATTTATTGTAAATAACAATATTACACAACAACATCAAAAACATGAAATCTTCCATCGATAAAAGACCGAGAGGCGTGGCTGCAGCGCTGCTTCTGCCCCTTCTCTGCTTCTGCCTCTGTCTGCAGCTCAAGCAACTGGCCGTCGAGGCACACGTGGCCCTTACTTATCCACCTGCACGGGGATACGATTTGGATTTCTTGGATAATGCGCGGACAAAGGCGCCATGCGGCATGCCCAAAGGTAAGTTCAAGTCTGGGTATTGGGAAAGGCAACCGGTAAAAGTAGGTCTGAGAAAATGTTTACTCCTTCAGCCGGACAAGATTTGACCTGCATTCGACGGCAACAAGTCGCAGCCTCCAGCTTCCATTTATAGCCAAGTTTTTAGCCTTCAGCCCAAACATTTGCCTACAATTTGCCGTTTTTTTTTCTCTCTATAGTTTGCCGTATAAAATAATATCTTTTTTTTTTTTTGGCCAACAAAATATTTGGTTTTGCAGCTCGTGGGAATTATGGCCGGTTTTTTTTTGTTTTTGAATGGCTTTGGCTTTGGCCAGCACTTGCAGCTGGCGCTTGACTGTGCCACTTTGCCACTGCGACTGCTGACTAACCAAATGTGTCCAGAAGCACTCACATACTCGTAACGTGTTAGTTGCATGCTTAACCCTAATTCACAGAAAATCCTGTCAGTTTCCAGAACATTAACTGGGCTTAAACTTAATCCTTAGCCATGTGAAGTTAGGCTTTAAATTGGAAAAACATTAAATATTATACATCTATTTCCAGTTTTTTTTTATTAAAATTAGTTTTTGTATAATTGGTCAAATATTATTAAAATTTATTCTGCAATCAACTAAAATATTTTACTTTGTCCATTTAATAAGTTTATTTTATCAATTTTGTCTTAAAATGTATTAAATTTAGTTCAAGAGCATGATTTTTTGCATATGAAACTCGACATTTTAGTAATTAATTTAAATATTGTAAGCCTGTTTACTTTGCGCATTTATTAATTAGAATTTTAAGTACTGTCTTTTATTAAATTATTCTGTAATTAAAACTTAAATGATTGTTTAATTAGTTTATAAATATTTCTTAACTATTAATTCACTTGTTATTTTCCTTTTCCTTTTCCATCAAAGACAATTTTTATTATTTAAACCTGTAGAGCTCTAGAATAAAGAAAAGTAAAAAATAGTTACCTTCTGAGGCACGTAATTAAATTATAATCACATTCATTCAGTACAATTTTAGTAGAGTTCAGTTGAGTCAGTCATAAAATATAGACTTGGAGTTGCTTAAGTTTCGAGACACGCTTCAATTTAAGCTGTATATTTATTTAGTTTTATTTTTCATACGGGTATGTTTAGTTTATAGGTAAACAAATGTTGGCATAATCCCATTGGTAATTGTTTGGTTTGGGCAAGTATTTTAGCCGCATTTAAATTGGCCAAGCACGTTCGATTCACAGACTCATTTGTGTAATACATGTGCATACAGCGAGCATTCATGAGTAGTATTCATGCATGATTATGATTCACATACATATGTGCATTTGCGCTTGCATAACGATTTCAGTTTTGAGTCTGAGTTTGAGTTTGAGTTTTGTATTGTTGCGTCTTACTTAACTATGATTATTATTGTTGTAAATGTATGTATGTATTTAGTTTTTGTTGTTGTTAGTAATATTTGTATTGTTGCTGCAAAGTGTTACCAATTAATTTGCATATGTCGGAGAGGCAGCAAAACAGACGCCATTCACTTGTGCGCATTTTTTAAATTGGGTCATCATTCGTTTATCTAGATAGATACCCTAGAAAATATGCTTTCAATTAGGGCATTTGTGTTGTAAAGTAAACATTAATTTTAGCAGCTATTTGACTGTGAAACTTAAATATCTTGACTAACTAATGAATTGTTAAATTTGACTAAAAACAAAGCTGGTAATATCATCTCCATAATAGTGCTAGCTGATTACAGGGTAACTGTCAGCTGTACCTTGCATCTCTTATGCTTATTATTAACAGTTTATCTTACAGCTTCAAACACTTTCAAAAAATATTGCCCACTTGAATTTGAAGTTTTCTGACATTTGATGTGCGGTTTCATCTCAACATCGCAGCTATAAGCGCTAAGTATATATGCATATATATGTACATTGTACATATTTGTATATGTGTATTTAACATTATAATTAAACTAGCAGCTGGCATATTCAGTTGCCTTGGCTAAAACACACACGTGTATCGCATCAAAATGCCAAATCAATTGCATAGCTCACAAAATAATTACGAATATATATTCGAATATATCGATATATAAATATATATATATATTGAATATAAGAAATGAAACTGAAAGACTCGTTCAACGACATTTTTTGCAATTTATATACAATTTTCGTTGTGGTTTTTTTTCGCTTTTTTTTATTTAATTATATACAAGTGCTCATTGCGTATACGCAACGTGCGCCGCCTTGGGCTAACTATGCTGCCCCGTGCCGCATGTGCTCAGTTGGCTGGCCAACTGAATGGCTGTCTGTCTGTCTGGCTGTCTGTCTGTCGGCCTACCGGTTGCACGTTTAACCCATTTCGGGGCATGACAACTTTTGCCTTCGTTTGCAACTTTGCTTTGGCTTTGGCCAATGCGAATCATACATGTACTCGCACTCGTATATTGGCCAGCAGGTTGCTGCAGCCGCGGCTGACTGACGACGATGACGATGACGATGGCGATGATGATGATGATGTATGCTGCCAATGCAACATGCTGCAAGTGAAAAACTTTCACTTATACTGTCTTTATGGCCATTGCGCCACAAAGAAAAGTGTAAAAGCGCTGCAGTTGGTCAAGAGATGCTGCAATGTGGCAAGCTTAACAACTGTATCAACAAGCGGCAGCTACTCCCAGTGACCGCATTTGCATTTGCATTTGCAGTTGTAAATACTCGTATTGTTGCCCTTTCTAACTGATGCTGCGGCACTTGCAACTGGGCCACAATGTGGCCGCCTCGTTGACCCCACGTTGCAAGTTGCAACTTGTTTGCATTTGTAACTCAATTTGTTAACACTAGTTGTGCCTTGTTGCGCTTGTTGTTGCCTTTGCTTCAGTTAAGGGCCAAAGCAATTTTGTTTTGATTTGTCTCTTTTTTATCGTCTCGTCTCGTCTCGACTCACAACTTGTCGTTGTTGTAATTGTCTTGTATGGAGGTTAAGTTGTGGTCTACTGCCACATTGGGACACACTTTACAAAGCGGTTGCAGTCTAGGTATATAGTAGGTTTAGACATAGGTCAATCTTCGAGCCAGTTGACAAATGATTATACGATGCAACAAAATCGATTGAACTCGTTCTGTTGATGGTTTCTTAAGTAGAAACTAATTATAAACAGATGTATGATTTAAATAAGTAAATTTGAGATTTAGGTACAACATTGATCTTTAAGCTCTATTTAAACCTAATAAACAATAGTGTATTTTAGATATGAATAAATGAGCTTTATTATGCGATAACTCTACAGTAATGAGAGTTATTTATAAATCAATAAAAAGTTAGCTATAAACTAGTGAGTTTTAAGATTTGTAATCTGTAAATTAGTGATCATAATAGTTAGCGATGTGTAGCTAAAAACAAGTTTACATCTATTCGATTTTACTATAAGCTAGTGTGTTCAGCAGCAGATACACTCAGCAAAATTGCGGCTTAGTCATAAATACGCAAATTAAATATGAATAAAAATGGCAGCTCTACTTATACAAAAACTAAAAACAAAAATGTATCATCTGAAATTTTTTGAATATTTCTCAAGAGTCATTTATTAACAACTGAAGCGACTTGTATTGCTATTGTTATTGTTGTTGTTGTTGCTGTTGTTGTTGCTGTTGTTGTTGTATAACCAGCGCGATATGAATACGCTCATATTTCAATTTCAATGGCCATTCATTTGTTGCTGAAATGTCGCAGTGGAATTATCATACAAATCTCGACGGCATTCACTTGCACTAGACCCATAAAAAATGCCACAGAATATCAATGAGAGCGCGTACTACAAAATGACATTTCAAATGGCAAAAGTGTATGTGTAGAAACATGTAAGGCTACACTGAGAGAAAGGCAGTAGTGTAATAATAATTAAATAAATACAAAAAGTGAAAAACGATATAAATGGAACTCACTTTACGAGCAAAGCAATTTAAGGAACCTCCTAAAAGCTCTCTTAAGACTTAAGATTGTAAAACTTAGCATTGAGCTCATAATTTTTTGCAGTGCATTGTTATACATAGCGAGTGGCATGCCATAAATACCAACCATACAGACGGCTCTGACTCTGGCTCTCTGTCAATGGGGAGCCGTCTAACTGGCTAAGACAACGTCACGAGCAATTAACTAAAGCGAAAACTCCTTGACCACAAGCAGGCCATACCAGCTACCAGATACCTGTTGTTGTTGTTGTTGCTGTGGCAGTTGCAAATGCAAATGCAAATGCAACCGACTGCCAAAAGGCACTTGTTCAATTTACTTCGTAATTTGCGGCCAATGAAACGGTGGCAACATTATGGCCCCATAGTTTTAGGGTTGCCAAAGGAAAATTAATTTTATAGCATGCCAATCGCTGTCCAGCGTTACAATCGCTGCTAAAATTTATTACACACTGCGATGCTTCGTTAGTTGCTGACGCTCAAGTTTATTTGTCAACCTTTTCACGTTTGCCACAGTGTGTGTCTGTGTGTTGCGGAAGTCTTTGCAACGACACGCCATATTTGTCTGCACTACCCCGCCGTCCCTCCTCTTTCCCCTGACTCGTTATTCCGATGGAGCTGCCCATGCAAGCGGCACTGCAATTAGAATGCATGCAGGCACCACATTCTTCTACATTCAACATTCTACATTCAACATTCAACTTTCAGAATCAAGCAAATTGGCCCCAAGGTTCGTTGATTTTGGCATACCATTAAGAAAATGATGCAAAGATCCCGAGACGGTTCTTATATAAATACCCCATTAGGGTATCGTCAATTGCGAAAGTTAGCTCAGAATATTCAGCAAAGTAAACATTGAATAAAAATCACCCAAGTGTATTAAATTAGCTTAGATCCGTTATTTACGTGGATAGGACCTAAGCAACTGTTAAGTGAATTACAAAAAGGGATTAAAAAAGTAGTATCGTTTTCGTTTTAACCATTTGTCTAAATTTTAGACTGTGAAACAACTTGTAAATAATTATAGAAAATTAATGATATTCGTTTATTTATTTGGTTATCATAAGTTTTCGCTTATTCACATAATTAGGAGTATTATATTCAAAGTTTCAGTCAAATACTCAACTCAACGATAACTTTTAATTTCACCGGACGTTTTCAGTAGCCCATCATCATTAGCGCATTTAAGTTGAAATCAATCAATAGTTCATTAAAAAAGCTTTTCTACAAACAAAATTAATTGTATTTTAAATAACATAAATAAATTAGAAATATTTTTTCATTATTATTATTATAATATACCTTAATAAGATTTCATGCGAAAACTATGAAAACGAAGTGATCTTGAGTTTGCTGCTGCTGAGAATCATTATCATTATCATTATCAATTTCATTTTGGGGTAACGCATCAGGTTCGACTTTCGAAATGCGCGGCGAGTTCAAGCGCAACACTCAAACTCAGACTCAGATTCGAACTCGAACTCGAACTCGATATTCATGCAACACAGCCTCCAAAATCAAAGGTGAACAACTTTCGCGCTCGTGAGAAATATGACAAGAGTAAAATCGAAACAAAATATGAAAAATAACCAAAGAGAGAGATAGCAAAATAGAGTGATAGAGAAATATTGCGAGATAGAGAGAGAGAGAGAGAGTGAGAGCTTCATGTAAAATGAGAAATCACTGCACCTGCCAATTTTTGACTCCCAGTGCCCAGTTGCCCATTCCCAGCTCCCAGTTCCCATTTAACAACTGGTTCCGCCCAACAAATTGTCTTGCTGTTGTTGTTATTGTTGTTGTCTCGATTTATTAATGGCCACAATTGATTTATCGTCTCGGCTATCAGCATTTTTTGTTTTAGTATTTTCGCATTGGTTTTTTTGGGTATATTACTGCCTCAACTTAACCTATTTTCCAGACACTGCTTCAACATCTTTTAAATTCTTTATTTTTATTTATGTTATTTTTTTTTGTGTTGTCAAAACCACTTTGGCTTTGGACCATGTGAAAATGTATGTTCCACTTAAGTACAGGTGCAGAAAACTTCCATATATTGCTGCAATGATTCAATCATTCAATGATTCTGTTCGAATATCCACTTTAATTACGCCATTGAAATCAAAAGTCTCATTCGATTGGTGGCCTACAAAAGCGACTGCAACGTCTAAAGATACTCATCAGTATACCCTGTACTTTTTTCGACTGATCGTAAGGGTAAACAGACTGAGTATGTAAGATATATACACTTATATCAAGGCAACAAAAGTCTAAAAAAAATTTTAGAAATTTCGCTTTGATATACTATGTATATCTGTAATTTTATGATTATTCTATAATTTTTGTCCTAAAAGTATGCTAGCACTAGAGTCATTAGAACAAGTCGTATTAATGTTTATAAAATCTATTTATAGGCTATCTATCAGTCGACTATTCTTAGCTCAGCATTCTAACTGATTTTCTGTTCATAATCAGCGACATCATCGACAGCATCGAGACAAAAACGATTCAGACTTTGAGTTCGACTCCAGCTCTATGAGTCAATGTTTGTTGTTGTCATTGTTGTCTGACCATATTGGGCAAATTGTGCAAAAAAGACTGTGGTAATTGAATGCATTCAAGTGGCCAGCAATAAGTACTCAATACTCACACTCGTATTTTGGCGAGTCGCCAAGGTATATATAGTATATCTATTGAGGATGGCTAACAGGTCTGTCCAATCTTGTGGCAACAGCAGTAATCATAATTTTCCAACTTCCTTATTTGTTGTCGTGGGGTGAACTAGACAGGTGAGGGGTAGGGGAAGGACTGGAGAGGGGTAACTCTGAAAAGTGAGACTGTTGCTCTCCTGCTTTCGCTTTCAGTGTTTGCTTGTTTTAAGTGGACATCGGTATAACCATTTAATGGCTTCAATTAGCAACTCGATCCGCATGTATTGGCTGACAACGATGTGCGATCTACGCTTGGGCATTGATTGGCCAGCTACCCCTTCTCCTCCTCTTGCCACAACCCCTGAATAGTCTTGTTGAGGCAAGTTGCAAGTTTTCACAGCTGCGACGAGGTTATCTCATTGGTCTTATGCAATAGTTGCGAGCATATGAAATTTGTCTGGTAAGAAAAACAGAAAAACAGAAAACAGAAGAAACTGAAAAACTTGTAATGCGAAGATGTGTGTGGCACTTGGCCGGTGGTTCATTGCTTCGGTGGCTCAGTGGCTCAATTGCTTTGGTGGTTCGCTAACTTCCTGTACTTATGCGCTGTACTTGGCGCTACCTCCTACCTCCACATTGACTGGGTCTGGGCCTGAGCCTGAGCCTAAGTTTGGGCACGGCTATTGCAGTTGTTGGAATTTGGTACGCAGGTGCGCACAGTCAGACGTACTCATGAATACCACTTGAATGCACTCAAAAGCAATGCTACGCAATGCAGAACCACAAAACCAGTTCAGCATGAATGCTGGCAAAACATTTCATTATGCGATACATAATTCAGTTAGGCCAATTGCCAATTTCCCATTGGGTTCTCTGAAACGGTAATGCCTGATTAGCCCAACTACATCATCATCATCATTGTCACACAATTGCTTTGCTCTAGTTGTGTTAGTCTCGTAGCAGTTATTACTTTTGAAATATATACCTATTTATGATTTGTTTTTAAAACGGTTTTAAAAGTTGTAAGGTTTAATATTAAGTTTATTTTGAACACAGCTCACATACCAAGTTTCAACAGTTAGTCCTAATTAATTGCAGAGATCTGTTGATGAACCCCTTTAGTAACACTATTTAAAAGTTTCGCATGCCAATAACATAGTTTCTAATGATATTTTAGCAATGTAAACATTTTTAATTTGAGAAAATAGTAATTTCTTGAGAAAAGACTGCATGAGATCTTGAATAAACTTTAATTAAAATACTTATCATTTGTTATTTCAGGTTCCATACGCACCTCTTTGTTGTCTGGGACACAGTTTAATGTTACCTGGCATTTGGCCTATGCGCACAGGGTAAGTGAAGAAGCAGTTGGGGATCTTGTAAGATCTTGGGGCAATTAAGTAGCGAGTAATCAAGATACTCGAAACGGTGTACAATGGAAACCAACGTTCCTATCTGGAGACTCGAGTATGGCATAATTAGACAGACATGTGCATCATTCTGGGCATCATAAGTGATGTAATGATTGCTACACATGCAAGACTACTGGAACCTAGATACGAGATAATACGAATAACAGACCTGGCCCGAGTCAAAGTCAAAAACATTGCGTTAGAAGTTCCCATTATTGAAAAGGCCAATGGGAATTACTTGTACGTTGTCGAGACAACGAGACGAATTCAAGTCACAAGTTCTCAGTCATTGTTTGCGCAATCTATACAAGAGAATTACCTTCCAATCCCCTTACATCTAACATCTGCCATCTTTTCATCTATATAACAGCTATTAGCTTCAATACGCAATTAAAAAGTTTATTTCATGCTTCACATTTTCTAGGGCGGCTTCCGCTTGCAATTACTGGATGCACTCGATAGACCCGTACTGGATCTAACACCCCATGTCAATGGGTCGGAGTTTGTGCGCACGGATGTTACGTAAGATGATGGACGATAAGATTCAGTCATTCTATTTCTAACAGACCCCTCATCACCCACAGGGCTCAGTCGTATCAGGTGAACATTCCCAAGGATTTCGAATGCTACAATTGCACATTGCGGCTGCAACGACAGGCTGATGAATGGTCGACTAGCTATCGGTTCTGGTCCTGTGCCGATGTGGATATTAAGCAGCGCAAGGACTTCAAGGAGAACTGCTCCGGCAAAGGAAAGTACTTCCCCTCACGCTGCAAGTGCGAAAAGAACTATTATGGAGCCCAGTGTCAGTATCGGGACGAGTGTACCACCAATGCCGACTGCGGTGTCCAGGGCAAGTGCATCGATCTCGCAAGCACCTCGTTGCCCCGTCGACAATGCTACTGCAACTACGGCTGGCATGGAATTGGCTGCAACAAGAGATCTCCCTACAAGTCCACCAGTTTGGATCTCACTTCCTATACGAAGAAGGAGCTGTCACCCGATTATCACATGTACTGGCGTCTGCTGGAGGAGCAGAAGGAAATTGAGGTCATTCTCAAGGTAAATGGCACCTCTTGGGTAGGGTTGGGTTGGCGACCACGTGGCTTGACGCCGGAGTGCAAGAATTTCCCCCTAATACGAGACATGGGAGATTTGACGACAACCCTTGAAGGCGCGGCGCCAGAGCCGAAGAGTGAACCGGAGCCGAAGAGTGAACCGGAGCCGAAGAGCGAACCGGAGCCAAAGAGTGAGCCTGAACCCAAGAGCGAACCCGAACCCAAGAGCGAACCCGAACCCAAAAGCGAACCCGAACCCAAGAGCGAACCCGAACCCAAGAGTGAGCCTGAACCCAAGAGTGAGCCTGAACCCAAGAGCGAACCCGAACCCAAGAGTGAACCCGAACCCAAGAGTGAACCTGAACCCAGCTCACAGTTAGCACCTGAACCAATTGCCGAGCCGAGTGCCAAAACAAAGCGCGTTGCTAAGCATGATGAGGAGTTTGGCAACATTGATGGCGTCACCTCGGTGGCCACGAGTGTCTCCTATCGCGTCAGCACCAAATCCGGACGGAGCCGCCGTCAAGCGACAGGTAAGAGTCCTGGAATTGCACATGTTCCGCACTTGCAATTAGTTAGTTAGCTTAGTTAGTTTAGATCTAATACGAGTAGTTGCAAAACACACAACAGATCCTCTATAGATGCATACTAGAAATTACTTACTGCATTGTTGTTATTGCTATCCTTGTTGTGCTTCTACTACGAACCTATTTATCTATCAATCCCGCACCTAACACTAAGCACACAAATCTATTCTATTCGAAAATTACAATAACAACAGAGCCTAATAGCACAGCGGAACCAAAGAGCGAACCGGAGCCAACCAGTGAACCAGAAGCTACAACAACAAGTGCACCGGAACCAAAGAGCGAACCAGAACCAAAAAGTGAGCCAGAGCCGAAGAGTGAGCCGGAGCCTAAGAGTGAACCCGAGCCGAAGAGTGTACCTGAACCTAAGAGTGAGCCAGAGCCTACAAGTGAACCAGAGCCCAAGAGTGAGCCGGAACCCAAGAGTGAACCTGAACCCAAGAGCGAACCCGAACCCAAGAGTGAGCCGGAACCCAAGAGCGAACCCAAGAGTGAGCCGGAACCCAAGAGTGAGCCGGAACCCAAGAGTGAGCCGGAACCCAAGAGCGAACCCGAACCCAAGAGTGAACCTGAACCCAAGAGCGAACCCGAACCCAAGAGTGAACCTGAACCCAAGAGCGAACCCGAACCCAAGAGTGAGCCGGAACCCAAGAGTGAGCCGGAACCTAAAAGTGAGCCGGAACCTAAAAGTGAACCAGCACCTAAGAGTGAACCGGCGCCCAAAAAGTCCGCAAATCTTGAGTCAGCAGGTAATCCCACATGCCTTGGTAATGGTTTAGCATTTTCGAACCCCGATCTTCACTGTATACTAACCAAGTAGATCCCCAAAACCGACACACACACACACACCAATTACAACATGTCTTTTTGAGTCGAGAATTAGTCTGATCCTCTTCCGTTTCTTTAGAACCCAAGTACAAACTTAATCCGTATACACCTCGACATGACTTTAATCCCATGGACTGCACGGATATTGTCATTGGATCGGCACGTGGCATGGCCAGCCGTGTGGGAGATTATTATACTCGGGATCGTTCCACACCACGAAACGATGAGTTTTTCGGCGGCAAATCCGACCTGGCTTTGGGCACAGGCTTTGAGGAGGATGGTGTGACCACCATCATATTCCGTAAGAAATTGGTGGCTTCAGATCCAACCGATCACACCCTGGACGATGCACTGACCCATGTGATCTGGGCAAGAGGTCAGGAGCCGACAAAGTATGTCCATGTACCACCCTCTGGTCTGGAAACGGAAGCCTCATCCGTTAAGGATTTCTACCAGCCGGACGAGCTGAAATATCATGGACATCAATCGCAACGTGGAGTTACTCAAATCAATTTCTTTGGTAAGACAATGGAAACCACAAATCGAATCCAATCTAATTGATTGATCCTCTACAGAAAAAGAGAAATCCGCCACTGAAGTCGATCGCAATGATCTAAGCACAAATGTGCTGGACAATGACTGCTATGGACACTGGAAATATCCGTCGAATTGCTCGCCACAGGAGCACACTTGTGAGTACTACGCCTCCTGGGAGACCGTTGGACGGGGCGACGATATACATTGGCACATTGAGACGTCAAACACACAGACCTGGACGGGCATTGGCTTTAGCGATGATCAGCGCATGTCACAGACAGATGCGATTATTGGCTGGGTGGATGGACGCAGTGGTCGTCCCTTCCTGATGGACACCTGGGTGCTGGGCTATGCTCCACCCAAGCTGGACGATAGCCAGGACATAACAAATGCATCTGGTCGCATTGAAAAGGGTGTGACCATCTTGGAGTTCAATCGTAAGCGGATCAGCAACGACGAGCATGATCTCTCCTTCACGGATGATCATTGCCTCTACCTGTTCTTCCCCGTCCTGGGCGGTGCCTTCAATGTGGTTAACAAGAAGATACGCAAGCACGAACAAGTGCCACCGATTTCACCACAACGCGTTTGCATCAAGTCCTGCGGCAAAGGTAGTATTAATCCCACTTTTCCACCACTTAATGATGAGTACAAGTTTGTATTCCCCACAGAATTGGAGTCTGTATTTGTGGGAACGAGCACACCAGCACCTAGTCGCTTAGTATATTCCGTTGGCGTGAAACTGATGAACTTGGCGGAATCCTTTGAGGCGCCCAAGCCCGGTACTGTGGACTTTAACAATCTGGCAGCCACCATCTCGGACTCCTTCAATGGCATACTCTCGCGCATTGCCGGTTATTATAAAACCGAAATTATTGGCTTTGAAAAGTGCGTAACAATTGTCTTTTCATTATTAAATGAATCAAATCATTTGCTTTAATCTAAAACGATTCCTTGATTTCAAAACATGATATGAGTGTAACAGTCAAGAATCGATAACAGAGTCCACAAAAATAATCCACATATTTTTGCAGAGACGGCAGCTCAATGGTAGCCAAGGTGCAAGCGATGTTCGATAAAGCCGATGTGGAAAAGGAGCATACGTTGGACACGAATAACATCGAGAAGAGCAGCGAGGCAGCCAAACAGAAGAATGCGGAAGTAATCAAGGCAGCGCTACAGGATCAATTAGCCACCGGCAAAGTGGGATCCCTGACTGTGGATCCGCAATATTTAGATTTCGAAGCCCTGGAGTGTAAGTGACAGACTGTCCAGTAAACCTTTAAAATATAGCATATTTATTAATTTTAACTACACACAGTTAAGAGTGCTGAGGAGCCAAGTGCTAAGGACACGTTACTCTCCTTCTTCGATCTGTCGGAGACACGTTTGTATATTGTCCTAGGTCTTATTGCAGCCCTGGTCCTGATCGCACTGATCCAAGCGTGTTGTACGATATTCAAAACATCACGCAAAAGCAAAAACACAAAGGTAAATATTATTAATAGTCATACCATTCTCAAGTACGATTTTTAGCATTAACTTGACTACTCGTTTGTTCAGTTCTAAGCTTGGCGCACATACTCGTAATAAGTATTTGTTTTTCTGACACCCATTAATAATGTTTAATGTTATTTAAAGCTGGTTTACGTAATACCCGACGAATGGCGCATATATCAACAGCGACAGCATCAGCGATACTATCAGCCCTCTAGCGATCTATAAAAGAAAATCTTAAAAAAAAAAACGATATGAGAAAACCCACCATAACTAAAAAAGAAAAAAAGATAATGATAAAGAATATATATGTATATCTCTCACTGCCTGAACAACCGATCAAGATCTACAACTGCCCAAAGTATAACCCAAAATAGTTAGTCAAATAAAAAAAGATGTGCGCGGATATCTTTAAACATGTACTATATACGCTAAATACATATAAGTGTTGAGTCGCGTTTATCAAAATTCTAGTACAAAAATGAATTCATTGGTAATTTAAATTTCTATTTGTTAATTGTTTATTTGTTGTAATTATTAACAAATTATTTAATTTGTGACTACTCTGAAAACTGCTAACCTCTAATCAAAAACCCATAATTCTGGCATTTAACTGAAGGGTTTCTCTCACTTTTTCTATCTATATTTCTCTCCTCTCTCTCTCCTTATTATAACTGTATGCGCTTTAACTAAATGTTGTTTTAGTCTAACTATTTAATTAAATCCATTTAATATGTATATCTTTTCTGTTTGTAGCCAAACCAGTTAGCATTTGAATTTCATACTAAAACTATATTGTATCTCAACTATTTTTCGACATTATCTTTCACTATATACATATTTATTTTGGGTACTTTATATGTCTCTTATCCCTAGCTGATCTTTGCTTAAAAATCTTAGAAATTTGGCATAAACGCAAGCACAAGGCACATTCCAAAAGCTGTTATAGTACATAGTCCTTAAACGATGTCTGACGCACTGTAATCCTTAGAGTTCCGAGCGTTTAGTATTAGATCGTAATTGATTAGAGGTCGTACCAAATGCTGACTGGTTATGCGCTAAAATCGGAATATCCCCACAAACATACCTTCAATAGAGACATACATTCAATGTTATCTTGTTCTAAATTCTCTTTGTTTGCAGGAGAAACTCATACAGAACTCACCCTGGAAGGAGTTTGCCTCGAACACGAACTATGCATTCGATCCGTATGGCGAAACCGAGGAGAAGCATATGACCAGCAGCACAACGGCCAAGGAGAAGGCACGCAATCGATCAACGGCGAGCAGCCAACAAACCACATTGCCGATGTCCCATTCGCCTACGAGCAAGTCCCAGATGTACTATGAGAACAGCAATGTCAATGGAAATGGACATGGGCATGGTCAAGGCAAGAGCAGCAATGGCAACACTCGTTCCAATGGACGTCACATGATGCAGGAGAGCAGTGCGGGCGGCTCTACCTCCACTGCACCTGGTCCTTATTCCCGTGGCAGCTATGCGGAGCGCGCTTACTCGCTGCCCCGACAGAACCATCAGTATCAACAGAGCTCGTCTAATATGCAGCCATCCGGGTATTATACCCACGATCGCAGAGCTGCACGACAGGAGCGCGAACGGGAAAGGGAGCGGGGCGAGGAGAGACGTCATCGTCATGAAAGAGACTCCAGCTATGATCGATCGCGTGACGATCCGCGTTTGAATGGCGGTTCCGATACGCCCGACTTTTATTTCATGCCATCGCAACGCAAATATTCCGGCGAAGTAGTACGCGTCTATGTAGACTATAACAAGGATCCGAAGAACTAAGAGACACACAACAAAACATCTTCGGTGACATAGACAACACACATATGTACATATGTATGTGTCAAATGCGAGTGCATACACAAAACATTACAATTTATTTAAAATCTTGTTCTAAGTTCATCTCTTAATATTCCGTCCCTCTGCTGCTTCTCGTTTCGATTGCCATAAAGCAGTTTCACTGCATGCGATTTACGGGGGACTTCCCCCTGTTTTTCTCTTTGGGTGCGTAAGCTTTCTAATGACGCACAAACACACTCACACAAAGACAGACAGTTAAATATATTAATGTTTGCAGTTCAGGAAATGCTTAAACAAGAACAAAAATTAAAGAAATCCACAATTTAGTAAATTGTAAATATTTTGAATAGATTTTAATGGTCTGAACATCTTAAGTATTGATTCAGGACTTTTGTTTTCTCTTTAATGTGCAAAGAAAAATAGTCACTGTATTTAATCAAATTAAATATATGTATGTTAATATAAAGTTTAATAATGTTGAGCGCATAATACGACATAATACTCGTACAAAATGTTTAATTTTACATTACATTACATTAATTAAGTACATATTAATAAAGTTAGACACGTAATGCCGAATAATTTTGACGTTTCCATAAACCAATTACTCGTTGACGGCCGTTTTCTTCAGCCACACTCCAGTTCTATGCAAAATTTACCAATTACCATTTGGATTTAATAAAAAACCGTTGGGGTCATCGAAACCGTTATTGGGTCGGCGTTTCGAGGGCTGCCCATCCGGTAAAAGTCTCCGATCTGGTTTGATTTTTTGGCGCCGGCGTAAATTTTCCGATCTGGTTTGATTTTGTACTTTAGGTTAAATTTATTTTTGTACCTTTTTTCGGACTTTTTTTCTAGAATTTTTTAAATTTTTGCATAATTTTTTTTGAAATTTTTCTTGATTTTTTGATAAAATTTTCTTTTTTCTCAGAATTAAATTTCCTATCTTCTCTTCCGGGGGCTGACGAACTTCAAATCTTCATTAAAATGTTAATTTTAATTTTGTCTAATTTCTAAATTTTAATTTTCATCAATTTTTTTAATTTTTATTGAGTTTTTTGCGTTTTTAAATTTAACAATTAACGAATATCGATAACGACCAAATCGATAGAGCTAATCGCTTACATTTCAGTGTTGTAAAACATGATAGTGACATATCGATATCAGCCGCCATAAATATCGATATCTGGCTGTGTTACTTTTCACATCCCTAGTCACAGCGTTTCGCGCGCTTTTCAGAGCAAACTAAATGCCACAGTCGACAATCGCGTAATTATAAAATTTAATTGTGTGCTGTGTGGTTGGAAATTCATTGAAAATAATATCATAAATCAAGTAAACAAAGGCTGAACGCAATGGACATCGATGCAGAAGTGGGTCAGGCGTACCACACGGTGCAGTTGTCGACAAAAGAAATGCTGAAAACCAATCGACGTCAACATTATTGCAATGTAAGTAATTTTCACAATCTGCTGTGACCTGCATACAGTCTTTATGCAACTACAACAACAAGACAATTTGTTGATTTTTAGATGATAGATCTGCTGACAAGCAGCTGCAAAACCTCCGGCCTGGTTAACACCTCATTCACAAATGAGGAACTGGTCCAATTCTGGTTAGGCGACATTTTGCCACTGATGTTTGACACGGATCGCAGCATACAGAACTGTGCCGTGGCCGCATTGGCGGAGGCTCTGGTTGCACTCGACGTCAGCGTTATACATGGGGCTAAATGTTGGCCACAGATACGCAACGAGTTTGTCAACAATTATACGAGACAAATCGGCGAGATGCGGGATGCAAAGAACAACAATTGGCACAAGATCTGGACACTGCTGGTGCAGATCATGGACAGTGAACTGCTGCGTGGATGTACATATATCAACAAATTTCTGGCTGTAGTCGAACTGGGCTTTCGTAATCCCGACAATGGCGTACGATCCGAGGCATTCCTCTGCTGGCGCGTCCTCATCAAGATCTTTGCTGCCTACAATGAGCTGGCGGCGGGCAAACGCTTACGTCTGCTCCTCATACCCTTGCGTACCTCACAGTCTCGCTCCTCGCACGTGAGCAGCATTAAGGTGCGTGTTTGGTGGTACCTGCTCACCTGCCTGGATGCGGAGCTGCCAAAATCCTTTGACAATGCCGTCGAGTACTTTTTGAGCTTCCTGTTTGGCGGCGGCTCGCGTAGCACAGCCACAGGATTAGCACACAGCTATCAAACAGCGCGGGAACTGGCGCTGCCTTGCCTGGTTGCACTCTGGAACATGGAACCCAGCTCCGACTCCTTACAGCGCATGCTGCGCGAACTGCGTCTGGAGATGCTCAGCCAGCCATCGCCTTTGATGAATGTCGAGCTGTTGCAGCAGCATTGGCGTCCTATGTTGGCAGCCGCTTTTGCCGGCATCCGGTTACTTTGTGAGCAAGAGAACAGCTCGGAAATGGAGCAGGAACAGCTGCATCTGCTGCTGCGCAATCTGACGCTGGCCATGCTCCAGCTGCGCGTGTCGCCCTTCATTGTATCCTCCTGTGCGGAACTGGAGAAAACCCTGTCTACCGATGGCCGTGTTGTGCGTTCCTTCTTCAATACGTACGCCGGAGCAGCTGCATCAGAAACGCAACCACAACGTGTGGATTCTTTCGAAGTGCTGGAAGCCTACATGAAGCTATGCCTTAAGGCACGCTCCGAGGTGCCACCTGCTATCCTACAGCGCTGCATCACAATTATCTACGCTCCCGAGCAGCTGGAGGCGCACAACTCAAGCGAATTCCGCCTAGTTAGCAAATTTGCGGAGCTGCTCATGCAGACCAACGATGAGGAGGATTACGAGGCCTTTGGCGTCAAGTTGCACATCTGGCGACAGGTCTCGCTGACACTTATCAATTATCTGCGTGAGAATGCCCTTGAATATCGTGTGGCACAGAATGCAACGCTCTTGGATAACTGGATCCTGTGGCCGGTGCAAAGTTGCGCCAGTTTCGCTGGCCGTCGTGCCAACAGCGCCTTTGATGGCACCTTCTGTGATCAATGGCGGCAACTCATCAACGCTGGACACAATGCCAATGAGCGCAAGAAGTTTGTCACTGAACTGAAGTCGGCACTTGCCGATCTTCTCAAGAATAGCAGCAAAGAGGAGCCACTTTTTGCCGAGCTATTCGATGCCTATGTGGGAGCTATACTCAAGCTGGGCATCTGCAAGGATGCGCCACTCTATAAGGATGTCTTTGCACTGCTTCAGTCTGTCTTTGATCGGACAACGTTGTCACAACAACTACTGGAAGGTTGTCTGAATACACTACGCAATCTGATACTGGAGCTGCGCCAGAATGAGCTAATGGTAATCTTTGATGCACTGAAACCAACGTTGGTGGCAGCCCTGCAATGCTGGAATAAGCGCAAGTGCGAAGGCAGCTTCCTTATTGAATGGAAGCGTGCTATACAGGAGAAGTTCCGCAAGCTGGCCATGAAGAGCATGGCCAATCAACTAAAGGATCTCTTCAAGGGCGACGATCTCTTTGTTATCATACCCTCTGTGTGGAGTCTGAATCCTGACAAGCTAACAGATAGGCAAAAGGAACGCTTTGCCGAGAAGTCGGACATACCAGCGCTGTACAATGACATGAGCCAGTCGCAGGATTCCTCAATCAAGCCCTGGACACCTAAGAAGGTTGTCATTGCCAAGAGCAAGCAATCCGAATTGGTTATTGGCGGCAAGGAGGACAAGGAAGCGGAACCCGAGAAAGATAAGCAAATTGACAAAGACGCCGATATTGTTGTCATTGATGAATCACCGCCCATTGAGCTGCCAGCACTTGCGCCAGCCACGCCCACACGACGACGTCAAACCACAGAAGCAATCAGCACAGAGTCCAACAGTACGGAAAAGTACAATTTCCGGAAACCACGCACACAAATCGATGACGAAGCAACGAGCAAGACATCACCTGCTCCTGGCGAGGAAACACCCACTCGACAGACGCGCAAACGTGCCGCACAAAAGGACAACAAAGGCGAACAGTTGGAGAAACTCCGTTCACCAAAGAAAGCAGCAACAAATCCGCATGCAACAACTGCAGCAGGTAAAAAAAAATTATGAAGCACGCTACGAATCGTTTGCCACATGTTAAATCTTTTGTTTTCTTCTGCAACAGCTGTCAGCAAGGTCAAGGAAGTGGCAAAAACCACCCCTATGCAGAGTGAGGATCTCTTTGCTGAACTATCAACCCCGATAGCCGCAAGTGGACAGGTGCTGCCCGAGCAGGTCAAGAAAACGGCAAGTGTGCCGGAAACTCATCTGAGTGTCTCACCTGAATTTGTGGCCAGCACTCAAGTGGCGCCTGAGCTCATCAGCGATCCTCCCTTGTCCATAACAGAGACCTCGCCAAGAAAGAACACTCCGCGATTATGCAACTTGGTAAGTAATAAAGCAACTGAAGAATGAAAACGGTGGGAGAATTTGGGATTGCTTGTCGGGTCACAGACTTTTAAATTTGAATTGTTTAACGCTTAAAATTGGATGGGATTAATCAGAGAACCTGGGTTGATAGATTTTACTGTTTTAAAAATACCCAAACTGAAATTAGCTTAATTAAAAGATAAACTATAGTTTTAAAACATTTATTTTTATCTTTTCTCACTTTTTTTTAATATTACTTTTATACGAAATTTTTGACTTCTTATAAATAACACTTGACAGTCAAAGTATATTCATATTTAATTATAATATCGTATTATTTTAAACAGCAATTGATTCAAAAACTTTTTAAACTCAACATTTATTTACAAGATGTAGTAATTTAAATATGACTAAACAGATTTTGGAATGGCCTAGACTGAACTATGTCTATAGAAAACAGATCAGCATATATGTATCACCTCAATATATTTATTAGATTAAAACCACTTACTAACAAGAGTTTTTTTTTTTATAGAATTCTCCGCCAGATCGCAAGCAGACAAACAACTCGACGAGTCCAACGTTGCGTCCAAAGCCATCAGCTCATCTGACGGGACGTGGAGCGCAGTTGATTAACATGATACGGAACAAGAAACTGGATGCTGGCTCAAGTTATTCACTCTCGGCATCCGCATCCTCCTCGGGTGCCTCGACTCGCGGACAAGGAACGCCGGCACGTGTCATAGATCGATCCGAATTGGTATCGACGCCCACGTGTGAGCTAAACGAGCTGGCCATGGAGCACACCTCGACGCCCATACAACAGGCAAAGGAACTGTTGATATTCTCGAAACGATTGCCTTCACCCTCGGCCAGTCCTTCGGCATCCATACTGAAGCGGAAGCTGCGCTGCGAGAGCGTCGATGACTTCGAATCGCCGGCGATGAAAAGGAAACGCGTCAGCTTCCATGATCCACCCGTGTCCCTGACAAAGGAGTATCTACGTGATACGGACGAGACGCGCAGCAGCAAGCCAAAGCGTTGTCTGCTGCCGGACAAGGAAAAAGACAAGGAAAGAGTCGGACAGGGACAAGGACAGACGTCAGAGGTCAGGTCAGCGCTAAAGCGACGTG
Organism: Drosophila phalerata; assembly: GCA_951394115.2. Taxonomy (NCBI): domain Eukaryota; kingdom Metazoa; phylum Arthropoda; class Insecta; order Diptera; family Drosophilidae; genus Drosophila; species Drosophila phalerata. The sequence continues at coordinate 20,220,947 of OY729850.1, forward strand.
GTCGATTGGACAGCATCATTGAGATTGAGAAGTTTGCACACGAACAGACGGCCAGGAGTGCTGATAAATCAATGGACAAGAGCAACAATGATGCTGCCATCGAGGATGAGGCCTTTGACACGCTCAAATGGAATGAGACCACCACCACTGCCACAACAACAACACACAACAACAGCAGCAGCCACGTCCTGGAGAACCATCTGGCGGATGGAGATGTTGCAACAACATTGCCACCCCAGGATCTGGCCATATTGGATGCAGACGCCGCGTTGGATCTGGTTGTGGAGCAATGCTCGCTGGAATCCGTGCTGGAGCGCTACTTTGCCAAATCGAATAGCTCCAACGTGAAGAGTTCTCACATTTTGGCCAAGTTCTTGTCAAATCAGATGAACAGCAATGATAAGGTCAAGACCAGTGTGCTGGAAACGCTCTCGGAGAATCACTCCAAGGAGTTTCTGGATCATGCGGTGCGCGAGAATCTCTCTTCGGTGGTGTGCGATCGCCTTAATCCCAACTCAGTGCTGGAGTACATCTGCGCCAAGTCGAAGATCAACAATAGCTGCCGAAGCAACCTCTTGGCCCAAGTGCCGGCCATGATACGTCTGGAAGCGGAGCGTATGAGTCTCCTCCAGCAGCTGCTGCAGCAGTGCAGTCTCAACGATGACCAGCTGCTCGATCTCATTGCCCAGTTGATGCAGTTGCGCCAATCTCGTGGAGATCCCAGCAGCTGCAGCATCGCCGCCAGCGCCAATGACATTGACAATGTGGCCGAAACGGCCGCCGACTCATCCTCCAATCTGTGAGTCAATCAATTTACCTGATTAAGGTATTAAATAATTAATTATATTCAATTCAATTATCGTTGGCCATTATCAACTGTTGTTGATCAATTGACCCCCAATTTTATGCACTAATATAAGTTTTATTTTTTAAGATTATCACCTATTTTTTAAACCCGCCTTTGTGGCATTTCTTGATACAATTTACAAAAATAAAATACAAATCCACGGAATTATATTTAAACCAAAATGCTGATTTTTTTTACTTCTACAACAATATAACTTGAATTTATAGCAAAGCATTTGTAGTAACTTTTATGAAACATCAGTCAAAAGTTTATCTCATATCTTAAATTGATGAAATATGATCCATTTGTTGAAGACATTTATTATAGGCCATCAAAAACTGCGAACAGCGTACCTGCCTTGCCCTAGTGAAGGTGATACACTTAGACAAACATCGCACATACAATGTAGAATTCAAAGTCATTTTGTAGTTTCACTCTTAAATTCGAATGATTATGTTCACGTGCGAATTGTTTTCGTATACCGTATGTTAGAAAGCTCTATCAGTCGGAGACATCTGCCCGTTGTGAGGTGCGATGAGCTTTAAGCTTTCCAGTGGGCGTTAAGCACGCAACAGATGCGTGTTGTCCCGCCTACAACAACTGCAAACTTCTACAGATACGATACGATTATAATACGAGAATCACATACGATACGATATGATATAAAATTGTTGTGGGAAACGAAAATAGAGAAATCGCATTGCGAAGGTTATTTGTAGGTCTGCAATTCGATGGCTCTGGGTCTGGGTCCCAACGAATGTTTATGTATAAATAGCAATGGAATATTTTTCACTCTTTCTTTTGGCTACACACAGAAAATGGCACTGACCTAACCCACAATCCACTATCCACTTTCCACCGTGGCGTCTGTGACGTCCATCTTCATGTCTAGTCTCTGTCTGGCGGAACGACATCACTTTTCTGTCCCTGCACATTGTCACATGACGTCAGACGGCAATTAACACTGGACTTGATTTTTTTTTTGGCGGTCTTATTTCATTTGTGGAATCTCTCGCTAATGATTCATTCATAAATCAAGTGAAATGCGTTGATCACTTGACGAAATTGCGCTTATCTGTGGAGCAGTTGAAGTACACACTAGACAGCATGCAACTTGGAACAGTATTAATCACTTTGAAATTATACAAATAAATTCATCAAGTGTTACATTGAAATTCGTTTTAAGTTTGAAAAATTTTCAAGGCATTTTTTAATTTTGCACAATAATTTTAACTTTAGAACGTTTTTCGCAACAAAATCAAGCATTTGTTTAATAGTGTATGGGCTTTTTTTGCCCTCTCATGACGATTTGTGTCAGAACTTGGCGTTTTTATTAACCTACGTATCGTATATAGAGATAGACCCACAAATGTGCTAGTATGTAATTGAATAATCGCCAAGTAATGGTTTAATAAATATTCCTGCTTGACTTAGAGATACCACGTACACCAATTTCGGATGCAGATAAAATTTCGTTTTAAAATTATATTTAACTCAATGTAAGCTTGATGTGAAATTTTGTATTTGTTACAAAAATATTAATCCCCCATAATTTAAATTTTCTATAAAGCCCGCACATAACTAATACCCTTATCAAACTATAAAACAATCCACAGTAACTTTTTTTGCGTCAATTTGTTTGTGAGACCCGCATACCCGCCGTTTGTCTGTATTGCAGGGTATGAAAAGATATGAATATAGAATTCCGCTCGCTGTGTCGGCTAGTTACAAATAAAAAAAATAAAAACAACATAATATAAATGACACCGTGTGCTCCGTTCATCCACAAGGTGAACTCATTCCACTCATTCCACACATTCACGATTCACGAATCGCTGTCCGCGAATAGTGTTCTATATCTATTTTATTTTATTTATTTTTTTGGCTATTGCCAATTAGCTGCTTGTGGACTACGAAGGCGGTGTGTAAGAGTGTGTGAGAGAGGCAGAAAGGCAGAGAGAGAGAGAGAGAACGAGAGGTATAACAGCTGTTTTCATCAGGATTGCATTTGGCAAGCGGTTAACACGGCGATTTTGCAAGTTCTCTGAGCCAAAAAAGCTGCACATGCAATAGCAACAGCTGCATTCACACCTACAGCTAGCCAACGAATCTCCCAGTCGACAGACCGACGACGACTGTCAAGCGATTCACAGCTACAGGCAGAGCGAAACGTACGGACGCGGGGTAGCAGCAGCAGCAGTTAGAGTATTCCAGCTGAGAACGACTACGACTGCTTCCAGCATCAGAGTATCAGAACATCAACAACGGTAAGCTTAATACACAATTTGACCTAACGTTAAGCGGACGCGAACGCGGGCAGCAGCTGTATTTAAAAAGAAGAAGAAGAAACTGAAAAAAAGTGACTAAAACTCTGATGTAATCATTCGCTGTTACGCCCGCAAAATAAAAAAAAAAATAAAAAAATCAGTTTCTAAAGTCTTGTCGCTGTCGTCGGTGGTGTTGTGGATTGTATTGGATCCCATTCATTTTCGAGTGCGTGCTGCGAAGCAGTTTCAACTGGAATCTCCAAGGTAAACACTGTGATTTTGAACAGGCAACAGAAATTACGTTTTGGAGACACAATTAAACCAAATTTGTGGAAAGATTTCAGTTGCAATTTCCATTGCAAAGCCCGGCATGTTATGAAGCGCATATCGATTTAATATACATACTTAACGTATTATTATTTGTTTCCCCTCCCTTCTGTACATTGGAATGGAACACACACTTCCAACGCTGCGTGCGCCGGCAGCGAACAAAAAAAAGTTCGCAACAAAAAGCTTTTGTTGCACTCTCACTACAAAGCAGAGAGCGGGCAAGAGAGAGCGCGCGCGCATTTAGAAGAGCAACTTAACAGCTTAACAACTAGGCATATGCCGTTTAATTGTTGTTTTAATGTAAATTATCATTTTAATTAACAGCAGCAGCAAAAGAGTACGCGTTTAAGAGAAGATGTCGTCGCGTATGTTTAAATTTGGCGTCGCCGCAGCCAGCGCCTGTGTTGGCTCTGTGGTAGCTTCATGGAGCATTGATCGCTGGAATTCGCCACATGTTGTAAGTGTGACATAGAGGATAACTCTCACAAAACAAGGTCATCTTAACTATGCTCTCTGTAGGTCAACAATGCCATGCAACGTCCACCCAAACGCAAGCGCACTCTTCCCATGCGCAGTGAACAAATCAAATCTCTGATGAGCGGCGAGGAATTCGATGTGCTCATCATTGGTGGCGGTGCCACAGGAGCAGGTTGTGCCCTGGACTCCGTAACGAGAGGTGCGTATGTAGTTAGTATTACGAGGGTCGGCTGATAAGTTAATCCAGAGATCGTTCATGAAATTTATTAGTAAAAAAGATCGAACCCAAAAAAATATGTTATAATTTAAATTGGATACTTAAGTAATATAATTTAAATGAAAAATTCCAGTTATTCTTAATTTATTATAATTCCAATATCTATTAATTTTAATATTTATTTTTACAAATTACATATGTTGAATAGTCAATTTATTTCCATTGAAACAAATCAGCCTACCCTCGTATATGTGTTTGATTGCAATACTCGAATTAATGCATTTTCTCTTTGATCAGGTCTTAAGACGGCTCTCGTGGAGTTGGACGACTTTGCCAGCGGCACCTCATCCCGTTCCACCAAGCTGATCCATGGCGGTGTGCGTTATCTGCAAAAGGCCATTCTGGGCGTAAGTTACCCAGCATATCCCCTAGTTGCCAACTAGTAGCTAATGTGTACACTCTCTCCTCGTCTCCAGCTAGACCTGGAGCAGTATAGAATGGTTAAGGAGGCGCTGCAGGAGCGTGCCACAATGCTCGAGTCGGCGCCCCATTTGACGCATCCGTTGCCCATAATGCTGCCCGTTTACACGTAGGTAACCAACTGCAACTCTTGAACATTTAGTTAATGATCTGATCTGCTTGTAAGGTGGTGGCAGTTGCCCTATTACTGGGTGGGCATCAAGGCGTACGATCTGGTTGCCGGCGATCGCAATGTGAAGAGCTCGTATTTACTGTCCAAGAATGATGCACTGGAGCTGTTTCCCATGCTGAAGAAGGACAAGCTGTGCGGTGCCATTGTCTACTACGATGGCCAGCAGGATGATGCACGCATGTGTTTGGCGGTGGCATTGACGGCAGCTAGACATGGTGCCACTGTGTGCAATCATGTGGAGGTCAAGGAATTGCTCAGGAAGGACGATGGCACTGGCAAGAAGGTGCTCTGCGGCGCCAAGGTCAAGGATCATATATCCGGCAAGGAGTTCACAGTCAAGGCCAAGTGTATTATAAATGCCACAGGCCCCTTCACCGACTCTATCCGTAAAATGGACGATCCGACAGTGAAGAGTATTTGCTGCCCCAGCTCTGGAGTGCACATTGTGCTCCCCGGCTACTACAGTCCCGATCAGATGGGTCTACTGGATCCCTCGACATCCGATGGACGTGTCATCTTCTTCCTGCCCTGGCAACGGCAAACGATTGCCGGCACCACAGATCTACCCTGTGAAATAACGCACAATCCCGCACCCACCGAGGATGAGATTCAGTTCATTTTGAGCGAAATCAAAAACTATCTTAATGCCGACGTTGAGGTGCGTCGTGGCGATGTCTTGTCCGCCTGGAGCGGCATTCGTCCACTCGTTTCCGATCCCAACAAGGAAGACACGCAATCTCTGGCGCGTAATCATATCGTTCACGTCAGTCCCTCAAATCTCATTACCATTGCCGGCGGCAAGTGGACAACCTATAGAGCCATGGCCGAGCACACTCTCGATGCAGCCATAAAGGGTGAGTGAGATCAAGGATCGATCAATGATTAGCTCGATATTAATCTTGTTTAATCTCGAGTAGCTTGCAACTTGAAACCCGAACGTGGCGACGCTGTAACATCGTTCCTGAAAATCGAGGGCGGTCAAGGCTGGACACCGACTATGTACATCCGCCTGGTGCAAGATTTTGGTCTGGAATGCGAGGTGGCACAGCATCTGGCTAAATCTTATGGCGATCGTGCCTTTGCCGTATCCAAGATGGCATCGCTGACTGGCAAACGTTGGCCCATCATTGGCAACCGCATCCATCCCGAGTTCCCCTACATTGATGCGGAGATTCGTTATGGTGTCCGTGAATACGCTTGCACCGCTATAGATATGATTGCCCGTCGTCTGCGTTTGGCCTTCCTCAACGTGCAGGCCGCTCAGGAGGCACTGCCCGTCATTGTGGACATTATGGCCGAGGAGCTGCAATGGTCCAAGGAGGAGAAGGAGCGCCAAATCAAGCAGGCAACTGACTTTTTGGCCAACGAAATGGGACATGCTGTCAATCGCTCATCTAAGGAAAGAATACCAATCAAACTGTCCAAGGAGGAGATTCAGACATATGTGAAACGCTTCCAGTTGATTGACAAGGACAAGAAGGGCTATGTCTCTATCAATGACATTAGGCGGGGACTTAAGAGCTTCGGCGATGGCGATGTCTCCGGCGAGCAATTGCACGATATTCTCAAGGAGATCGACACCAACATGAACGGTCAAGTGGAACTTGATGAGTATCTACAGGTTTGTGTCGGTCGTCATTACATTTAATTACATTCACAATTACACATTATATTGCAAACAATACTAAACATTTTATAATCTTAATTTAATTAGATGATGTCTGCGATTAAAACCGGCGATGTGGCGTACTCCCGATTCGCGCGCATGGCCGAGCTGGAGGAGCAGAAGCACGAGGCGGCCAATCTGAAGACGAAGATCAGTGTCGATCGCTCCGGCGGTGGCCTGTAAACGTTAAGCGACTTAACAACACGATGACACACGATGCGCTCATCTAAATCAAGCACATTTTTTTTAGCATTAAGTTCAACGAATTATACACAATCTATTTAAAATTATTTCTTTTCATTTTATTGTTAATAAAGTCTTGAAACTTACTCAGGCGACTACACAATTTGATGTGGGCTGTGGTTGCTCCTTTGGTGGATTCACTGCAGCATTTGGTTGACGATTTTCCGCCTGCCCATTCTGTGGCTTCCTTTGTGGCTCTCCTCGTTCCTCTCGATTGCCTAAAGAGCATTATTACTGATTAATGTTTCATTATAGTCTTTACGGTTTCACATACTGAATGAGGATGTCACATTTTGGCTGATGTCACTAGTTAGATTCCCGGCAGCTCGCATTAGCGTATAATGCTCAGATACGACACAGTCATACATACTGGTTCTTTGATTCTGCGTGAATGCTGCAAACATATCCAGATTTGGATCCCAGAAGAACGGAAGTTTACCATTCCGGCGAGACACGGCCAAACACTTGGCCAACCCGTCGAACATCTAAAAAGATGGGGTGAGCATTGGTATAGGTCCGAAAACGGAACAATGGAATTATTAATGTTTTAGTAAGAATTACAAATAAAAAATTAAATTATAATTTGTTGGAATCCAAGTAGAGAGGAAGTAAAAGAAGACACAGCCATGCAATTTAAAGGGCAACAAAAAAGAAAAAAAATTTAATTTTCCATTAATTAAATAAATAATTACTATACTCACATCGATCAGTATCTCGTACAGTTTCTTTTGTCTCCAGTAGCTTGCGGGTCGGCTCTTAATTTGCCACAGCAATAGAGTCTTGATATAATAACTTTTAATATTGTTCATATTTGGTTTAGAGTCGCGGAACTTCTTCATCAATTTAATTACAATCTTCAACTTTTCCTTATCCCTGAGCATTTCTTTTTCAGCCTCATAGTAAGATGCACGAAATGATATGTTGTTCGGCTGGAAAGGCCTTAAGGGTTTCGGAATCGCATCCCAATATTGTATATTTTGGAAAAACTTGAGTTGCTCTGCTTCCAAAACATTTTGCTTTGCACTAAGTCTAACAGCCGGCACAAAATCAACAGAATATGTCATATTCGGTTCTTTTACTTTTACTGTATGGGCCGGGCCGCATCGACTATAGGTAATCTTTGAAGGTTTCCCATCGACTACAACCTTGTTCTCCATTTTATTTAGAGCGCGAGTAAAGGCGCCACATATCATGTCCTGTAGCTTGTCCTCCAGAAGCAGGTTATTGGCCGAAACTATTTTCTTCAGATTCGTGAAAGTAGCTTTATTTTGGGTCTGGTTGTGAAGAATATTTAGCACCTCCGTCATGTCCAAAGTGACATTGCCAGGCTTTCTTGGATCTTTCTTAACGATAATCCTATCATTTTCAGGAAATTTTAGGTAGATCACCAAATCGAATTCATCCGGCTTTGTGATTTTTAAATTATCACCATAGCTTCCTGTGCAGCAAGATATAAAACCCATATGTAGTTTGTTAATTTGACAAGTCAATGTAATATCCTTATCTAAAAACTTACACCGGATATGAATCGCATTATAGTTATAGGCTCACTGTATTCTCCTTATCTTATCTTTATTAGCTTATGTAATTTATGATCTAGTGAACTCAAGCCACAATTTCCAGGAAATCTGCCAGTCTTTAGCAAACACGGAAGTTAAAAAAAAAAAATAGGGCACTATATAAGTAAACTTATAATAGACCCCAAATCAATTTAACGATCTATAATCTTATCATTTCAGATGTGCACCGCTTTGTTTATTTGGTTGTTTATGTAGAATCTAAGAATTTTGTGCAAATCAAATAGTTTAATTTTATCATATAGTTTTCCTTGCATCGATCTGTCCAAAATTAAAAACAGGGATCTGCAAGGACATTTAATTCGGTTTGCCGAAGATAACCTTTTATTCGCGTCAATGTATAAAATAGATATGTCTCATGAGTCAGATAACAAAACATATAATGCTAATATGTACATATCTTTTTACCCTATATTATAATATTCATAATATTCACTTATACAGGGTATAATGATCTTCCGGATTCATTTTAATCGCTATCATCAAGTTCTAAAATCTATCTAAGATTTGCATTTTAATGTTGCCGTTGATAAGGCCACGTAGACGTCATTTGTAAATCTACAACTTTGTTGCACTTTTTGCTCTGGCATTTAGTAGCCTGGACCACGCCCACTTACCGCCTAGTTTGTGTCCACAGAGCCATTTGCCTATAGGCACCTTCTCAGATTTCAACGTAGAGTAAATTGTATCGCGCAAAGCATTGTAATGTTGGGTGTACACTTTTCGATTCGCATCGATATTAATAAAATTTGCAACATTTCTTTGCAATTCTTGTTCTAAGTTGGACATTTTTCGGTTTTACTTTCACTAAAAAACTCGATCCGTAATCGTTCAGCGCGAGTTGCAAACTGAAATCACAAAACCAAGAGCACTAAACAGGAAAACTCGAAAGCAATAAATTCGTCCCACATTAAAGACCGGCATTGAGAGAGAGTATCTGCAAGAGAGTATCTGGTAGAGAGTATCTTCTATCAAGGTTACAAGTGAAATTAAGGTTGAAATTCTTGTGAGACTGAGAGAAAATTCAATTTTTTTTTGGTAATATTTAATACAGTTAATAGAATATCATAGAATATTAAATAAAGTGAATACACTTTGTATCTATAAAATCCCTGCTGTGCTAAAAATAAAAAACTGCAACTATCTCGGTTTCTGTTTCACACAAAAATTACCGTGACGTCAATGAAATGGTTTTCGAGCAACCTTATTATTATTATGCTTCACAACACTTAACGTCAGTACAACTGAAAAGTGCAAGCGAGAAAGACAGTTCTTGTTTTGAAATTCTATATGTACGGTTGAGACCGAGCAGTTTGTTTGTTTATTCATACACATACTTAAGGCGCACGCACCATAAAATGTTAACTGAATTCCGACAATTTTAAGAGCTACGTGGTCTTATCCCATGTAAGCGCATACTTCGCTTACTGAAAGTATTATGGGGAATTCCCTGAAATTCAGTCTTTGGTTTTCGGTTTTCAAATCTGCTTTAAAAATATATGGATTAGACAAATCATAAATGATTTCGCTACAAGAATTATTTTATATTATCGTTCCCTGTATGCCGTAATTGAGTAAGATTTCTGTATTGAGTAAGATTTCCATTAGGCATGTTCTTAGAACCCCTAAAAACCCAAAGCAACCGGAAACTGTTATCATTTGTTTTGTTTTTGTACCATTTTATGAAGCTTGTATTAAATTTTAAATTAACTTTTGTTTTGTATAATGCCGCCACTAATTTATCCACTCTGTAGAAATTTTAAATAGCTTGATGTTGCTTCTTTGGAATCCAATTGCTGACCTCGAAAATTTCTCCCAAAAAAGAAATCTCACAGCTCAAATAAAACTAAAATTTAATTAATTAATATTTTGTATAAGAAAGCCAATTATTTTGAATTGAGTGTTAGTTTGAACTAATTTAATTGTACCATCTTGGCAGTCGATTGCTGATACTCCAAGAAATGAAATCTCACAATAAAATATCAATAAAATACCCAAATTTGTTAACCTAACGGAATATTTAATAATTTTTAATTCAAACTAAAATATGTTTAATTATACATTTTTTGACAAAGTTTATGTATACACTAATGTTTATTTTATTGTCAAGATGTGTTATAAATAAATCTAAAGATTAGATATTGTTCTGTAAGATCAACTTTTTACGGCGCTGGTTATATGATTTCTGGGGGAAATTCGAGGGTCAAATATGGCCTCTATGCTGACCTGACAACCTGAAACGTAAAAAAGTCGTGAGTAACGAAGATATAAACGGTATATCTGATATATACCCTTTTCCAGGAGAAACATTGCGCGATCGTATAGAATAATACTTTCCACTAATTTAAGAATAAATCAGAAAATATGTATAAAATTGTTTGTAAACAAATCTTAAGGAGTTCTCACCGTGCGGTGCCAACATCAGACGTAAAGTATAAAAGCAGACAATGCGTTCCCAATGCAATAAATCATTTTCTATTTGTTTACTATTTAATTGAGTTGAATTCAGCTCGGCAAATCGCGTACCTTCGACTGCTTTCTGAAAGTAGCTGGAAACAGAAGTGTTTCTTAACTATATATTCATCAAATAATTATCACGAATTGAACATACTCATTAAAGGTCATTCCGGGGGCATGTTTCACATTGCGCAGGGCAGAATGCCGTAGATCGGGAAAGTGATGGACAATAATACGCTCAGCAGCGGCACGGAGTGAGTGTATTTTCAGGTATTCATGTTGGCCAGCTTCAAGGCGATCATAGTACAATTCTATGGCATGACAGGCGATTTCCCGTGCTTCGTAGCTGAGCTGACAACTGTGAGCATCAATTTGCATTTGTCGTCGGAGTTGCGAGCTGAGCGGATAACCATGTAAATCCATTTTGGGTTGTGTTTGCTGTGTGCTCATCTTATGATAACAACAGCCTACAAAATTGAGAAACTTTGCTTGCTTACAGTTTAGAAACATGCGCAATAGAGTCGCTCCCAGATCACCACATGGATGCAGACCAATGATACCGAACTGAAAGTCAGTGTCTGGCAACTGGAATGCTTCCCTTATGCTCTCGATGAACTCCGTTGGCTTAGTGCTGCTGTTGAGACGCTGGGTAAGATGTGCAGGTCGCTTGAAATTGGCAAGTTCACTGTCATCCATGTGCTTTGCAGCCATGCTCTCCAATTTGGCGTCAATGGCCAGAGCTTGTTGGTTCAAATCCGCCTGCATTTCAAAGCAGCAGACGTTTATCCCGTAACCGTAGCCCAGGATGCGTGCAAGGTGTCCAAGGCCAGCACCGAAGTCCACCACAAAGTGAATCGAAGTCTGTTCACAGCTTCGGGCGCAAATTGCAGCCATTCTCTTGATCTCATGCGACTTCTTTGGTTTAACGCATTTCATGAACATGTGCTTCAGCTTCCGATGCTCCAGGAGTGGACAACTCGGCAATTCAACCTGTGCATGGACGGCATTGAATCGTATATATCGTATATTAACTTTACTTGTTTACCAACTTCTAGCTGCCTCTTTGGTGCCCGACTAATGTCCAATGAGCGCAGCACCTGCCGTAAGGCCAATAACTCCAAGGGCCATAGTGAACGTCTTTTCACCTGGACATCGACATCCACATCAACATCGCTTTGCAATAGTTCGGATAGCGATTCTACTGGCAACTGTTCCAAATGCTTTTGCCAACTTAACGGAAGTTTGTTCCAATGATCTTCCACATAAAAGTCCTGTGATTAAAATAACAATTACATTGGGATTTTATAAAAAACTATTGTATTACCCACCGACACATACGAATTTAATAACCATTCGTACTTTTTAACCACATTCAAACAGGTGTCTAGTTTGTTGGAAATATCGGTCATGCTATTGGACAAACTTTGATAAATGGAATGTTTACGAATTTATGGCGCGCATAAATAGTTATTTAAAATTTGAGTTTTACCTAATTTGTCGTGCATGAAAGCCCAAATAGGGATGGCACAATTAATCATATGATACTCATTAATCGATTATTTGGTCTTAATTCACGATCTAATCTAATCACAAAATGGGTTTCGATTAATTGAATCCATAATCGATTAAATCGTTATTGTCTTCTGTAAAAGGCTGGTGTTATTGGCACTGAAAAGAGGAACAGGTTGACCATTATAACTACTGTTCCTCAATTCCCTATTAAATATGTATACAAATTTAACACTTACGCGCTCTTTTAAGTATTTTCTAATTGTTCTTAATATCAAATGCATTAATTGCGATTAATAATCGCTTAAAATAAATTAATCATAAGATTCATTAATCGATTAATGAATTATTTTTGCCATCGCTAATCCCAAATACTTTATCTATCGGTGTATTACCAGGGATGAACAAGAAATATCGAAAGCACACATAAAAGCTTAAATCGATAATCGGTATTTTTCCGGGATTCAAAGCTGCCAGAACGTTTTTGGATTCTAGGCTGCCACCCTGTTCTTTAAGATTTATTTATTAATTTAATTGGCCACAAAAACGAAATAAAAAACAATACAAGGAGCAAAATTTTGTAAGTAAATTATTAAAATAATTGCAAAGTGTCGTTATTAATTATATTTGTGATTGCATTATCATTTTTATCATCAAATAAAGAGTGAGACTGGTATACACACGCACACATACATACATTCACATATTGGCAGTGCCGTTAGCTAAAGCTAAGTGAAAATGTATCTGCAAAGAACAAATGGCAATATTTGCAAGCAGATATGAACGAAAATTACCAATTGATGACACTGAAGCTATAAGCTGCGAAATCTCTACAGTCGAGGAGGTCGACGGGCATACGGTAAGTGCAATTGCAAATTGACAGTTTTATACTCGCAAAGAAAAATCAATAATTTGCGACGCCGCTGCCGTCAACGATGTTGTTGATGACGCCGATTAAGAATGACTGTGTGTGTGTGTATTTGTGTTTGTATGTGCATTGAGATATGTGAATGTATCTTTTTTTTAGGAATATTTACTGCGTGTGCAGAGAGGAAACAGCTCCTGGACTGTTCTACACCGATACAATGACTTCAATAAACTGCACCAAAGTCTTCGTATCTCTGGCATTGATTTGCCGTTGCCTGGCAAGCGCATCTTTGGTAATATGCGTCCGGACTTCATAGCTGAACGGAAAGAAGCATTACAAGTTTACATAAACACAATACTAATGAATCCCATATTGGCATCATCGCTGCCGGCCAAGCGCTTCGTCGATCCCGAAAGCTACTCTCAATCATTCCATGGTAAGTAGTGTCGATTCATCTCTTTTAATATCTTCTTATCTAATTCCAAATACCGATTACAGATCATGCAGTGCAAAATGCACTCCTCTGCCTACGCAATGATTCAGTGTGGGCACTGGGTGTTACAATGGGTGCTATAGGATGGCGACTCCGTAAGCATTACTTTAAGGTGACGACCAAGCCGCCAGAGAAGAGCAACAAGTTGGTAAAGAGTGGATCTCAGACACATCAAAGCAAACACTTTGCTGCTGGCAGCAATGGAGGCAGTCATTCAATCTCAATTGATGCTGGCTCTGCGGATCCCAATGCGGAAATGGTTGCCGAATGGTGTGAATATGGTCCGGACAAGTTTGTCGAAGAAAAGGAAATTAATGGCGTACTGAAGAGTTTAATTGGCTTACAGCATCCCCACATTGAATCAATAGTTTTCGCAGCAAACACGGAAAGTGGTTGCTTGATTATCAGAAAGTGAGTTTCCATTGTTACCCAATAGACAAATATTAAATATCTTAACTTATGCACGTACAGATTCCATAAACATGGTACTCTAAAAGATGTGCTTTGCATGGCAACGCCCAAGAATCCGTTTCTGAGCAAATACGGCAATCCCAAGGGACGCACTGCACTCTCCATGAAACAAGTGGCAACCTATGGCAAACAGATATTAGAGGCTTTGATATTCTTGCATTCAAAAGGCTATGCTTATGGTCACTTACATTCCGGCAACATAGTCATTGTGGAGGACTGCGTCAAACTGTTGGACGTTGAGAATTATCTGCTGGGCGTACCAGCATTCTATCGACCATTTTTTGTACAGCACAGCAAGATTCATACTATTGAGACGGTTGATGTTTACTGTTTTGGCCATGTACTCTTCGAAATGGCCATGGGTTATCCGCTGCAGGAATCCGTTGTGCGTCAGATCACCGAATGCCCGGAAGCATTAAGTATGATCTGATTAACAGCTAACAGTATGATTGAATGTATTGTTATAATCATTTTAAAAATTAATAGAATCTCTGTTGGAGAGCATACTTTCGAAGGAAGCGTGCAAGGCTGGTCTGCCCACATTGGAACAGTTGTTGGGACACAGATTCTTCACACAGTATGCCACCGACATAGCCTCGACTGAGAAGCCGCACTTTAAGCTGTCCTTGGTAATATTACATTGATGATCTATTTCAGCCATTTTCTAATAATTCTTTTCTTTTCGTTTGATATACAGAATGCAAAAGAGCTACTCAGGCAGGCGGCTGTGAAAAGCGAGAATCGTTTGCGTGACGAGCAAAAGTCGGTGAAGAATCAAAAGCGTATTGTTCGCGTGCAGGAGTTAATGAGCTGTGAGGAGGAGAAGCGTAAATCAAAGCAAAAAGCAGTTAGTATTGCTCAATTAAGTCGTAGTTAATTAATTAGTTGTAGTATGCTTACAAACAATCACGTAAATTGTAATCATTGTTTTGTTTCTTGGCTTATTGTTTTATTTTTACTATATTTAGAAATTAGAGCACAAACAGTCGAAGCTAAAGCAACAGGGTTCAATCCAAGCAAGCAATGGACGCTTGTCGCTGGCCGCTGCGACTGCTGCTTCGACCAGCACAGCTGCTGTCGGTGGTGGCCTAAGCACAGCAGACTCATTCAATCGCTCCGACAGCACACCCGAAGAACCACCACCTACTCTGGCTGGCCTCAAATGTAGCTATTTGTTTACATACATTGTTATTTTTATTAAAACAATACTTTACTATACACTCTCTAATTGTAAATCTCTGCATTAACATTCACAGCACACACAACGGGAGGACAGTCACCGCGTCAGGAGTTGCCAACAAGCAGCAGTGCTTCGGTCTCCGTGGAAAGACAGATATCGACTCCGAATATGGCATCCGAGGACGTGGAAGCTGGCGACGAGGATGAGCCCACACGGTCAGCGCTGCTCGAGTCAATTTGCAAATTCAATCGTGGCTCTCTGCGCAAAGTGCGATCCAATGATTAAGGCATTTTATTAGGAGTGTCTCATGAATTTTACATTAGCTAAATTTTGGACCAAATGTGGCGTTATGAAATAACGGATCCATTAAATTACAAACAAAACCAAAAAGTAAACGAATGATGTTAAAGAAGGCGAAGATAAAATCAATTGAATAACCAACAACTATAGATAATTATTAAATACACATTGGTAAACGAATGCATCTTATTATTGGCATAAACATAAAATAATGTAAAAGTAAAGCAAAAACTTAACAATCCAGCATAAGTACTAAGTATAACTATATTTACTAACGAAACCCACTGAATCTGTGTCCACAAAACCAACTAAACAACAAGTTAAATGTTTTATTAACTCGATAATGATAAATACTTATGTACGTCTGTCTACATAAAGTACTATATACTGTATGCTATTTGATAAGTTTCAAATCACACTCGGTCAAAGCGGCCAACGGTACGCAACTAAAGCTTTACATATATACATATACAAAAAATACATATACATATACAAATACATGACCACTACACGACTGAGAATAATCTTTGGTACGAGGATCTTAAATGAGAAACAAAATGAAAAAAAAAAACCACAAGAAACTTTAGAAACTTTCCAAAAATCTTAACGATAAGTCTGCACCAAAAATTGGCACAATGGATGCTCTAATCTAAACTATGTATGTGTAACTTATATTATATAAAAACTAAAGATGAATATATATATATATATATATATATATGTAACTAAGAACACACACACATTGTAATTCGTTCTTCGATGTCGTTCTTGTGCTCAACTGCACCTGAAGATTTTAAAAGGCCAAAAAAGATGCACCGCAATTGTTTTTCCTCTCTTCTCTTTATTGTTTATCTTTTTTCTGTTTATTTGTTAAAAACAATTTTATTATTATGTGTGTAATAGAAAATCTCTGTAAATCTCAATTGATGTATACATACTTTTATAAAATGTTTTAATATGCATAACTGCAAAAGACATACATAAAAAAAAAAACATACAATATTAAATAATCTGGCCATAATGAGCATACCATATGATATAAGTGAATCGTAAACAATTGTAATTTGATATATTTATGTGAATGTCTATGTGTTTTTTATGTAAATGACTGTGTATATGTATGTTCGTATACTGAAGCAAATTCAACGTCTAACGAAGTACATATATATGAGAAAGCATATTATACTATATGTAAACCGAATAAAGAGTAAAGTATTTATCGTTGTAACTGAATCGCATTTTGTACTGGGTGGTAAATGATTGCAAAAACTGTTCCATGTAGTTAGTATACTTAAAAAATAGTATTATCATTTGTCGGAGAATTTAAGGCTCCATGCTCGTGATTCATTTGGATTTTAAATAAGATTTTGGCCCTTAGAGATGGCTTTTGCTAGGATTCCCAAGTTCCTGTCATTGGCTAGCCGGCACCTTCGAGGAGGATTCAGCTAAAGGATTTTTGCCAGACAAATTGGACATGGCTTTTTTTTTTTTTTTTAATATATTCTAACATCAAATGTGTAGAAATTTTATTTTATGTTAAAATATCTATTGGTAAACAAAGGTAATAAAATATATAGCAAATAATTTCTTGTCATCTGTAAATGAAAATGTCTGTACTATCAGATAATTAGGAACCATAATTGTTATGAGAAATAGACAAAAAAACATTTCTTTTAATGGTTTTTTTTTTTAAATTTTTATTTTATCAATCAAATTTAATAGTTATTTAATAATTAAAAAAATATATTTTAATTGATAATTATTTAATCCATAATTAGTAATGTAATGTAAAATTGGCATGTATTTGTTCATGTGTTGGCATGTATCAGTT
The DNA here is from genome assembly GCA_951394115.2 of Drosophila phalerata. Classification (NCBI taxonomy): domain Eukaryota; kingdom Metazoa; phylum Arthropoda; class Insecta; order Diptera; family Drosophilidae; genus Drosophila; species Drosophila phalerata. The sequence goes on from OY729850.1 coordinate 20,238,332, forward strand.
AGCTATAAAAGATTTTTAAGACTTTTAAATAAGATACTTAAAGACTTTACATTTTTTGAAGTCCTTAATTTGTAGGGTGTTCAGTTGTCCAGCTTCTCAGTTGGATGGGTCGCGTGGTTATGTCGTAGGCAAGGTCAGTTAAGCGAATTGTGTCATTTATTGATTCAACATTCGTGCTGGGAACTGGAATTGCCAGGACGACGAGCCGTAGCCACATTGGCAGACTGCAAATGGCATAGTAATAAATATATATAATAATCATTTGTGGTTTAATGGCAAACCGCGACGCACTTAAAGAGTCAAGAAATTCGAGGGAACACGCCACGACGACGGGGCAAAATGGCCAGCGCAGCGAGGAATTGGTCGGGTCTGGTTACGCTATGTCTGGGCCAGGAACGTGAGAAGGTAATGCGATTGATTTTGTGATTATCTACGCCAATGAACGGAAACATGAAAACATGGATAGTTTATGTGTGTTTAATGAACACATGCTTGTTACCAGCAATTTTGATCGGTTTGGTTTGATGGATGGGGAATCCTAACCAAAATTTCGTCAAGTCACGCATATAGTTGTTGCTGGGCTTGCAAGTGAATCCTCTGTGCATGTAATGTAATCCGATTTCCTTTCGACACTCTCCTTTTGTCACCATGCAGAGACAGGTGAGCAGTCAACGCGCATCCCTGACCAAGTCCAATGTGGGTGCGCCATTGGGTGCACCTCCGAAGGTAAGTGCCCCAAATGTAACATCCATTTAGAAAAGAAACGCAAGTGTTGTCCATACCCATTCCAGGCGTGTATACGTTATCTGCCAACCTACCGCCTGGATCCGAAGAACCCATTGAACAAGGAACGCTTGGAGATTGCCATGAAGGAGATTATGAACAAGAACTATAACGATGACTACTTGTTCCACCCGAAACAATCCCATCACATGGCTGCTCAGGTCAGCGAAGAGATCAAAAACAGCATTAAGCTTCTCAACTTTGATAGGTGTGAGAAAA